>CM056691.1:10000000-10469741 GCA_029849275.1 Papilio elwesi | reverse complement strand
AATTCACCCCAACAAGATGGTATCAACCAAAAACCTGTGCAGCTAGGAGGACCCTAGATAAACGGGATATTATACTACCGGGCGGCTACTCGCAACGAGTAAACAAACTTGACAAGTGCATTTATACAACTTATACAAAATTGCACATTGAAAATAGCCAAGCTTAGACAGACTGACGGGCACACGAGGGGATGTTCGGATACCGTACTCCGGAAAAGAAATCAGACGCCTCCGGGATCCAACGAAGTTTCCCCCAAACGGAAATGGCGGGAGCATCAGGGACAGCAGTACCACCACAGCAACCTCAAGCATCGAAAGTAAGAAGAAGCATTGGCGAGTGGGAAGCGGGGAAACTGGACCCCAAAGGGAAGCCCACAAGCTCTCCAACAAATAAAGAGAAGCCGAAATACACGGATAGACTGGCTGAAGCGAGAGCGTGCCTTCAAAAAGCAAAAATAAACTTAGGAAGTTCAAGAAACATCAAGACGGAAATAAAAAATGAAGTCATGCAAGCAGTGGAAAGACTATACCAGCTAGTGAAGGAAGCAGAAGGTGGAAGGATTAAGGAAAGTAAACAGGAAGGAGAAAGACTAACAGAACGAGACATTGACCGGATCCAGACGGTAGACCAAAATATGTTGATGACGAAAATGGACGAACAAGCAAGATTAATAACGGAGAACAACCAGAAGATGAAACAATTAAGCGAAACTATAGAAAGCTACAAGGAAGTCCAGAAACAGCAGACATACGCGAATGTCGCAGCATCAAACGCCATATCGACTAAACCCAAGGCAGAAGCCTTAAGAGGGAACGAAAATGTACAGATGTACTCGATTATGGTGTCATCAAACGCAGTACAGGATACCAGTGGGGATGTGATTGAAAAAATCAGAAAAGCAGTTGACGCCAAGACCAGCGGGTTAACAGTAGACCGAATACGAAAAGCCAAAGACCAAAAGGTTATAGTGGGCTGTAAAACACTCACTCAAACTAAAAATATCGCGGAAAAGATAAAAACGACGGCACCGGAATTAGAAGTGCAAGAGATGGAAAATAAGGACCCACTCATCATTATGAGAGACGTCCTTACCATAAACACAGACGAAGACCTACTCTCGGCTCTAAAAAATCAAAACAAACATATTTTTGCAGACATAACCGACGAACACTATAGAACTAAAATAAAGTATAGGAAAAAAGCAAAAAATCCACACGTTAACCATGTTGTCATTCAGGTGTCTCCAAGAGTGTGGCAGGCATTGACGGCGGCCGAAAAAGTCCACATTGACCTCCAAAGAATAAGGGTAATGGACCAAACACCGCTGGTACAGTGTTCGCGCTGCCTCGGCTACGGCCACACCCGGAGATTATGTACAGAAACGGAAGATGTCTGTAGTCACTGCGGAGGTCCCCATATGCGCAACAACTGCGAATCATATCTAGCAGGAGAAACACCAAACTGCAGAAATTGCTGCATCGCCAAGGCAGACAAAACAGATCATAACGCATTCAACGATATGTGTCCCATTCGCAAAAAATGGGATGCCCTAGCAAGATACAGTGTTGCATATGGTTAAAGCAGCAAGGATATTAGCAATTAAAACTTAAACATAAGGTAAAAGCTGTATAGCAACTAAGTTGGTACTACAACTTTTCCATGGAAAACCAGACCTAGTGGAGGACAGAAGAGAAATATTAGTAAAGAAGGAAATAACAAAGTTGTGGAAAAACAGAAAAATGGAAATTGTAAGCAAATAAAATATCAAAAGTACAAAAGATAACTGGCGCTATTTTCGTTATGAAAATGGCACAATTAACAGTAGTCTAATCTTAAGAAGCTGTCCAAGACGAAAGGGTCTGAATGACTATGAAAATAAATTGAGCAAGCAAAATAGAAACTAAATAAGAACAAAAATTCCAAAGAACTAAATAGCAAAGAAGAATAAAGTAAATAGATAAGGAAAAAAATAAAGAAACAAAATACAAGTTCAAATGTTCCAACAAGGGCCAAGAAATGAGATTAAGCGGGGAAAATATGCAAATGTACTGGTCATAACTGTAGTATGACCAACCATTTACAAAGGAGAAACAACCGCTACCAGTTGCTGAAGTCCCAGGAAGCACTGGACTAGAGAGGCCAATTGGCCGAAATTGAGACACATAAACTTTTGATACACTGTCAATCCTGTGAATGCGTGACGAGACACACGCGTATGTTAAAAGTGTTAAAAGTGAAGTGAACTAATAATCTTACCTCGTGTGTAACATATAAAACTATATTAAGTGTTTGAGAAATATAAAAGTATTGCAAAATTGTAACGTTGAGAAAATTACAAATGTATAATAGGACTGAAATTTGTAAATGTAGTAAATTGTTAAAGTATTTAGATCATAAATAATGTAATGTAACATAAAACATAGGGAAACAAGAATAAAAATAAAGACTCACAAGATCTCTGACCAATATTTATCAGAGGTAAACCAGTCTTTAAACAAAAAAAAAAAAAAAAAAAAAAAAAAAAAAAAAAACCTAACCTAACCTAACCTAACCTAACCTAACCTAACCTAACCTAACCTAACCTAACCTAACCTAACCTAACCTAACCTAACCTAACCTAACCTAACCTAACCTAACCTAACCTAACCTAACCTAACCTAACCTAACCTAACCTAACCTAACCTAACCTAACCTAACCTAACCTAACCTAACCTAACCTAACCTAACCTAACCTAACCTAACCTAACCTAACCTAACCTAACCTAACCTAACCTAACCTAACCTAACCTAACCTAACCTAACCTAACCTAACCTAACCTAACCTAACCTAACCTAACCTAACCTAACCTAACCTAACCTAACCTAACCTAACCTAACCTAACCTAACCTAACCTAACCTAACCTAACCTAACCTAACCTAACCTAACCTAACCTAACCTAACCTAACCTAACCTAACCTAACCTAACCTAACCTAACCTAACCTAACCTAACCTAACCTAACCTAACCTAACCTAACCTAACCTAACCTAACCTAACCTAACCTAACCTAACCTAACCTAACCTAACCTAACCTAACCTAACCTAACCTAACCTAACCTAACCTAACCTAACCTAACCTAACCTAACCTAACCTAACCTAACCTAACCTAACCTAACCTAACCTAACCTAACCTAACCTAACCTAACCTAACCTAACCTAACCTAACCTAACCTAACCTAACCTAACCTAACCTAACCTAACCTAACCTAACCTAACCTAACCTAACCTAACCTAACCTAACCTAACCTAACCTAACCTAACCTAACCTAACCTAACCTAACCTAACCTAACCTAACCTAACCAGTCGCGTGCCAAACGCCGGCACGAACGGATCGTTTTCAAAGTCGCTCCGCGTCGAAAAATCCGATAAATGGGAAAAAGTTGTCAAAATCAACGGTGTGTAGCATCAAACTGTGCGTCTCAGCGCGAGTAACACGGACGTGCAATTACTTTACACGTGAGAAGTAAGTGCGGCAAGTTATTGACGAAAAACTGGATTTTGGTGACTTGGAAAACTTTTAAGTGTGAACGCCGCGAGAAAGCGATCGGTAACAGGCAGATTTTCAACTGCCACCAGATGCGCCCTGGCGATCGCTATCTCCTGACATATTATTCAGATTTTTCCCATCAAAACTGGAGAAGATAAGACTGCTTTTCTCAAAACCACGTGGCCACGCGGTCAGTGATCCCGAAGTGCCGCGCGGTTTTTGAAGGTACCAGTGGACAGCCCTCGTCGAGACGAGGAGTTTGACGTAAAGAACTGGAAGATTGGACATCGGGAAAAAATATGCCAACTCAAAAACAATGTAGTGAAAAATTTTTCGACAAAAAGTGAATTATCTCGAAAACAAGATCGATGTGGGGGTACTTTAAATATACCGTCTAGAAGGCCTTGGTGGCCCCCACATTCTGTGAAAGTTTCGGATTTTTCGGGATAAAAACCGCGGAGTAATAAGCAAAAAAACAAGTACCACGTGGCCACGTGCTCGTAGAAATCGAGTCGTGCCACGTCATCTGTTACGTGCATCAGAAAGAGGAAGTGACGGCGAGTCTACTGACATATCGCAATAAGCGATCGGACGCATATTAAAAAAGTTTAAACTCAAAAACCAAAAAAGTGACATTCGGGCTGAAGCGTGCACCCGTGAAAAAGTTAAAGACAATAAAAACTAGAAATAAAATTGTAAAAAATAGAAATAAGAGACAGGCCGCGGCTGAAATAGCTTTAAGTATTATAAGACTGACAGGGGTCCCTATTGACCCACTTAGAATAAAAAATTTTAAAAATAGTCAATTTATGTGTAGTCAGTTGACATACATTTTAGCTTTTTAGCAAATGTATTAGTATTAAGATAAATTCTAGTCAGTTTTAAAAATAGCTTAGACAAATTTGGTTTATTGACCAAAATTTTATTTGTATATAGATTGACTTTTAAATTTTTTATTTTAATGTTATATGTAAAAATTTAGTTTTAAATTTTTTTTTTATCTTATTTTATATTGTTTTATTGTATACTTTTAGACAGGGTTTATTGCCCAAATTAGTGATAAGTTTTAACCAAGGTTTATTGACCTGTGACGTAGAAATAAGTATTTTAGTTGTATAAGTCTTAAAGATTGACGCATTCCCCACAAAAATGTTCGGCTTTCGCACGCCCGAAAAGAGGACGGAAACCGCCACCACCACCACCACCGAAGCTACAGATATGGACAAAGCGTCCACCTCCCACCCCGAAAAGTCACCAAGCAGGACCTCAAAGGTCAGGCGTAGTATCGGTGAATGGGAGGCAGGAAAAGTGGCCGCGAAGGAAAAGGACACACAAAACCTAAATCTGACCAAGACCCTAGACGCGGCGGCATCATCTAAAAGGATGGTGCCCCCTAAAGAAGCTACGGACAGTAGAAAAAGCCCGACTACAGGCGCAGTAGTCGGCTTAACAAAAAAGGTGGATAGGTTGAAGGAGGCGAAAGCTTGCGTGACGAGAGCGAAGATCAACCTCGGGCACTCGAAAAACATTAAGACTGAGATTAAACAGGAAGTCCTCTCAGCGATAGACAAACTGTACAATCTCCTGAAAGAATCTGAAAAAGAAAAAGAAAGTACCCAAATTAAAGACCAGAAGAAACAACAACAAGAAGAAAAGAAAAAAGGACCTGAAGAAACAGTAGAAATAGAAAAGGACAAGACCGTAAAGAACATCAAGCTAGGTGTAGACGGCCCCGCCATCGAAATTGCGACAAAGATGGAGGAGCAAGCCAGACTCATAGAGCGGAATAACGCAAAAATGGACGAGCTACAAAAAGCGATGCAAAAATTCCAAGGCCTCATCGGAAACCAAACGTATGCGAGTGTAGCAGCCGGAGCTGGCATGACGACAAAAAAGCCGCCACTGGGTGTGAAAGCCACACACTCAGTGGCGATTTCGTCGAACGACGAGCGGGACACCGGAGAGCAGGTCCTAGAAAGGATAAGAAGTGTCGTGAAAGCCAAAGAGGTTGGAATTAAGGTAGACAGCATTAGGAAGGCTAGAGACCGGAAGGTGATATTGGGGTGCAACACGGCCTCAGAATTGGAACAAATTAAGGACAGGCTGCGGAGTGCGGGCGGCGATTTGAAGGTAGAGACAGTAAAGAATAAGGATCCGCTTGTAGTAGTCAAGGACGTCCTAAATTTTAATAAAGACGAGGACATACTACAGGCGATCCGGAAACAGAATAAGGACCTCCTAACCGACATTAAAGAAGAGGAAATAAGAATGGAGGTCCGCTACAGGAAAAGGGCGCGGAATGAGCTCACGTCTCACGTGGTCCTTAGGGTGTCGCCGAGGATTTGGACTCGACTAACGGAGGCTGGAACAATACATGTGGACCTGCAGCGTGTACGAGTGGTCGACCAGTCTCCGCTCATTCAGTGTACTAAATGCCTGGGGTACGGGCACACGAAGCGGCTGTGCACAGAGGAGGAGGAGGTGTGCAGCCACTGCGGGGGCCCGCACCTCAGGACAAGGTGCACCAAGTGGCTGGCCGGAGAGACACCCGCCTGCCGGAACTGCCATAAGGCAAAATCCGACAGGCGGGATCATAACGCGTTCAGTGTCGACTGTCCGGTGAGGGCAAGATGGGAGGCACTGGCCCGGTCGTCAGTAGCCTACTGCTAAGGGCGTCCCGGGCGTCTCCCATGCCTCTGAAACCGACAGACGCCTGTATCACGCCGTGCAGGCTAACCTGCAAAGGTCCGAGCTCTCCACGGCAGAGTTAATCACAGAGGCGGCGAAGAGAAATCTTTCGTTCGCCCTGGTCCAGGAGCCCTACGTGGGCAATCGGGGTGAGATGGGACGGTATCGGGGGACGCGAACGATACAATGTGCCGCCAGGGCCGCCGGTGAGGTGGTCAAGGCGGCCATTGTATTTTTCG
This sequence comes from Papilio elwesi, assembly GCA_029849275.1. Taxonomy (NCBI): domain Eukaryota; kingdom Metazoa; phylum Arthropoda; class Insecta; order Lepidoptera; family Papilionidae; genus Papilio; species Papilio elwesi. The sequence goes on along the minus strand of CM056691.1, from coordinate 10,463,284 downwards.
ATGACGCCATGCCTGTCTCCCACTGCCCGGATCTCACAACATGTAATATCGCAGTCGCGAAAGTGAGATCCGGGACGAGGGAGATAGGCCTGGTGTCAGTCTACCTCGAGCCGAATGGACCCATCGAACCCCACCTGGACACGATTGGCACTGTCGTGGAGAGGTTGGGTACCGCAGGCGTGATACTAGGCGGCGACCTGAACGCGTGGAACGTCTGGTGGGGCAGCCATCGGACGGATAGGCGGGGACTGGAAGTGGCCGAAAAGCTCGACCAGCTCGGCCTGCATGTGTTGAACCAGGGGTCTGAGCCCACTTTTGATACCATACGAGGTGGGAAAAGATATACCAGCTGCGTGGACATAACTACCTGCACCACCAACCTTCTCGGGAAGGTGGCGGACTGGCGCTTAGCGGACAACATGTCCAGTTCGGATCACAGGGCAATCCTGTTCGAGGTGAACCTTCAGAAATCTCTGGGTGTGGAAATCGTCAGCTCTACCCGGGAGTACAACACAAGGAAGGCAAATTGGGGCGAGTTTCGTGCGAAACTCGCCTCAAAATGGAGCGAGAAAGGCATAACATCAGCCGCAATGGGAAGGATTAACAACAGGGACCAACTCGAGGAGGAAGTAGATAAGTACGTGGAAACCGTGGTAGAGGTCTGTAGGGATACCATGCCCAGAATTTCGAAGAGAAGACGAGCAGGATTGCCTTGGTGGTCCGAAGCGCTCTCTCTCCTCAAAGCTGACGTTTTGAGGAAGAAGAGGCGGATTGCGTGCGCGGCGCCGGTCCGGAGAGAATGGGTGGTGCAGCAGTATGTCAACGCCAAATCCGAGTACCTGGCGGAGGTGAAGAGGGCTCAGACCAGCAGTTGGAAAGAGTTCTGCGGACGACAGACCCGAGAGACCATGTGGGATGGTATTTATAGGGTGATAGGCCGCACAACGGTGAGGCCAGAAGAGCTCCCCCTGGTTCGGAATGGAGTGGCGCTGAACGGGGGAGAATCGGCCAGGGTCCTTGCGGAGACATTCTTCGCAGAGGACGATCCCGGGGTTGACGACGCGGTCCACAGAGAGATGAGAAAGAAAGCCGAAAAAGTAAATGAGGGGTCGCATGATGAAACATGCGACCCCCCTTTCACACTGGACGAGCTCATGTGGGCCGCGTCGAGTTTCAACCCCAAAAAGGCTCCTGGCCCGGACGGCCTCACTGCAGATATCTGCAAAGCGGCCATCACCCTTGACCCGGAGCTATTCCTCGCCCTGGCAAATCGCTGCCTGGCCCTAGCGTGTTTCCCCAGGAGGTGGAAAGAGGCAGCGGTTGTGGCGCTTAGGAAACCCAATAGAGAAGACTACACGCACCCCAAGTCACTTCGCCCAATTGGGCTATTGCCGGTCTTGGGCAAAGTTCTCGAGAAGATGGTGGTGAAGCGGGTCCGCTGGCATACTGCGCCGATGATCAGCCGGCACCAATATGGCTTTATGCCTCAGCGTAGTACCGAGGACTCCCTCTATGTCATGATCCAGCACATACGGGCCGAGGTCGAAAGACGGAAGCTCGTTGTGCTGGTATCGCTAGACATAGAGGGAGCCTTCGATAACGCTTGGTGGCCGGCTGTGAGGTGCAGACTAGCCGAGACTCGGTGCCCCGTAAATCTGAGGCGTCTGCTCGATCACTATCTTAGTGAAAGAACAGTACGCCTCAGGTATGCGGGGTCCGAGTGGACCCGCAGACCCACCAAGGGGTGCGTGCAGGGCTCTATTGGGGGTCCTACGCTCTGGAACCTGCTGCTGAATCCGCTCCTGGGGGAACTGGAGGAGATGGGTGTCCGATCACAGGCTTTCGCCGACGACGTGGTTCTGATGTTCTCGGGAGAAGAAGGCTCAGAGATACAAGGCCGTGCCAATGTGGCTCTCAACCATGTTCAGGCGTGGGGAGCACGGAATAAGTTGAATTTCGCACCAGCCAAGACGAAGGCGGTGCTTTTCACAAGAAAATTAAAGTACGACTCCCCACGCCTGAGCATGGGGGGGAGACACATTGAGTACGTGAAAACCATGAGAATCCTGGGGTTGACAGTTGACGATAAGCTCACGTTCAATGAGCATATCAACAACATCTGCAAGAAAGCCATAAGCCTCTATCGTCAACTGTCGACCGCAGCGAAGATCTCATGGGGCCTGAATCCCGAGATCATCAGAACCATGTACGTTTCGGTGGTGGAACCCATCATACTCTACGGGGCCAGTGCGTGGGCGCCGGCCGCGCGGAAGAAGACCACTCGCAAGTTGTTAGACCGGGTGCAGCGGGGCTTTGCTCAGAAGATAGTAAGGGCCTATCGGACGGTCTCTCTAAACGCTGCCCTAACACTCGCCGGGTTGCTGCCTCTTGACCTCCGGGTCAGAGAGGCGGCCCTTCTTTTCGAAATAAAGAGGGGCTACTCCCGGCGGGTGTTGGGGGATCGAGATTTGGAGAGGCCGTCCAAGTATGAGGAGTCCCAGCACCCCGCTCACCTGGAAGGGCTGCAGTTCGACTGCCTGATGGACGGTGACGAAGTCGCCCAGCGAGCTGCCGTCGATGTAAGGATTTACACCGACGGCAGCAAAATTGACGGCAAAGTCGGCGCGGCGCTATCTGTATGGGATAGCGCCGCGGAGACATATTGCCGGAAATTAAAGTTGGGCGACTTCTGCACCGTATATCAGGCGGAACTGTACGCCCTATACGAGGCCGTAAAATATATAGCTAGGAGTTCCGCGGGGAGGTTTGGGGTTTACTCCGACTCGAGATCCGCCCTAGAAACACTACAAAATATCGACTCCCTCCACCCCCTGGTGATGGAAATAAGGAGGATGAACAGAGAGAATGGAGAAAAAGGGAAAAGGGTATTTTGGCATTGGGTGAAGGCACATGTGGGGGTGGAGGGTAACGAAAGGGCGGACGAACTTGCGAAGCAAGCTGCAGTCGGGGTAAAAACCAAGCCTCATTACGATAGATGTCCCGTTTCATTCGTCAAGCGGCAACTTCGGTCGGAATCGCTTGACGAATGGAACGGGCGCTATAGGGACGGAGAAACGGCCTCGACAACGAGGGTCTTCTTCCCAGATGCGGTTGGCGCCTACCCGGTACTCCGCAGCATAGAGTTGGATCCCGTGCTGGTTCAGGTCTTTACGGGGCATGGGGGGTTCGCTCAATACCTGCACAGGTTCAAGTGTAGGGAGAGCCCCTCATGCACCTGTGATCCAGCGCGGGAGGAGACAGTGTTGCACGCCATTATGGAGTGTCCAGTGTTCGGCAAAATTAGACAAGACTTGGAAACTGCAATGAAACAAAATATAGAATTAGAAAATGTGAGCAATATATTAAAAGACAAGGAAACTCGAAACAGATTTATAGGCTTTTGTAAGATAGTAGCTTCAAAATTAATATCCAAAAATAAAACATAGAGCCGAACACGGATAGATACAGTACCTGATTTTGACTTTTACATTTAAAATATTTATTTTAATTTAGTATTTTATTTCTCTTAGATTTTAATTGTTTTACTGTAATTAGCTTTAAATTTTCTTTGACATGTATAACTTTAAGTAGTAATAAGAATATTGTACCTGATTTTTATTTTGAAATAAAGAGAAATAAAGTCTCTGGCTTCACTACGCTAGGGGAACGAGAGGGCGGCATAGAGCCGCCCAAAAAAAAAAAAAAAAAAAAAAAAAAAAAAAAAAAAAAAAAAAAAAAAAAAAAAAACCTAACCTAACCTAACCTAACCTAACCTAACCTAACCTAACCTAACCTAACCTAACCTAACCTAACCTAACCTAACCTAACCTAACCTAACCTAACCTAACCTAACCTAACCTAACCTAACCTAACCTAACCTAACCTAACCTAACCTAACCTAACCTAACCTAACCTAACCTAACCTAACCTAACCTAACCTAACCTAACCTAACCTAACCTAACCTAACCTAACCTAACCTAACCTAACCTAACCTAACCTAACCTAACCTAACCTAACCTAACCTAACCTAACCTAACCTAACCTAACCTAACCTAACCTAACCTAACCTAACCTAACCTAACCTAACCTAACCTAACCTAACCTAACCTAACCTAACCTAACCTAACCTAACCTAACCTAACCTAACCTAACCTAACCTAACCTAACCTAACCTAACCTAACCTAATACAGACAACATGAGAAACATCATAGCAAACAAAAAGAAGAGAAGTATATTCCTAAAATACTGCAAATCGGTGGCGAAAACAGCAATAAATAGAAATAAGACTATAGTATAGCTGTGATATTAGGTTAGGGGTATACAAACTGTAAATTAGCATTTATTATTTAGTCTTTTAGTATTTTTAATGTATAGCATCAAATGTATTATTTTAATGTTCTATTTTAATGTTTTATTAAATTTTAAATTAGTAGTGTAGTAGGTTTTAAAGATTGTATTTAGTGATTGTGATGTATAACTGTAGATAATAGTAGTTTATATCTTTTTAATGATTATTGTATAAGTATTTTTTATTCTAACAAAAATAAAGTAAATGCTGAAAAAATTATTACCCCTAGAAAATAAGGTCCCTGAATCGACATCAGGGGGAACGAGAGGGCGGCAAAAAGCCGCCCAACAAAAAAAAAAAAAAAAAAAAAAAAAAAAAAAAAAAAAAAAAAAAAAAAACCTAACCTAACCTAACCTAACCTAACCTAACCTAACCTAACCTAACCTAACCTAACCTAACCTAACCTAACCTAACCTAACCTAACCTAACCTAACCTAACCTAACCTAACCTAACCTAACCTAATGCTTGCTGGGTTGCTTCCTCTGGACCTTCGGGTCCAAGAAGCGGCCCTTCTTTACTCAGTAAAAAAGGGTCATACCCAGCAGGTATTGGGTGACCGGGAGCTAGAGGGGTTGGTTCCATTTGTAGATTCTGCGCATCCCGCCCACCGGGAGGGGCTGCAGTTCGACTGCCTGACGGACGGCGACGAAGCTGCCCAGCGAGCTGCCGTCGATGTAAATATTTACACCGACGGTAGCAAAATTGACGGCAGGGTCGGCGCTGCGCTATCCATATGGGATAGCGCAGCGGAGACTTCCTGCCGGAAATTAAAGCTGGGCAATTTTTGCACCGTATATCAGGCGGAACTGTTGGCCCTGCATGAGGCCGTGAAGCATGTGGTGAAGACGAAAGCAAGGAGCTTTGGCATTTATTCCGACTCCAGATCCGCTCTAGAAACCATACGATCAGGTATGTCCCTCCATCCCTTAGCAGAGAGTATAAGGAAGAATATGAAAGAAGCTAGAGAGCAAGGGAAGTATGTTAGAGTATATTGGGTGAAAGCACATGCAGGGATGGCAGGGAACGAAAGAGCGGACGAACTTGCCAAGATGGCAGCAGTCGGAATAAAGACCAGGGCACATTATGAAAGGGCTCCGGTTTCATTTGTCAAGCGACAGATTCGTCTGGACACGCTTGACACGTGGAACCGGAGATATATGGAAGGAGACACGGCCTCGACAACCAAGCTCTTCTTCCCCGACGTAACGAGCGCCCACCCCTCACTCAGGAAGATCGACCTTGATCCCGTGCTGGTTCAAATTTTGACGGGGCACGGGGGGTTCTCAGAGTACTTGCACAGGTTCAAGTGCAAGGAGAGCCCCTCGTGCCTCTGTGATCCAGCACGGGAAGAAACCGTGCTGCACATTCTGGTTGAATGCCCAATATACGAGGCCAAGCGATCAGATTTAGAAACTAGAGTGAGAATAAAAATTAGTAAGGAAAACATAAGCGTATTAATAAAAGAAAAGGAGAGCAGAGATTATTTTATAGCATATTGTAAGTCCTTAGCCCTAAAAGTTATAGAAAGAAATAAGTTGTGATATTAGATTAGGGTATTTATTGGTATTTTTATTAGATTGTATTTTTTAACTTTTTTAACTTTTATTGTAGCAATTCGTAATTTTATTTTATTATTTTAAATTTGTATTTTAAATTGTATTTTTTAGTAATTTTAAATTAAATTGTACATAAACTGTAATTAAACAGTAATATTAACCGAATGTATATTAATAAGTTTTTAAATTGTATTTTAATTGTATATATATTAGACTTTAATTTAGAAATACCGTGTAATAAAAACGAACTGAAAAAATTATTTACCCCGTAAAAAAGGTCCCTGACCTACCCATGTTAGGGGACGAGAGGGCGGCATAAAGCCGCCCAAAAAAAAAAAAAAAAAAAAAAAAAAAAAAAAAAAAAAACCTAACCTAACCTAACCTAACCTAACCTAACCTAACCTAACCTAACCTAACCTAACCTAACCTAACCTAACCTAACCTAACCTAACCTAACCTAACCTAACCTAACCTAACCTAACCTAACCTAACCTAACCTAACCTAACCTAACCTAACCTAACCTAACCTAACCTAACCTAACCTAACCTAACCTAACCTAACCTAACCTAACCTAACCTAACCTAACCTAACCTAACCTAACCTAACCTAACCTAACCTAACCTAACCTAACCTAACCTAACCTAACCAGTCACGCGCCACACGCCGACCCGAGCGGACCGTGTCTACGCACCGCAAAGTCGCTCCGGGAACATATAACGCTGCTAAAAATCTTAAAATAGGAAAAAAGTGCTCAAATAAAAGCGAGTGATACACCATAAGATGCGTCTTGACGCCATGAAGACGATGGTGTAGTTTGAAATAGTGAAAAGTGAAAATCGGAAAAGTTTCAACTGAAAAACCAAAAACACCACGTGCTTTTTGAACAAAAAAGTTAAAAATAAAAACGCTGCTCGAAAGCGATCGACGACATACCGTTTTAAATATACCAAACGGTAGCTCTCGTCGAGACCCAGGACCTCGAGCGGTTTTCAAAATTTTTCCTGGTCGGGAAACCCGAAAAAACCGGGAGGGAAGAAAACCGCGTGGCCACGAGGTACTGGATCCAGGAGTCCTGGAAGGCCGTGACACCTATCATTAGATAGGGGCTGACGAGCTTGGTACAGCGCCGGTTCAAGCAAGAAGATCGGACATCAGAAACCGAAAATATGGACAGTGCAAAATTGTAAATTTTTTATATCATTTTTAAAAAATTATAGTGACAAAACTAGATCGACGTGATATAGTTATCATTAGTGCACCGGATAGCGCAACTAAAGAGGAACAAAAAGGTACCTTGCTCAAAATTTTTGGACACATATTTATAAAAATAAAGCTAATGATACAATGGTACAAATTCTGGCAAAAATTTTAAAATTTTAAATAAATATTTTTAAATTAGTATTAAGACCTTGTGATATCAAAATAAGACTGAAAAAGCCAGAAAAATTTGACATTGTAAATAGACCATATAGTTAGTCCAAAAATTTTATTATTGTACTTTAATTAGATAATATTATCATATATCAAGCCTTTGACCGGATATATTAGATTAAAATTTTCTTTTCTTTTAAATAATTGTAATATTTAAGTTTTTTTTATATTAATATTGACGGGGTTTATTGACCCCTTGAAATTAGTTTTATTGTGTTTATTGACCTGCACGAGTTTATTGACTCGGAGCACATAGATAGTAAGTTTTTATTTTAGCAAATAAGTCTTTTACAAATAGTTATAAGTTTTATTGTATATATTGTGACAGGGTAGGCTATTGCCAAGTAAGTTAGGAATTTTAATTTAATTTTAAATTGTACAATTTTATATTTTAGGTTTTTAATTTTGGAATTTTAGATTATTTATTATTTTAAAATTTTAAAATTTTTAAACTTTTACATTTTAAATTATAAAATTGTAATTATAAGTTTTAAATATTGACGAGTTCCCAAGCATGTTTGGCATCCGTACTCCCGTCAAGAAAGGTGGACCTCAGGACCTCAGCAAAGACAATCTGGAAGGCGAAATGTCGCCAACTATCGACAACCAGACACAGGTCCTGAGCGTCAGGAAAAGTGTGGGGGAGTGGGAGTCAGGCACGGACTCCACACTGCCGACCCCCCCCCCGAAAAAGTCTGCCCCGGTCGCCCGCAAGCGTTTGGTGACCGCCCAAGAAAAACCGCAACCTGACAAGGAAATTATCACAGACAAAGCGGCTGGGCCTCCAGGAGGGGAAAAATCGACCATTACCCTAGATCGTGTTCAGGTTGCGCGAGGATGCTTGAATAAAGCTAAGCTCCATCTGGGCGTCTCGCGCAACCTGAAGACGGAAATAAAGGCGGAGGTCACAGCCGCTATTGAAAAACTATATAGTCTGGTAAAGGAAGCGGAAGCCGACCTCAAAAAGGAAAGGGCGAAGGGAAGGAGGGGACAGGAGGGGGGAAAGGGGTCAGTGGGGGAACAGGGTACACAAACCCTTGACCCCCCCGCGCCCATCTCCGCTCCTCCTGAACCCTCTTTCGGATCAAATTTAATGAAGAGACTGGAGGAACACTCCCTGCTGCTCGAAAAGAGCAGCAGGGAGATGGAAACTTTGAGGTCGGCTCTTAGGGACTCTTGCGTGCAGGGTACCTACGCGAGCGTGGTAGCCGGGGGGGTGAAAAGACCGCCTCAGGGTGGAGCGGCCACTCACTCTGTGGCGGTCACATCCAAAGATGAAAAGGAGACGGGAGACGAGGTGATAAGTAAAATTAGGAAGGTCATTAGGGCCAAGGACGAAGGTATAAAAATTGACAACATAAGGAAAGTAAAGGACAGAAAAATTGTGCTAGGATGCAGCACGGAAAAGGAGATCAAGCAAGTTAAGGAAAGGTTGGAAAGTGTGGGCAGCGGTTTAAATGTAGAATTAATGAAAAATAAAGATCCTCTTATTATATTAAAAAGTGTGCTAAATGTATTAAAGGACGAAGATATAATTAAAGCACTTAAGAGCCAGAATAAAAACTTCACTGATAAATTAGCAAAAGAGGATATTAGACTTGAAGTAAGATATCGAAAAAGGGCCAGGAATCCGCACACGTCCCACGTGGTCCTAAGGGTATCACCCCAAATTTGGAGCAGGATGACGGCGGCTGGTGCAGCCCATGTAGACCTACAAAGGGTCCAGGTCGCCGACCAGTCCCCGCTGGTCCAGTGCTCGAGGTGCCTGGGCTACGGGCACCCGAAGAGGCTGTGCACAGAATCGCAAGACGTGTGCAGCCACTGCGGGGGCCCGCACCTCCGGTCCGAATGCACCATGTGGCAGGCTGGCGAACCACCCTCCTGCCGTAATTGCCTAAGGGCAAAGACCGACAGGAGAGACCATAACGCATTTAGTAACGACTGCCCGGTAAGAAGAAGGTGGGAGGCACTCGCGCGAGCGTCCGTGGCTTATTGCTAAGGGCGCCCCGGGGGCCTCCCGCGCTCTTCGAGCCGGGACACGCTGTCATCACGCTGTGCAGGCCAACTTGCAAAGGTCCGAGCTCTCAACCGCGGAGCTGATCTCAGAGGCGAGGGAGAGGAAATTCTCCTTCGCCTTGGTCCAGGAGCCGTATACTGGCAGGACTGGGGAGATGAGGCAGCATCCAGGTACAAGAGTAGTACAATGTGCTGGGAGCCGCGAATTGCCGGTTAAGTCAGCCATTGTACTATTCGACGGCGCCATGAATGTCACCCATTGCCCGGACCTCACGACCTGCAACATAGCTGTTGCAATAGTGAGGTCCGCGGCGTGGAGGGTAGGATTGGTGTCCGTCTACCTGGAGCCGGACAAGCCCATCGAACCTTACCTGGACTTGATCGGCTCTGTTGTGGAGAGAATAGGAACTGCCAGCGTGATACTTGGCGGTGACGTCAATGCGTGGTCTTCGTGGTGGGGAAGCCGCACCACGGACGGGCGAGGACTGGCCTTAGCGGAGAAGCTGGACGAGTTGGGGCTGCACATCCTCAACTCTGGGTCTGAGCCTACCTTCGACACCTGGAGAGGAGGAAGACGGTACTCCAGCGTCGTGGATGTAACTGTCTGCACGACCGCAATGCTGGGTTTGGTGGAGAACTGGCGCCTAGCGGACGATGTATCCAGTTCGGACCACAGGGCAATTCTGTTCGACGTAAAACTCCAAAGGTCCTCAGGTATGGACGTTTGTCGCTCCACCCGGAAGTACAATACGAAAAAAGCAAATTGGGGCGAGTTTCGAGAGAAACTCGCCTCAAAGTGGAATGAAAGAGAGATAACAACTGAAGGAATTAGCAACATTACGGGTAGGAAAGAATTGGAAAAGGAAGTGGATCGTTATATGGAAACCGTGGTGGAAGCCTGTAACGAGACCATGCCTGGGATACCGAGGAGGGGTAGGACAGGATTGCCCTGGTGGTCCGAAGAGCTCTCTCGTCTCAAAGCGCAAGCTTTGAGACTGAAGAGGCGGATCTCGTACGCGGCGCCAGTTCGTAGGGATTGGGTCGTGCAGCAATATATCCACGCCCGAGAAGAGTACCGGTCTGAGGTAAGGAGGGCTCAGACCCAGAGTTGGAAGGAGTTCTGCCGCCGCCAGGATAGGGAGACCATGTGGGACGGGATATACAGGGTGGTTGGACGCACCGCGGTTAGGTCGGAGGAACTCCCACTCGTTCGGGACGGTAAAGTCCTGAGCGAGGGGGAGTCGGCCGGGGCCTTAGCAGCCGCCTTCTACCCGGAGGATCGGGTTGAGGATGATGACGCGGACCACACAGAAATGAGAAATATAGCGGAAAATGTAAACGTAGGGTCGCATGATGTAACATGCGACCCGCCTTTCACCATGCACGAGCTCATGTGGTCCGCGTCCAGCTTCAACCCGAAAAAGGCGCCCGGTCCCGACGGCCTCACGGCGGACATCTGCCTTGCGACAATCACCCTGTGTCCTGAGCTATTCCTGGCCATATTAAACCGTTGCCTGGCTTTGTCGTGCTTCCCCAGGAGGTGGAAGGAAGCAGCGGTTGTAGTGCTGAGGAAACCCAATAAGGATAACTACACGCACCCTAAGTCGTTTAGGCCTATAGGACTCTTGCCCGTTATGGGCAAGGTCCTGGAGAAAATTATGGTGAGGCGGGTCCAATGGCACACTGCGCCAGTGATCAGCCGGCACCAGTACGGCTTTATGCCTCAACGCGGTACCGAGGACGCCCTCTATGAGATGGTTCAGCACATACGAGCCGAAGTTGGGAGGAAGAGGCTCGTTGTGCTGATATCATTGGACATAGAGGGCGCCTTCGATAACGCCTGGTGGCCGGCTGTGAGGTGCAGGATGGCCGAAGCTCGTTGCCCCGTAAACCTGAGGCGCCTGCTCGATCACTATCTTAGTGAGAGAGTAGTGCGCGTCAGGTATGCGGGAGCTGAGGCGACCCGCCAACAAACCAAAGGGTGCGTGCAGGGATCCATTGGGGGACCGACGCTTTGGAACCTGCTGCTGAATCCCCTCCTGATGGAATTAGAGGAGATGGGTGTCCGCTGCCAGGCGTTCGCTGACGATGTGGTCCTGATGTTCTCGGGGGACGGCTCCGCTGACTTTCAGGACAGGGCCAATGGGGCTCTCGAGCATGTTAGGAGGTGGGGAGTCAGAAACAAGCTAAACTTTGCGCCACACAAGACCTCGGCCATGGTTATTACCAAAAAGCTGAAGTACGACTCCCCACGTCTGAGCATGGGCGGGAGACCCATTGACCTTGTCAGACAGATTAAAATCCTCGGATTGATAGTTGACGATAGACTCAGCTTCAAGGCGCACGTCGAGGCAGTTTGCCGAAAAGCGCAAAGCCTCTATCGTCAGCTATCAACCGCGGCAAAAGTCACGTGGGGTCTGAACCCCGAGGTCATCAGGACCATATATGTTGCGGTGGCGGAGCCCATCATCCTGTACGCTGCTAGTGTGTGGGTGCCGGCGGTGGAGAGGAAGGGCATTGCACGGTTGCTAAACCAAGTGCAGCGAGGATTTGCGCAGAAGGTAGCAAAAAGCTACAGGACCGTCTCTCTGCATTCGGCCCTAGTGCTTGCTGGGCTACTTCCTCTGGACCTTCGGGTCCAAGAAGTGGCCCTTCTTTATTTAGTAAAAAAGGGTCACACCCAGCAGGTGCTGGGAGACCGGGAGCTAGAGAGACCGGTGAGATACGTAGATTCTGCGCATCCAGCTCACCGGGAGGGGCTGCAGTTCGACTGCTTGACGGACGATGACGAAGTCGCCCAGCGAGCTGCCGTCGATGTAAATATTTACACCGACGGTAGCAAAATTGACGGCAGGGTCGGCGCAGCGTTATCCATTTGGGATGGCGCTGCGGAGACCTCCTGCCGGAAATTAAAGTTGGGAAACTTTTGCACCGTATACCAGGCGGAACTGTTGGCCCTGCATGAGGCCGTGAGGCAAGTTGTGAAGATGAATGCAAGAAGGTTTGGAATTTATTCCGATTCAAGATCCGCTCTAGAGACCGTAAAAAGCGGTATTTCCCTCCACCCCCTCGCGGAGAATATAAGAAGATGTATGAAAGAGGCTAGAGAACAAGGGAAGGAAGTAAGGCTATTTTGGGTGAAAGCGCATGCGGGGTTGGAAGGGAACGAGAGGGCGGATCAGCTGGCCAAGATGGCCGCAATCGGAATAAAGACCAAACCAAACTATGAAAGGTGCCCCATTTCATTTGTCAAGCGACAGATCCGTCTGGATACGCTTGACAAATGGAATAGGAGGTATTTGGAAGGTGACACGGCCTCGACAACCAGGCTCTTCTTCCCCAACGTGACGAGCGCCCCCGCCACACTTCGCCACCTGGAGTTGGATCCCGTGCTGGTGCAAGTTCTGACGGGGCACGGGGGGTTCTCAGAGTATTTGCACCGTTTCAAGTGCAAGGAGAGCCCCTCGTGCATCTGTGATCCAGCACGGGATGAGAGCGTGCTGCATATTTTGACAGAGTGCCCAGTCTTCGAACCAGAGAGATATGAAACAGAAATGAAATTAAACAGCAAAATTAGCAAAGAGAACTTGAGTGTCCTGATAGGTAGTAAAGACAGTAGACAAGAATTTGTAAAATACTGCAGGTCCTTGGCCCAAAGGGTCATAACCAGAAATAAAATTTAATTGTGATATTAGTTATAAGGGTGTATTCATAAGATGTATTTTTTAAATTTGATATATTAATTGTATTATATTAGCATTTTATTCTGTATTTTATTTTGTATTTTAAAGTGTAGCGTAAACAGTAATTTTTTAAATTGTATATATAGTAATGTAAATGTAGTGTAGAAATAAAGACATAAATGAAAAAATTATTTACACCCGTAGACAAGGTCCCTGACCTTCAACATGTCAGGGGAACGAGAGGGCGGCATAGAGCCGCCCAAAAAAAAAAAAAAAAAAAAAAAAAAAAAAAAAAAAAAAAACCTAACCTAACCTAACCTAACCTAACCTAACCTAACCTAACCTAACCTAACCTAACCTAACCTAACCTAACCTAACCTAACCTAACCTAACCTAACCTAACCTAACCTAACCTAACCTAACCTAACCTAACCTAACCTAACCTAACCTAACCTAACCTAACCTAACCTAACCTAACCTAACCTAACCTAACCTAACCTAACCTAACCTAACCTAACCTAACCTAACCTAACCTAACCTAACCTAACCTAACCTAACCTAACCTAACCTAACCTAACCTAACCTAACCTAACCTAACCTAACCTAACCTAACCTAACCTAACCTAACCTAACCTAACCTAACCTAACCTAACCTAACCTAACCTAACCTAACCTAACCTAACCTAACCTAACCTAACCTAACCTAACCTAACCTAACCTAACCTAACCTAACCTAACCTAACCTAACCTAACCTAACCTAACCTAACCTAACCTAACCTAACCTAACCTAACCTAACCTAACCTAACCTAACCTAACCTAACCTAACCTAACCTAACCTAACCTAACCTAACCTAACCTAACCTAACCTAACCTAACCTAACCTAACCTAACCTAACCTAACCTAACCTAACCTAACCTAACCTAACCTAACCTAACCTAACCTAACCTAACCTAACCTAACCTAACCTAACCTAACCTAACCTAACCTAACCTAACCTAACCTAACCTAACCTAACCTAACCTAACCTAACCTAACCTAACCTAACCTAACCTAACCTAACCTAACCTAACCTAACCTAACCTAACCGGGTCGTGCAGCAGTATATCTGCGCCCGAGAGGAGTACCGGTCTGAGGTAAGGAAGGCTCAGACCCAAAGTTGGAAGAAATTTTGCCACCGTCAGGATAGAGAGACCATGTGGGACGGGATATACAGGGTGATTGGACGCACCGCGACGAGGCCGGAGGAGATCCCGCTCGTCCAGGACGGTAAAGTCCTGAGCGAGGGGGAATCGGCCGAGGTCTTAGCAACTGCCTTTTACCCAGAAGATCGGGCTGTGGATGATGACGCGGACCACAAAATACTGAGAAAATTAGCGGATAATGTAAATGTAGGGTCGCATGATGAAACATGCGACCCAGTTTTCACGATGCACGAGCTCATGTGGTCTGCGTCCAGCTTCAGCCCGAAAAAGGCGCCCGGCCCCGACGGCCTCACCGCGGATATTTGCCTTGCGACAATCACCCTGGGTCCTGCGTTATTCCTGGCCATAGCAAACCGCTGCCTGGCTTTGTCGTGCTTCCCCAGGAGGTGGAAAGAGGCAGCGGTTGTAGTGCTGAGGAAACCCAACAAGGAGAACTACACGCACCCTAAATCCTTTAGGCCAATAGGACTCTTGCCCATTATGGGCAAGATCCTCGAAAAAATCATGGTGAGGCGGGTCCAATGGCATACTGCGCCAATGATCAGTCGGCACCAGTATGGCTTCATGCCTCAACGCGGTACCGAAGACGCCCTCTATGAGATGGTTCAGCACATACGAGCCGAAGTCGGGAGGAAGAGGCTCGTTGTGCTGATATCATTGGACATAGAGGGCGCCTTCGATAACGCCTGGTGGCCGGCTGTGAGGTGCAGGCTAGCCGAAGCTCGATGCCCCGTAAGCCTGAGGCGCCTGTTCGACCACTATCTCAGTGAGAGAACAGTGCGCGTCAGGTTTGCGGGAGCCGAGGCGACCCGCCAACAAACCAAGGGGTGCGTGCAGGGATCCATTGGGGGACCGACGCTCTGGAACCTGCTGCTGAATCCCCTCCTGAAGGAATTAGAGGAGATGGGCGTCCGCTGCCAGGCGTTCGCTGACGATGTGGTCCTGATGTTCTCGGGTGACAGCCCTGCGGACTTTCAAGACAGGGCCAATGGGGCTCTCGAGCATGTTCGGAGGTGGGGAGTCCGAAATAAGCTAAACTTTGCGCCACACAAGACCTCGGCCATGGTTATTACCAAGAAGCTAAAGTACGACTCCCCACGTCTGAGCATGGGCGGGAGACCCATAGACCTTGTCAGACAAATTAAAATCCTCGGATTGACAGTTGACGATAGACTCAGCTTCAAGGCGCACGTAGAGGCAGTTTGCCGAAAAGCGCAAAGCCTCTATCGTCAACTGTCAACCGCGGCAAAAGTCACGTGGGGTCTGAACCCCGAGGTCATCAGGACCATATACGTTGCGGTAGCGGAGCCCATCATCCTGTACGCTGCTAGTGTGTGGGTGCCGGCGGTGGAGAGGAAGGGCATTGCACGGTTGCTAAACCAAGTGCAGCGTGGCTTTGCGCAGAAAGTAGCAAAAAGCTACAGGACCGTCTCTCTGCATTCGGCCCTGATGCTTGCTGGGTTGCTTCCTCTGGACCTTCGGGTCCAAGAAGCGGCCCTTCTTTATTTGGTAAAAAAGGGTCACACCCAGCAGGTGTTGGGTGACCGGGAGCTAGAGAGGCCGGTCAAATACGTGGATTCTGCGCACCCAGCTCACCGGGAGGGGCTGCAGTTCGACTGCCTGACGGACGGTGACGAAGTTGCCCAGCGAGCTGCCGCCGATGTAAATATTTACACCGACGGTAGCAAAATTGACGGCAGGGTCGGCGCAGCGTTATCCATTTGGGATAGCGCTGCGGAGACTTCCTGCCGGAAATTAAAGTTGGGAAATTTTTGCACCGTATATCAGGCGGAACTGTTGGCCCTGCATGAGGCCGTGAGGCAAGTTGTGAAGATGGACGCAAGAAAGTTTGGAATTTACTCCGATTCTAGATCCGCTCTAGAAACCGTGAAAAGCGGTATGTCCCTCCATCCCCTCGCGGAGAATATAAGAAGATGTATGAAAGAAGCTAGAGAACAAGGGAAGGAAGTAAGGTTATTTTGGGTGAAAGCGCATGCGGGGTTGGAAGGGAACGAGAGAGCGGATCAATTGGCCAAGATGGCCGCAATCGGAGTAAAGACCAAGCCAAATTATGAAAGGTGTCCCATTTCATTTGTCAAGCGACAGATTCGTCTGGATACGCTTGACAAATGGAATGGGCGATATATGGAAGGAGACACGGCCTCGACGACCAAGCTCTTCTTCCCCAACGTGACGAGCGCCCCCGCCACACTTCGAAAGCTGGACCTTGATCCTGCGCTGGTTCAAATTTTGACGGGGCACGGGGGGTTCTCACAGTACCTGCACAGGTTTAAGTGCAAGGAGAACCCCTCGTGCATCTGTGACCCAGCGCGGGACGAGAGTGTGCTGCATATCTTGACGGAGTGTCCGATCTACGAAGCAGACAGAGTTGAAGCGGAAATCAAAATGGGACACAGAATTATAAAAGAAAATATAAGTATATTAATTGCAAACAAAAACACCAGAGATGAATTTGTCAAATTTTGTACGTCCGTAGGCCAAAGAGTCATTAAGAAAAATAAGGTATAAACTGTGATAAGTAGGTTAATTGTAATTTTAAATTGTTTTATTTTTATTGTATTTTAAACTATTTTTAAATTTTATGTGTAGTCAAATTGTATTTATTTGTATTTTAAATTGTAAATTGAATGTATTTAATAGTAATAGTTAATTGTATGTAAAAATGTATTAAAATAAGACCGTTAATAAAGAAATAACCTGCTGAAAAACTCATTACCCGTAGACAAGGTCCCTGACCACCATGTTAGGGGAACGAGAGGGCGGCATAGAGCCGCCCAAAAAAAAAAAAAAAAAAAAAAAAAAAAACCTAACCTAACCTAACCTAACCTAACCTAACCTAACCTAACCTAACCTAACCTAACCTAACCTAACCTAACCTAACCTAACCTAACCTAACCTAACCTAACCTAACCTAACCTAACCTAACCTAACCTAACCTAACCTAACCTAACCTAACCTAACCTAACCTAACCTAACCTAACCTAACCTAACCTAACCTAACCTAACCTAACCTAACCTAACCTAACCTAACCTAACCTAACCTAACCTAACCTAACCTTTTTTTTTTTTTTTTTTTTTTTTTTTTTTTTTTACGTCAGGAAATGCCCACGCATATCCTCCCTCGCGGGGACAAGTTCGGATTATGTCGGACTCGAACCGACTAAAACCTGACAACGCCTCGTATGCGCATGTCGGAGGGGCTACGGGAACGCTCTCGCTTACCTCCGCGGCCCCGCCAGCGCCAGCCGTTTCCGGCTCCACCTGAGGAGACGGCACCAGTGCAATGCAGGTTCGGGAATCCCCGCCCTCCCCTGCTGGTGCCGCCTTGAGTTTTTTATAGAGGTTCACTCCTCGCGGCCCCCGTCTTGAAAAAGACAAGGGCCCGCGGTCCCAGCGTCGCCGCCGGGATTACGCGTGCAATACGGCCACGAGGGGTCGGAGAAACCCCCCCCCCCCCCGCGGCCCCACTGCCGTCGCAGACGCGGTGCGACGCCGCTGAGTCGCGGAGGATAGGGAGAGTGGCGCACCGAAATACCAACACTCCTCCTCCTCCGCGACTCACCACCACAACTACTGCGGGGACCCCATAATCCCCGCAGTTTCGCTACAAAGGGCGGACTCAAAGAGCCCACCCCCAGCGACCTCCCTGGGGGCCAGCCCTTGATCAAGGGCCGGCCAACTCCAGCAGCCCACAAGTGGGCCCGCCGGATCGGGTCGCCCGCAACCGAGGTCGCAGGCTCCCCTTGGTGTTTGGTCCGCGGGGCTTTCGCCCTACTCCGGCTCGCACCAGGCCGGAGCGTTCCCCTATCCGCCACCCGGGGACGCGCCACGTCGGAGTTCACCTCTCCGCCCACTGAGACAACCCAGCAGGTCCGTGGAACCTAACCTTTTTTTTTTTTTTTTTTTTTTTTTTTTTTTTTTTTTTTTTTTTTAGGTGTGGAAATGCGACCTTAAGCACGCCCCCTGGTCGGGGCACCAGGGGGGTCTGTGGGGCTCTCCCACCGAAGTGGGCCTACCCACTAAAACCACACGCGTTCCCTCATAGCCATGGTGTGGGCGCCACGGGAGCATGGTTAACACGTGACACCGCGACGCCCACTGGCCGCCCCGGGATGGGGCCCCTCTCTGCGCCCTTAAAAGGGCGCTTCTCGGAGACGGCACCGTGTGCAATGCAGGTTCGGGAATCCCCGCCCTCCCCCGCCGGCGCCGCCTTGAGTTTTTTATAGAGGTTCACTCCTCGCGGCCTCCGTCTTGAAAAAGACAGAGGCCCGCGGTCCCAGCGTCGGCGCCGGGATTACGCGAAATGCAGCTGCAAGGGGAAAGTTGCCCTTCCCCTCGCAGCCCCACCGCCGCCGCATCTGCGGTGCGACCCCGCTGAGTCGCGGAGGGCAGGGCGAGTGGCGCATCGCAATACCAGCACTCCTCTCCCTCCGCGACTCACCCTCACTGCGGGGGAGACGAGTCCCCGCAGCCCTCCAGTGCGTCGAAGGTGGGCTCCAATGAGCCCACCCCGAGCGGCCCTCTCTGGCCGGTCCTACCTCACGGACCGGCCTTGGGTTCCTCTTAGCTTCACCGTGGGTGACCCATTCCCACGGTTACTGAGCCCCACCGCCACGACAAGGCGGGAACCCGGTCGATGGGGCGTGGAACCTAACCTAACCTAACCTAACCTTTTTTTTTTTTTTTTTTTTTTTTTTTTTTTTTTTTTTTTTATCTGGGGAAATCCGTTTATTGACCCCCGCGCCTGGGCTGTGCAAGTGGCGCGGGGAGTGTGGGGGTCGCCTAAAGTCGTTCGGCCATACCCACTAAAACCCCAGTGCCCAATTCTGCCCGCCTCTTGTGCCGGGGCTAAGGTGACAGTTACCCTTATCCTTGTCCCCGGCAGGGCGTTCGTCCTTCTCAGGACACGTCTCTCGTGGCCTAGGCCACATCATCTCCGAGAGGAGGCGACGGAGAACTATCGCCCCCCACTCCTACCGGGTTTGCCAACCCGGCACCGACCATATTACGTCGTTTGGGCAAAAGCCCGGCGTCGGCGCAATGGTCGGCGGCGGCGCACGGGATCCTCCTCCGGATCATCCTCCCGGCGTCGCTCGTCCACCTCCTTCTTTTCCATCACCGCCTCGCAAAAGGCGGCGACGGCACTCCATCCGGGTTTGCTGCCGACCATCGCAGATACAACGGCCGGCAGCGAGATTTCGTCTCCTATTTGGTTAACCAGCACGGCTCGCTCCTCCGCCCATGCTGGGCAGCATGTCAGAGTGTGATCCGCGTCGTCCTCTTCAGCGCCGCAGAATCGGCACTGAGGAGTGCGCTCCCGTCTGGCCACGTTGCACAGGTACCTCCCGAAGCAGCCATGCCCCGAGAGGACCTGCACTAGGCGATATGAGAGCGCACCCCACCGTCTCGTCAGCCACTCTGGTAATACGGGGCGGATCGCCGCTATGGTGCGGTGACCCGCTCCCGGCTGGCTCAGCTGTTGTAGCCAGCTGCGCAGGACCGTGTCCCTTGCGCTCTGTCGCCATTCTCCTATTTTTTCTCCACTTGGAACCTCACCCCGACCTTTGGCGTCGGCGGACTTCCAGTAGACCTCCGCCAACGCCAACGCCTCCAGTTCCCATGGAGGAGTCCCGGCCAGCACGCATGCCGCCACCCACGAGACGGTGCGGTATGCTCTTGCCGCTCGGAGCGCCACTACCCTCTGCGATCTGCGCAGTTGGGCTTTGTTGTGGCGTCCAAGGGCATCCGCCCAGATAGGGGCCCCGTACAAGGCCATCGACCGTACAACTCCGGCATAGAGGCGACGACAGCTCGCGCTCGGTCCGCCCAGATTAGGCAATAGCCTGCTCAGGGCGAACGAAGTGCGCGCGAGCTTCGGAGCCAACCGCCGGAAATGTTCCTTGAAGTTCCACCGGCTATCGAGCACAACTCCCAGGTACTTCATTGTGGACCCGACGCCGATGGAAACTCCACCCACTATCAAATGAGCGCTCGGCGGTGGCGCTCGGCGAGGCCCGTGAAAACACAGGGCCTCGGATTTGTCCAAGGCCACCGTCAGGCCCAGGTTCTTAATCCTGCCCACTACTTGGGCTACTCCAGCAGTAGCTAACACGCTCGCCTCCCGATAGCTACCGCCCCTTGCCAACACCAGTGTGTCGTCCGCGTAGCAGACGACGCTAACGCCGCGGAGAGTCGGGCCGCGGAGGACCCAGTCGTAACCGACGTTCCACAGTAGTGGCCCTAAAACGGAACCCTGTGGAACGCCGCACGACACTCTCCTCTGTCCAAATCCAATAGTTGTGGGATATACCACTGTCCTGTCCGATAGGTAGGCCTTAATCGTCTCACGCAAGTACAACGGGACCCCATGGAACCGCAGGGCCTCCATTATACTTACGCGAGGTAACGTGTTAAAGGCGTTGGCGATATCTAAAGATACCGCCAAGACGACGCCACCCTTAACGACCTCCTCTTCGGCAACGGCCCTCACCCGTGCAATAGCATCGATGGTGGAGCGGCCGCGCCGGAAACCATGTTGGCAGTCTGCCAAATTTGGCCCTACTTGGTCGAGATGCTCGGTGAGGCGAGTCGCAATAACGCGCTCAAAGAGCTTACCCGCCTCCCCGAGCAGGACTATAGGGCGATACGCCGACGGTGACTCTGCCGGTCTTCCCTCCTTTCCAATCAATACGAGTTTCCCCGTCTTCCAGTCGCCTGGGAAAGTATGGTCCTTAAGGCACCGAGTTAGAAGGGCTCGGAACCTCCCCTCCAACCCGTGTTTTAGGGCCAGGACCCATATGCGCCCGGGGATCCCATCGGGGCCCGGGGCGGTGTTTTTGGCCTGAAGCCGTGCCACAGCCGCCCACAGTTCCCTCTCTTCCACTTCCGGGACTTCCCCGTCGTCCGCATCGCGATTTGACGTCGCTGGCGCAAACACCATTTTCGGTGCCTCAAATTCTTCCCTCATGGAGGGGAACAAGGTCTCCACCACTCTGTCCAGTACTTGCGGGTCCATACTGGCCGTTAGAGGTGGGGCCCAGGGCCTGAGCTTGCTCATGACGAGCCGATATGGCCGACCCCACGGGTCGACGTCCAACGACGCCAGCAGCTCCTGCCAGGCCCCCTCCTTCGCTTCCGCTATGGCCACCCTGAGGGACTTCTTCACGTCCTGGTAGGCGGTGTAGAGGTGCCTCTCCTCCTCGTCCTCCGTGCGCCCGCCTCGTCTGCGGCGACGGTAGCGGGAGTACTGCCGCCTCGCTGACACGCAGGACGCACGAAGACGGCCGAGGTCTTCCGACCACCAATACACCGCCGTCCGAACCGGAGGTCGCACCACGCGGGGCATCGCGACGTCACATATGTGCGTGACCGCTTCGTGGAGCCACCGCGACTCGGACTCTAGCGCTGTCACGTCCGGTACTGGATTCCAGCTGGCGACCAGGGCCGCCTCGATCGCCGCTTCTCTGTCCAGTTTCTTCAGCGCCCACCTCGGGCCGATCTCCGCCGCGACACACCCGGGACCGGGACCGCCAGAGAGGGGGGAGACATCAAACCGGATGTACCGGTGATCGGAAAGCGTCTCCACACCCTCCAGGACTCCCCAGTCCCGGACGGTTCGTGCCAGGTCCGCACTGGCGAAGGACACGTCCACGATTGAGCCACCCTGCATCCGCACGCACGTGTCCGTGTCCCCGACGTTTAGGACGACAAGCCCATTCGAGGCGAGCCACTCCTCCACCAACTCCCCCCTCGCGTCTGTGGCAGGGCACCCCCAGACTGTGGACTTGGCGTTCAGGTCGCCAGCCACAACGATCCGGTTTGGTCGGCACCAGGCCAGGACCGAGTCCATCTCCCCGAGGAACGCCTCGAACTCGGATAGTGGCCGGTTCGGCGAAAAGTACGCCCCGACCACCATCACATCGCCGCACAAAGCCGCGACGACTCCTCGACCTTTCTGGGACCTTTTTATCACGGTGTCGTTTGACACCGCGATTGCCGCCAGCTCGTCTTCATCGCCCACCCAGTTGTTCCTCTTTGGGATTAAGTAGGGCTCCGTCACCACCATTATGTTTATCGACCACTGCGCCATGCTCTGAATCAAAAGATCCTGAGCTCTGGCGCAGTGGTTGATGTTGGCTTGCAGGTATTTGGAAGCCCTTGTCATCATTTTGTAGAGTTCTCGGTCTCCATCTCTTGTACACCGCTCGGTGGTGGTTGCGTCTGTTGCGAGCTGGCGCTGCTCACAACAGATACTCTGCTTAACATCTTTTTCCTGGGGGCCGAGCATCTCTTGCTCCCCAGGCGATGGTTCGATGCCTTCCCGGCCTCCGCACACAGTGCGCAGTGGGGGGCATCGTGACATTCTGCGGCGCGGTGTCCCGCCTGGCCGCACCGGTAGCACAGAAGCCCCCGGTCAACCTCCGCGGTACACCGTGCCTTGACGTGGCCAGCGTGAAGACACTTGAAGCATCTCAGCTCCCTGCGTTCGAGGAGCTTCACCCTGGCCGAGACCCAACCTACGAGCAGCCTGCCCTCGGCTACCTTTTTGGCGGCTTCTACTGGGCATGCCACCCATACGGCAAAGAGGCCGGACTTCTCCTGGCGGAGTGTCCCTACTTTTAGACGGTCTGGCGCGCATCCGCCTTTTGCACAGACCGCCGCTGCCACCTCCTCTTTGGTCACGGAGTCATCCAGCGCCGCCACTATAAGTTCCGCCATTTTTGTTGGCCGGGAGACTGTGACGTCGCCACCGTTCCCGAACACCTCGCGGAGCCTTTCCGCGAGGAGGTCCGCCTTCGGCGCGCTAGCGGCACCGGGGACCTCGATAATTGAGGCCCCAGTTGCTGCGCGCTTGAAACGGACGCTCTCGATCTCTAGTTCCTTCAGGTTAACTTTTTGCCTTGCCTCGGCCAGAGCTTTGGCGTATGTGACCCCCTTCTCCACAGCCGTGGGATTTAGGGTCACCACGACTGCCGAGGTCTTGGGGGCCCGCAGCTTAGGCGAAGCCTTGGCTTTCTCCTGCTCCTTCTTCTTCATCGTGGTGGGCGCCGATCTGATGACCATCGGCGCCTTGTCCCTTCGGCCCCTCTTCACGACCGACGCCATGGTCTCCACCATGGATGCAGGCGCCGGCGGGAGGGGACGACTCGTCTTCTTGGCCTTCTTGTTCTTCTCTTTGCCCTGTTGGGTGGATTGGGCCGCGGAAGAAGAAGCGGCCGGCGCCGATGTAGATGTCGACGCCTTCGCCTTCCCCTTTGCGCCAACCTTTATCCAACCCGGTTGGACCGCTTTGGGGAGGCGCACTTCAGGCCGCTCCGCCTGGGTTATTTCCGGTTTTTGACGAGGACGGCTTGCCGAGGGTTTCCGCCCGGCTTCCGCCTCACGCCTGTCGTGAGCCAGTGCCGGTCGCAAGCGAGGCTCCGGGTTCAGACGCGGCTCTAGCCCGTCTATCCGGGCGTTGAGCCGGTCCGAGAGCCTGCTCAGGATCCGGTTCTCCAGTTCCTCTTCTTTCGTCTGTGGGAATGTCGCTGCGACGGGTTTGGGTGCCGCCCCCGCCTGCTCCATGCACGCCTTCAGCTCCGCCACCTCTTTCTTCAGTGTGTCCATTTCCGCCTTTAGGCGGGAGTTGGCCGCTCGCAGTAGTCTCGTCTCTTCATTTATATTGCGCGTCATCAGGAGCCTTGACGCCGCCCGAATCTGCGCAACCGCCTCCTTGAGCGCCTTCTTAGATGTCCCTTTAAGGTTGTTGGACTTTTCACAGACGGCCGCCACGGCCGCTGCGCCAAGTTCAATTTGTCCCCCCAGCTCTGCCGAGCCTAGATCGTGTTCGCCCTCAAGTTCCGAAGCAGAGGTCTCCGAAAGTCGGGACCCTGCTCTGGTAGACCGCAGCCCCTTCGTCATCTCGGCTACGTCCTTTTCGGCCTCTAGTTCGAGTTGGCGTTGGGTAGCCTCTGCCAGCTCCCGCTTCGCCTGGGCGAGGCCAACGTACTCGCCGGTTGTCGGCGGCCGTCCTCGGCCTTTTCTCGTCCCTGCCACTTTGGGCGAGGGCCCCGTCTCCACGTCGCCAACTGCGACGGCCCGCAGCCGCTTTCGACCGAGACTCCCCCAGGAATACCCGGGGTGCCGGTCTTCGCGGTCCTCCGATGGCTCTATCTCCAAACCTAACCTAACCTTTTTTTTTTTTTTTTTTTTTTTACGTCAGGAAATGCCCACGCATATCCTCCCTCGCGGGGACAAGTTCGGATTATGTCGGACTCGAACCGACTAAAACCTGACAACGCCTCGTATGCGCATGTCGGAGGGGCTACGGGAACGCTCTCGCTTACCTCCGCGGCCCCGCCAGCGCTAGCCGTTTCCGGCTCCACCTGAGGAGACGGC
Source organism: Papilio elwesi (assembly GCA_029849275.1). Classification (NCBI taxonomy): domain Eukaryota; kingdom Metazoa; phylum Arthropoda; class Insecta; order Lepidoptera; family Papilionidae; genus Papilio; species Papilio elwesi. The sequence continues at coordinate 10,438,643 of CM056691.1, read as the reverse complement.
ACCAGTGCAATGCAGGTTCGGGAATCCCCGCCCTCCCCTGCTGGTGCCGCCTTGAGTTTTTTATAGAGGTTCACTCCTCGCGGCCCCCGTCTTGAAAAAGACAAGGGCCCGCGGTCCCAGCGTCGCCGCCGGGGTTACGCGTGCAATACGGCCGCGAGGGGTCGGAGAAACCCCTCCCCCCCGCAGCCCCACTGCCGTCGCAGACGCGGTGCGACGCCGCTGAGTCGCGGAGGATAGGGAGAGTGGCGCACCGAAATACCAACACTCCTCCTCCTCCGCGACTCACCACCACAACTACTGCGGGGACCCCATAATCCCCGCAGTTTCGCTACAAAGGGCGGACTCACAGAGCCCACCCCCAGCGATCTCCCTGGGGCCAGCCCTTGATCAAGGGCCGGCCAGACTCCAGCAGCCCACAAGTGGGCCCGCCAGAACGGGTCGCCCGCGACCGAGGTCGCAGGCTCCCCTTGGTGTTTGGTCCGCGGGGCTTTCGCCCTACTCCGGCTCGCACCAGGCCGGAGCGTTCCCCTATCCGCCACCCGGGGACGCGCCACGTCGGAGTTCACCTCTCCGCCCACTGAGACAACCCAGCAGGTCCGTGGAAACCTTTTTTTTTTTTTTTTTTTTTTTTTTTTTTTATCTGGGGAAATCCGTTTATTGACCCCCGCGCCTGGGCTGTGCAAGTGGCGCGGGGAGTGTGGGGGTCGCCTAAAGTCGTTCGGCCATACCCACTAAAACCCCAGTGCCCACTTCTGTCCGCCGCTTGTGCCGGGGCTAAGGTGACAGTTACCCTTATCCTTGTCCCCGGCAGGGCGTTCGTCCTTGTCAGGACACGACTCTCGTGGCCTAGGCCACATTGTCCATCTCCGGGTGGGGGCGACGGAGAACTATCGCCCCCACTCATACCGGGTCTCCCAACCCGGCACCGACCTTGTTACGTCGTCTGGGCATAAGCCCGGCGTCGGCGCATCGGTCGGCGGCGGCGCACGGGATCCTCCTCCGGATCATCCTCCCGGCGTCGCTCGTCCACTTCTTTCTTCTCCATCACCGCCTCGCAAAAGGCGGCGACAGCACTCCATCCGGTTTCGCTGCCGACCATCACAGACACAACGGCCGGCAGCGAGATGTCATGTCCGATTTCATTCACGAGCGCGGCTCGCTCCTCTGCCCATGCTGAGCAGCACGTGAGGGTGTGATCCGCGTCGTCCTCTTCGGCGCCGCAGAAGCGGCACTGAGAAGTGCGCTCCCGTTTGGCCACGTTGCACAGGTACCTCCCGAAGCAGCCATGCCCCGAAAGGACCTGCACTAGGCGATATGAGAGCGCACCCCACCGTCTCGTCAGCCACTCTGGTAATACGGGGCGGATCGCCGCTATGGTACGGTGACCCGCTCCCGGCTGGCTCAGATGTTCTAGCCAGCTGCGCAGGACTGTGTCCCTTGCGCTCTGTCGCCACTCTCCGATTTCATCACTACTCGGGTCCTCTCCCCGACCTTTGGCGTCGGCGGACTTCCAGTAGACCTCCGCCAACGCCGACGCCTCCAGTTCCCATGGGGGAGTCCCGGCCAGCACGCATGCCGCCTCCCACGATACCGTGCGGTACGCTCTTGCCGCTCGGAGCGCCACTACCCTCTGCGATCTGCGCAGTTGGGCTTTGTTGTGGCGTCCGAGAGCATCCGCCCAGATAGGGGCCCCGTACAAGGCCATCGACCGTACAACTCCGGCATAGAGGCGACGACAGCTCGCGCTCGGTCCGCCCAGATTAGGCAATAGCCTGCTCAGGGCGAACGAAGTGCGCGCGAGCTTCGGAGCCATCCGGCGGAAATGTTCCTTGAAGTTCCACCGGCTGTCGAGCACAACTCCCAGGTACTTCATTGTGGACCCGACGCCGATGGAAACTCCGCCCACAATCAGTTGAGCGCTCGGCGGTGGCGCTCGGCGAGGCCCGTGAAAACACAGGGCCTCGGATTTGTCCAAGGCCACCGTCAGGCCCAGATTCCTTATCCTGCCCACTACTTGGGCTACTCCAGCGGTAGCTAACACGCTCGCCTCCCGATAGCTACCGCCCCTTGCCAACACCAGTGTGTCATCCGCGTAGCATACGACGCTAACGCCGCGGAGAGCCGGGCCGCGGAGGACCCAGTCGTAACCGACGTTCCACAGTAGTGGCCCTAAAACGGAACCCTGTGGAACGCCGCACGACACTCTCCTCTGTCCAAATCCGGTAGTTGTGGGATATACCACTGTCCTGTCCGATAGGTAGGCCTTAATCGTCTCACGCAAGTACAACGGGACCCCATGGAACCGCAGGGCCTCCATTATACTTACGCGAGGTAAGGTGTTAAAGGCGTTGGCGATATCTAAAGATACCGCCAAGACGACGCCACCCTTAACGACCTCCTCTTCGGCGACGGCCCTCACCCGTGCAATAGCATCGATGGTGGAATGGCCGCGCCGGAAACCATGCTGGCAGTCTGCCAAATTTGGCCCTACTCGGTCGAGATGCTCGGTGAGGCGAGTCGCAATAACGCGCTCAAAGAGCTTACCCGCCTCCCCGAGCAGGACTATCGGGCGATACGCCGATGGTGACTCTGCCGGTCTTCCCTCCTTCCCGATCAGTACGAGTTTCCCCGTCTTCCAGTCACCTGGGAAAGTCTGCTCCTTTAGGCACCGGGTTAAAAGATCTCGGAACCTCTCCTCCAACCCGTGCTTTAGCGCCAGGACCCATATGCGCCCGGGGATCCCATCGGGGCCCGGGGCGGTGTTTTTGGCCTGAAGCCGTGCCACAGCCGCCCACAGTTCCCCCTCTTCCACTTCCGGAACTTCCCCGTCGTCCGCATCGCGATTTGACGTCGCTGGCGCAAACACCATTGTCGGTGCCTCAAATTCTTCCCTCATCGAGGGGAACAAGGTCTCCACCACTCTGTCCAGTACTACCGGGTCCATACTGGCCGTTAGGGGTGGGGCCCAGGGCCTGAGCTTGCTCATGACGAGCCGATATGGCCGACCCCAGGGGTCGACGTCCAACGACGCCAGCAGCTCCTGCCAGGCCCCCTCCTTCGCTTCCGCTATGGCCACCCTGAGAGCCTTTTTAGCGTCCTGGTAGACGGTGTAGAGGCGCCTCTGCTCCTCGTCCTCCGTGCGCCCGCCTCGTCTGCGACGACGGTAGCGGGAGTACTGCCGCCTCGCTGACACGCACGACGCACGAAGACGGCCGAGCTCTTCCGACCACCAATACACCGCCGTCCGAGCCGGGGGCCGCACCACGCGGGGCATCGCGACGTCACAGATGTGCGTGACCGCTTCGTGGAGCCACCGCGACTCGGACTCTACCGTTGTCACGTCCGGTGTTGCGTTCCAACCTGCGACCAGAGCCGCCTCGATCGCCGCTTCTCCGTCCATCTTCTTCAGCGCCCACCTCGGGGCGATCTCCGCCGCGACACGCCCGGGACCGGGACCGCCAGAGAGGGGGGAGACGTCAAACCGGATGTACCGGTGATCGGACAGCGTCTCCACACCCTCCAAGACTCCCCAGTCCCGGACGGTTCGTGCCAGGTCCGCACTGGCGAAGGACACGTCCACGATTGAGCCACCCTGCATCCGCACGCACGTGTCCGTGTCCCCGGTGTTCAGGACGACCAGCCCATTCGAGGCGAGCCACTCCTCCACCAGCTCTCCCCTCGCGTCCGTGGCAGCGCACCCCCAGACCGTAGACTTGGCGTTCAGGTCGCCAGCCACAACGATCCGGCTTGGGCGGCACCAGGCCAGGACCGAGTCCATCTCCCCGAGGAAGGTCTCGAAATCGGATAGTGACCGGTTCGGCGAAAAGTACGCCCCGACCACCATCACATCGCCGCACAGAGCCGCGACGATTCCTCGGCCTTTCCGCGACCTCCTTATCACGGTGTCGTTTGACACCGCGATTGCCGCCAACTCGTCGTCATCGCCCACCCAATTGTTCCTCCTTGGGATTAGGTAGGGCTCCGTCACCACCGTTATGTTTATCGACCACTGCGCCATGCTCTGGATCAAGAGATCCTGAGCTCTGGCGCAGTGGTTGATGTTGGCTTGCAGATATTTAGTAGGCCTTGTCTTCATGATGTTGAGTTTTCGGTCTCCATCTCCTGTACACCGCTCGGTGGTGTTTGTGTTTGTTGCGGGCTGGCGCTGCTCGCAACAAACACTCTGCTAAACATCTTTTTCCTGGGGGCCGAGCATTTCTTGCTCCCCAGGCGATGGTTCGATGCCTTCCCGGCCTCCGCACACAGTGCGCAGTGGGGGGCATCGTGACATACGGCGGCGCGGTGTCCCGCCTGGCCGCACCGGTAGCACAGAAGCCCCCGGTCAACCTCCGCGGTACACCGTGCCTTGACGTGACCAGCGTGAAGGCACTTGAAGCACCTCAGCTCCCTGCGTTCGAGGAGCTTCACCCTGGCCGAGACCCAGCCAACGAGCAGTTTGCCCTCGACCACCTTCTTGGCGGCTTCGACTGGGCATGCCACCCATACGGCGAAGAGACCAGACTTCTCCTGGCGGAGTGTTCCCATTTTGAGTCGGTCTGCCGCGCATCCGCCTTTTGCACAGACCGCTGCTGCCACCTCTTCTTTAGTGACGGAGTCATCCAACCCCGCCACTATAAGCTCCGCCATTCTCGTAGGTCGAGAGACGGTGACATCGCCGCCGTTCCCGAACACCTCGCGGAGCCTTTCCGCTAGGAGGTCCGCCTTCGGCGCGCTAGCCGCACCGGGGACCTCGATAATTGAGGCCCCAGTTGCTGCACGCCTAAAACGGACGCTCCCAATTTCTAGGTCCTTAAGGTTGACCCTTTGCCTCGCCTCGGCCAGAGCTTTGGCGTATGTGACCCCCTTCTCCACAGCCGTGGGGTTTAAGGTCACCACGACTGCCGAGGTCTTGGGGGCCCGCAGCTTGGGCGAGGGCTTGATCTCCTTCTTCTTCGTCGTGGTGGGTGCCGATCTGGTGACCATCGGCGCCTTTTCCCTTATGCCCCTCTTCACGACCGACGCCATGGTCTCCACCATGGATGCAGGCGCCGGCGGGAGGGGACGACTCGTCTTCTTGGCCTTTTTCGTCACTTCTTTTCCCGGCTGGGTGGGTTTAGCCGCGGAAGAAGAAAAAGCGGCCGGCGCCGTTTTTGAGGTCGACGCCTTCGCCTTCCCCTTTGCGCCAACCTTTATCCAGCCGGGTTGGACCGGTTTAGGGAGGCGCACTTCAGGCAGTTCAGCCTGGGTCATGTCCGGTTTTTGACGTGGACGGTTTGCCGAGGGTTTCCGCCCGGCTTCCGCCTCGCGCCTGTCGTGAGCCAGTGCCGGTCGCAAGCGAGGCTCCGGGTTCAGACGCGGCTCTAGCCCGTCTATTCGGGCGTTGAGCCGGTCCGAGAGCCTGCTCAGGATCCGGTTCTCCAGTTCCTCTTCCTTTGTCTGCGGACATGTCGCTGCGGCGGGTTTGGGTGTCGCCCCCGCCTGCTCCATGCACGCCTTTAGCTCCGCCACTTCTTTCTTCAATGCGGCCATTTCCGCCTGTAGGCGAGAGTTGGCCGCTCGCAAAAGCCTCGTCTCCTCGTTGACATTGCGCGTCATCAGGAGCCTTGACGCTGCCCGAATCTGCGCTACCGCTTCCTTGAGCGCCTTCTTGGATGTCCCTTTCAAGTTGTTAGATTTTTCGCAGACGGCCGCCACGGCTGCTGCGCCAAGCTCTATTTGTCCCCCTAGTTCCGCGGAGCCTAGTTCGTGTTCATCTTCAAGTTCAGATGCAGAGGTCTCCGAAAGTCGGGCCCCTGCTCTGGTATTCCGCAGCCCCTTCGTCATCTCGGCTACGTCCTTTTCCGCCTCCATTTCGAGTTGGCGTTGAGTAGCCTCTGCCAGCTCCCGCTTCGCCTGGGCGAGGCCGACGTACTCGCCGGTTGTCGGCGGCCGTCCTCGGCCTTTTCTCGTCCCTGCCACTTTGGGCGAGGGGCCCGTCTCCACGTCGCCAACTGCGACGGCCCGCAGCCGCTTACGACCTAGACTCCCCCAGGAATACCCGGGGTGCCGGTTTTCACGGTCCTGGGATGGCTCTAACTCCATATCCACGGTCGACGCGTCGGAATCCGTATCACTGAGCGCCGGTTGGCGCACAGCCGGAACGCGCTCCAGCAGTACTCTCGCCTCCTTCACATTTGCGCCATCTATTGATGGACGCCTCGTCTCCTCCTGAACCAACTCATCACCTTTCGCAACACTCCTCTCCACAATGTTTTTAATTTTGGTTTCCATATATGTTCCCACGAGAAGGGTCGATCAACAGGTCCACCCCCGGGTGACGCCCATTCCGCAGGGTAAGGCTACATACTGTAGAGGTCGCCAGGTATCTACAGGTTTTAACGACTTCGCTGTCGGGTTTTTATAGAGTTTTCCTTTCTCGCGGGCCGGCCGGTTAAGGCAAGCCCTCCGCTCTAGTGCCTCGACATACTCCATAACGCCGATTCGATGGAGATCGTTGAAGAGACACTAGGCTACGGGGTGCTAGGGGGTCGGCGTGCCTCCCCTAGTTTTGGACGGTTGTTCCCGACGGCGGTGTTAATGCACGCCGGGCCGCCCCCTAACCTTCCCACCTCCCCCCCCTTACCCGTTCCCCCCCCCCCCCGGTGTTTGGTCCGCGGGGCGCTAGTCGCCCTACCCCGACTACAAGCCGGAGCGTTCCCCTATCCGCCACCCGGGGACGCGCCACGTCGGAGTTCACCTCTCCGCCCACTGAGACAACCCAGCAGGTCCGTGGAGGTCCGTGGAAACCTAACCTAACCTAACCTAACCTAACCTAACCTAACCTAACCTAACCTAACCTAACCTAACCTAACCTAACCTAACCTAACCTTTTTTTTTTTTTTTTTTTTTTTTTTTATAGTCAGGAAATGCGTTACGCACCCCTACGCCGGGCTGTGCAATGGCGTAGGGAGTGTGGGACTCGCCGGCCAAGGAAGGTGTAAGAAGGTGGCCGGAATACCCACTAAAACCTGACTGCCCTCTCACGCATTACGGCGGGGCCACGGGGACGCGTGAGCTTGCTACCGCGACCCCGCCTGCGTTTCGCCGTTAGGCGCCGTCTGTAGGGTCGGGGAGGGCGGCCACGTATTGCCGCGCTCTCCTTCCCGGTCTTCGTCTTCGGGTTGGGGGCGCCTGGGAGTCTATCTCGCGCTCCCGCTCCATCGCCTCCTTCTGCGAGATGACAGCTTCGCAGAAGGAGGCTACGCCATCCCATGACCTCTCGTCTCTAAGCATGGCGCTTATTACGCCGGGGAGCGAGAGGTCTCCGCCGATCGCCGCCACCAGGGTGCGGCGCTCATCAGACCAGGCACAACACACCTCTAGCGTGTGCTGTGCCGTATCGTCCCGTTCGCCGCACCCATGGCACGACGCCGTCTCCTCCCTTCCGATCCGACGCAGGTACCGCCCGAAACAGCCATGTCCTGACAGAACCTGCGTCAGTCGGAAGGTGAGGGACCCGTGGCCCCTCCCGCACCATTCCGAGAGCAGTGGACGGATGGCCTCAATTGTGCGGACCCCGTATTTGGCGTCCGCGAGGCCTGTCGCCCAAAGCTCTATGGTCGTCATTTTCCTCCTCCTCTGCCGAGCGCGGGCGTGCTCCTCCGGGGTGTGAGAGCCACCCCGGCCTCTGAGCTCGGCCCGCACCCGGTATTCCTCGGCCAGCACCCTCGCTTCGATCTCCCAAGGAGGAGTGCCGGCCAGGACGCAGGCCGCCGCGTGGCCTACCGTGCGGTAGGCCCGGCACGCACGCGCCGCAACAATTCGTTGCGGCCTGCGAAGGAGGGCCCTGTTAGGCGCGTCTAGGGCGTCTGCCCAGATCGGCGCGCCGTACAGGGCCATACTTTTGACGACCATGGTGTACAGGCGTCTTGCCTGCACACCCGGACCTCTGGTGTTGGGGAGGAGCCTAGCCAGGGCTGCTGCCGCCCCCACGAGCCGGGGGGTCAGCGTCTGGAAGTGGTCCCTGAAACGCCAACCCCCGTCGAGGGTGAGGCCCAGATAGTTCATCCGGGCCTTCACCGCGACCTCGCCCCCGCCGATCCGAAGGTTGGCCCCCGCTGGCACCTTCCACCTCGGCCCTCTAAAATAGAGGGCCTCAGTTTTTTGGAGGGCCACGCGGAGGCCGAGCGCCTCGATTCTCCGGACCAGCAGGGTGGCTCCGGCCTCAGCCCTCGCCTTCAGCTCCCTCCAGGTGCTGTCCCGGACTGCTACAAGCGTGTCATCTGCATAGCAGATGACCGACATCTGGGGCAGCACCTTTCCGCGGATGGCCCAATCGAATCCGATGTTCCACAGTAGGGGTCCCAGTACGGACCCCTGGGGAACACCGGAGGCCATCCGCCTTTCCTCTCTGGCCGTCCTCCCCATGTAGGACACTACCCGATCCTGCAGGTAGTGTCCTACCACCCTCCGGAGATAGGGAGGCACTCGGTGGTATCGGAGTGCCTCCTCTATTACCTCAAAGGGGAGGGAGCCGAAGGCATTAGCGATGTCGAGCGACACCGCCATAGCCCCCTGCCCCCTCTGGGCCGCATCCTCCGTGAACCTCCTCAGGGCGGTCAGGGCATCGAGGGTCGATCGCCCCGACCGGAACCCGAATTGGTTCCCAGAGATCTGCGGCCCATCCCTCGCCAGATGCTGGATGAGCCGGGAAGCGATCACTCTTTCTAGCAGCTTCCCGATCTCGTCCAGCATCACTAGAGGCCGGTATCCGGAGGGTGAGTCCGCGGGGCGGCCGTCTTTTCTGATGAGGACCAGCCGCCCCTCCTTCCACGCCCCAGGGAAGCGCCCCGCCGCCAAGCAATCGCCAAATAGGCAGCGGAGGCGGTCCCCGAGGTGTTTTGCGGCTATGAGGAGGACCTTGCCAGGGACTCCATCGGGCCCCGGTGCTTTCCGGGGCCCCCGGAGCCGGCTGGCCGCCCTAGCTACCTCCTCTTCTGTAATCGGAGGAGGAGGCAGGGGAGTGTCCAGGACAGCGTAGTCCTGGTCCCTGCCATCTGGCGGGGCCATGCGCGGCGCATCGAAAGGAGGGCTGTTAGGAAACAGCCCCTCGACCACCGCGCTGAGGACAGCCGGCTCCATTTTTTCTGTGGGGGGCGCCACCTTTAGTTTTGCCCGCACCATGCGGTACGGACGCCCCCACGGATCTTCGTCGAGGGTCGCCAAGAACTCTGAGTAAGCATTGTCCTTGGCGACCCTGATGGCTGCTGCGAGCGCCTTCTTGGCGGCGCGCATGTCAGCCTGAAAGCGCTCCAGCTCGACATCCGTCCGGTGCCGCCGTCTGCGGCACCGCGTGAATGCACGCCGGGCGGCGTTACTGGCGGCACGCAGTACCGCGAGGTCCTGCGACCACCAGTAGACGCCCGCCCTGGGCGTGAAGCGTCGCGCCCTGGGCATCCCGGCGTTGCAGATCGCGGTCAGGTCCCGGCGGAACCTGACGGCCCTCTCCTCAACCCCCACCGATTGGGGGGGGTCCGGCGACCACGCGCAGCATATTGCGGCCTCTTCCGCCAGGTCCGCGTCGAGGCGGGAAAGCTGCCATCGAGGGAAGACCGCGCCTCGCCGCGGACCGGCTGCTGCGCGCGCCCTCGGATCCAGGGGCGCGTTGGAGACCCTGAACCGGATGTATAGATGATCGGACAGGGTCTCCACCTCCTCCAGGACACGCCAACACGAAATGCGGGCGCCGATAGCGGGGGTGGCGAATGTGACGTCTACCACTGAGCCCCCCCGTCCTCGTACGCACGTGTCGGCGTTGCCCTGGTTCTCCGGGGCTAGGCCGATGACTGTAGCCCAGTCCTGGAGGAGCGCCCCTTTCACGTCGGTGATGGAGGACCCCCACGCTGCGCACTTAGCGTTGAGATCCCCCATCACGATGACCTGGGCCGGCGATGCCCTCCGCACCACTGGCTCCAGGCCATCCAGGAACCTCTCGAAGTCAGAGAGGTTCCTGTTTGGGGAGAAGTAGACTCCCACGAGTACTACCCCTCCCCAATTTGCCGCCACGTACCCTGCACCCCTCTCCCTGAGTGAGAGGCGCTGGGGGGCAGCGGGCGGCATCACTATGGCGACCGAGCCCTCCGTATCCCCGACCGAGTTTGGCAGGGGGGGGACCAGGTAGGGCTCGGCCACAACGGCGACGCCAATCTTCCACTCCGCCAAGACCTGCATAAGCAGGTCCTGTGCGCGGGCGCAGTGGTTGGCGTTGGTCTGCAGGAACTCTGTGTGCGGGTGTCCTGACATTATGACACTTGCATTTCTGTTTCCTCACTAGCCTGGCGGCTCTGCGGCGGAGAAGGCTTGCCCCGTGGAGCCTTCCCCTTCACGGTAGGGGGCGTGCATTTGGCACCCCCCATCGCATGCGCGTGCGGGCGACCTGCCTTCGCGCATACCGCGCATTTGGCAGGCGCCTCGCACGTGGCCGCCTTATGCCCCTCTTTGCCACAACGGAAGCAGAGTTTGCCATAGTCCGCTTCCGTTGGGCACTCTGCAGGGCAGAGGCACGTGTATGGCCTAGCCGCATGCACTTGTAGCAGCGCAGCGGCCGGGCCTCCATCGCTTTGACGGTGGCCATGGTCCAGCCTATGGCCAGCTTTCCTGCTTTGACGGCTGCCTTGGCAGCCGCCGCCGGGCACTTTATAATGGCCGAGCCGTCGCCCCAGAAGCTTCGGCGGATTTGGCCGGCCTTGACCTGGCTGGGGGAGCAGCCACCAGCAGCCGCCACCTTGGCCACCAGCTCCTCCTGGGTAACAGACTCATCTAGGCCGGTGAGCTTGAGGCTGACCGATTTGGTCGGGCGGGCTATGTCGGCCCAGGCCCCGATGACCTCCGTCAGTCTGGCGGCCAGGCGGTCAGCAGAGGCGTCCGGGGTCTCTCCCCCTACCTCCATCAGCCTGGAGCCGGTCACGCTCGTTCGGATCTTGACCGTCTCCAATCCAAAGTCCCGAAGCAGGATGGAGGCCCTGGCCTTGGTGAGAACCTCGGCCATGGAGATGGCCTCCCCCTTCTTGAGGCTCACCATGATGGCCGCCGTCTTCGGGACCGTGATTTTCGGGGCCTTCGGCGGGGCCGCGGCTTTTTGACCAGATGGGGTGGGAGCAGGCCTATTCGAGGGGTTGCCTTTCTTTTTGGCCTTCCGGCCCACAACCTCTGTCCATCTTGGCTCATTCGTTGGGCCCTCGGGTGTTTGCCCTTGCTGGCCTTTCTCAGCTGGTGTCCGTCCCCCAACATGCTGAGAGGGGCGAGGGGGCTTAGAAGGGGCAGCCGGTTTGGTCTGAGTCGGTCTCCTTGCTGTGCCAGTGTCCCTGCCGGGCTGTGCTCTGGGACGGGGCGGCGGCGGCTGTCGCCTATCAGCGCTCAGGGGCGGCCTGAACACCGGCTCAGGAGGGAGGCGAGTCCGCTTGTCCGCCGCCAGTGGGGGGCGGAGACGCTGTTCAGGCAACAGACGGTCTTCTAGAGCCTCTAGCCTTGCATTTAGCATCGTGCCCACTTGGCAGAGGATGGTCCGCACGAGGTCTTCGTTATGTGCCTGATCAGGCTGCCTCGGCACAGCGATATCAGCCTGTGGCCTCGCCCGGAGAAGGCACTCTCTCATATCAGCCACCTCTTTGCGCAACAGCGCGACCTCGGCTTTCATGCGCTCGTTTTCCGCGCGAAGCAGCCGTGCTTCCTCTGAGTCTGTACGCTTCGCGATCGCCTTAAAATTGTCCCTAATGGCGTCCACAGCCTCGTTTAGAGCGCGGACAAAAGTGCCCTTAAGGTGGGACGACTTTTTTGCCACATCCAGTATGACGCCGAGGTGTGTCTCTACTCGACCCTCTACATTTGTCGCCGGCTGCGCGTCGCGAATAGGCGTATTGGCGCCCTTCCGAGCGCCCGACGCGGCGGAAGATGTTCTTGTCGACTTCACCTCAGACAGCGACGACATCAGTTCGGCCTCCGCACGCGCTTCCATCTCTTCCTTCTGAGCCTTCAAAAAGGCTTGTTTGGCCGCCGCCAGCCCGACATAGTCGCCAGTGGTTGGCGGACGGCCGCGTCCCTTCCTTTTGGTGCTAGTGGCGGGGGTCTCCGTAGAGCTCCCGCTGAGCTCCACATCCCTGGGCCGCTTCTGACCTCGGCCTTCGCTCCAAAAGCGCCCAGGCCCATCCCTGTCCAGGGACTCCATAGAGCCGCATAGGCTTGTAACGGACACCATGCTTCGATGTTCCGTGTCCGAATCGGACTCCGACAGTCTTTTGTGCGCCGTTGTCGGGGTGCGCGTCAGCACCACCCTCAACTCCTTCACCTTCTCCTCCCTCATCACATCTCCACTCTCCACACTCCTCTCTACATCAACAACGTTTTTGATTTTAGAATTTGTATCCATTTGTGTTCCCACGAGAAGGGTCGATCAACAGGTCCACCCCCGGGTGACGCCCATTCCGCAGGGTAAGGCTACATACTGTAGAGGTCGCCAGGTATCTACAGGTTTTAACGACTTCGCTGTCGGGTTTTTATAGAGTTTTCCTTTCTCGCGGGCCGGCCGGTTAAAGCAAGCCCTCCGCTCTAGTGCCTCGACATACTCCACAACGCCGATTCGGTGGAGATCGTTGAAGAGAACACTAGGCTACGGGTTGCTAGAGGGGTCGGCGTGCCCCCCCTAGTTTTGGACGGTTGTTCCCGACGGCGGTGTTAACGCACGCCGGGCCGCCCCCTCACCTTCCCACCTCCCCCCCCCCCCTTACCCATTTCCCCCCCCAGTGTTTGGTCCGCGGGGCGCTAGTCGCCCTACCCCGACTACAAGCCGGAGCGTTCCCCTATCCGCCACCCGGGGACGCGCCACGTCGGAGTTCACCTCTCCGCCCACTGAGACAACCCAGCAGGTCCGTGGAACAGACTCAACCTAACCTTTTTTTTTTTTTTTTTTTTTTTTTTTTTTTTTTTTTTTTTTTTTTTTTTTTATAGTCAGGAAATGCGTTACGCACCCCTACGCCGGGCTGTGCAATGGCGTAGGGAGTGTGGGACTCGCCGGCCACAGAAGGTGTAAGAAGAGGTGACCGGAATACCCACTAAAACCTGACTGCCCTCTGACGCATTACGGCGGGGCCACGGGGACGCGTGAGCTTGCTACCGCGACCCCGCCTGCGTTTCGCCGTTAGGCGCCGTCTGTAGGGTCGGGGAGGGCGGCCACGTATTGCCGCGCTCTCCTTCCCGGTCTTCGTCTTCGGGTTGGGGGCGCCTGGGAGTCTATCTCGCGCTCCCGCTCCATCGCCTCCTTCTGCGAGATGACAGCTTCGCAGAAGGAGGCTACGCCATCCCATGACCTCTCGCTTCTTAGCATGGCGCTTATTACGCCGGGGAGCGAGAGGTCCCCGCCGATCGCCGCCACCAGGGTGCGGCGCTCATCAGACCAGGCACAACACACCTCTAACGTGTGCTGTGCCGTATCGTCCCGTTCGCCGCACCCATGGCACGACGCCGTCTCCTCCCTTCCGATCCGACGCAGGTACCGCCCGAAACAGCCATGTCCTGACAGAACCTGCGTCAGTCGGAAGGTGAGGGACCCGTGGCCCCTCCCGCACCATTCCGAGAGCAGTGGACGGATGGCCTCAATTGTGCGGACCCCGTATTTGGCGTCCGCGAGGCCTGTCGCCCAAAGCTCTATGGTCGTCATTTTCCTCCTCCTCTGCCGAGCGCGGGCGTGCTCCTCAGGGGTATGAGAGCCACCCCGGCCGATGAGCTCTGCCCGCACCCGGTATTCCTCGGCCAGCACCCTCGCTTCGATCTCCCAAGGAGGAGTGCCGGCCAGGACGCAGGCCGCCGCGTGGCCTACCGTGCGGTAGGCCCGGCACGCACGCGCCGCAACAATTCGTTGCGGCCTGCGTAGGAGGGCCCTGTTTGGCGCGTCTAGGGCGTCCGCCCAGATCGGCGCGCCGTACAGGGCCATACTCTTGACGACCATGGTGTACAGGCGTCTTGCCTGCACACCCGGACCTCTGGTGTTGGGGAGGAGCCTAGCGAGGGCTGCTGCCGCCCCCACGAGCCGGGGGGTCAGCGTCTGGAAGTGGTCCCTGAAACGCCAACCCCCGTCGAGGGTGAGGCCCAGATAGTTCATCCGGGCCTTCACCGCGACCTCACCCCCGCCGATCCGAAGGTTGGCCCCCGCTGGCACCTTCCACCTTGGCCCTCTAAAATAGAGGGCCTCAGTTTTGTGGAGGGCTACGCGGAGGCCGAGCGCCTCGATTCTCCGGACCAGCAGGGTGGCTCCGGCCTCAGCCCTCGCCTTCAGCTCCCTCCAGGTGCTGTCCCGGACTGCAACGAGCGTGTCATCTGCATAGCAGATGACCGCCATCTGGGGCAGCACCTTTCCGCGGATGGCCCAATCGAATCCGATGTTCCACAGTAGGGGTCCCAGGACGGACCCCTGGGGAACACCGGAGGCCATCCGCCTTTCCTCCCTGGCCGTCCTCCCCATGTAGGACACTACCCTATCCTGCAGGTAGTGTCCCACCACCCTCCGCAGATAGGGAGGCACTCGGTGGTACCGGAGTGCCTCCTCTATTACCTCAAATGGGAGGGAGCCGAAGGCATTAGCGATGTCGAGCGACACCGCCATAGCCCCCTGCCCCCTCTGAGCCGCATCCTCCGTGAACCTCCTCAGGGCGGTCAGGGCATCGAGGGTCGATCGCCCCGACCGGAACCCAAATTGGTTCCCAGAGATCTGCGGCCCATCCCTCGTCAGATGCTGGATGAGCCGGGAAGCGATCACTCTTTCTAGCTGCTTCCCGATCTCGTCCAGCATCACGAGGGGCCGGTATCCGGAGGGTGAGTCCGCGGGGCGGCCGTCTTTTCTGATGAGGACCAGCCGCCCCTCCTTCCACGCCCCAGGGAAGCGCCCCGCCGCCAGGCAATCGCCGAATAGGCAGCGGAGGCGGTCCCCGAGGTGTTTTGCGGCTATGAGGAGGACCTTGCCAGGGACTCCATCGGGCCCCGGTGCTTTCCGGGGCCCCCGGAGCCGGCTGGCCGCCCTAGCTACCTCCTCCTCTGTAATCGGAGGAGGAGGGGGGGGAGTGTCCCTGTCATCTGGCGGGGCCATGCGCGGCGGATCGAAGGGAGGGCTGTTAGGAAACAGCCCCTCGACCACCGCGCTGAGGACAGCCGGCTCCATTTGTTCTGTGGGGGGCGCCACCTTTAGTTTTGCCCGCACCATGCGGTACGGACGCCCCCACGGATCTTCGTCGAGGGTCGCCAAGAACTCTGAGTAAGCATTGTCCTTGGCGACCCTGATGGCTGCTGCGAGCGCCTTCTTGGCGGCGCGCATGTCGGCCTGAAGGCGCTCCAGCTCGACATCCGTCCGGTGCCGCCGTCTGCGGCACCGCGTGAATGCACGCCGGGCGGCGTTACTGGCGGCACGCAGTACCGCGAGGTCCTGCGACCACCAGTAGACGCCCGCCCTGGGCGTGAAGCGTCGCGCCCTGGGCATCCCGGCGTTGCAGATCGCCGTCAGGTCCCGGCGGAACCTGACGGCCCTCTCCTCAACCCCCACCGATTGGGGGGGGTCCGACGACCACGCGCAGCATATTGCGGCCTCTTCCGCCAGGTCCGCGTCGAGGCGGGAAAGCTGCCATCGCGGGAAGACCGCGCCTCGCCGCGGACCGGCCGCTGCGCGCGCCCGCTGATCCAGGGGCGCGTTGGAGACCCTGAACCGGATGTATAAATGATCGGACAGGGTCTCCACCTCCTCCAGGACACGCCAACATGAAATGCGGGCGCCGATAGCGGGGGTGGCGAATGTGACGTCTACCACTGAGCCCCCCCGTCCTCGTACGCACGTGTCGGCGTTGCCCTGGTTCTCCGGGGCTAGGCCGATGACTGTAGCCCAGTCCCGGAGGAGCGCCCCTTTCACGTCGGTGATGGAGGACCCCCACGCTGCGCACTTAGCGTTGAGATCCCCCATCACGATGACCTGGGCGGGCGATGCCCTCCGCACCACCGGCTCCAGGCCGTCCAGGAACCTCTCGAAGTCCGAGAGGTTCCTGTTTGGGGAGAAGTAGACTCCTACGAGTACTACCCCTCCCCAATTTGCCGCCACGTACCCTGCACCCCTCTCCCTGAGGGAGAGGCGCTGGGGGGCAGCGGGCGGCACCACTATGGCGACCGAGCCCTCCGTATCCCCGATCCAGTTTGGCAGAGGGGGGACCAGGTAGGGCTCGGCCACAACGGCGACGCCAATCTTCCACTCCGCCAAGACCTGCATAAGCAGGTCCTGTGCGCGGGCGCAGTGGTTGGCGTTGGTCTGCAGGAACTCTGTGTGTGGGTGTCCTGGCATTATGACACTTGCATTTCGAGTTCCTCAGTGGCCTGCGGCGGAGAAGGTCTGCTCCGTGGGGCCTTCCCCTTCACGGTAGGGGGCGTGCATTTGGCACCCCCCATCGCATGCGCGTGCGGGCGACCTGCCTTCGCACATACCGCGCATTTGGCAGGCGCCTCGCACGTGGCCGCCTTATGCCCCTCCTTGCCACAACGGAAGCAGAGTTTGCCATAGTCCGCTTCCGTTGGGCACTCTGCAGGGCAGAGGGCACGTGTATGGCCTAGCCGCATGCACTTGTAGCAGCGCAGCGGCCGGGCCTCCATCGCTTTGACGGTGGCCATGGTCCAGCCTATGGCCAGCTTTCCTGCTTTTACGGCTGCCTTGGCAGCGGTCGCCGGGCACTTTATAATGGCCGAGCCGTCACCCCAGAAGCTACGGCGGATTTGGCCGGCCTTGACCTGGCTGGGGGAGCAGCCACCAGCAGCCGCCACCTTGGCAACCAGCTCCTCCTGGGTAACAGACTCGTCTAAGCCGGTGAGCTTGAGGCTGACCGATTTGGTCGGGCGGGCTATATCGGCCCAGGCCCCGATGACATCCGTCAGTCTGGCGGCCAGGCGGTCAGCAGAGGCGTCCGGGGTCTCTCCCCCTACCTCCATCAGCCTGGAGCCGGTCACGCTCGTTCGGATCTTGACCGTCTCCAAGCCAAAGTCTCGAAGCAGGATGGAGGTCCTGGCCTTGGTGAGAACCTCGGCCATGGTGATGGCCTCCCCCTTCTTGAGGCTCACCATGATGGCCGCCGTCTTCGGGACCGTAATTTTCGGGGGCTTCGGTGGGGCCACGGCTTTTTGACCAGATGGGGTGGGGGCAGGCCTATTCGAGGGGTTGCTTTTCTTTTTGGCCTTCCGGCCCACAACCTCTGTCCATCTAGGCTCATCTGTTGGGCCCTCGGGTGTTTGCCCTTGCTGGCCTTTCTCAGCTGGTGTCCGTCCCCCACCATGCTGAGAGGGGCGAGGGGGCTTTGAAGGGGCAGCCGGTTTGGTCTGAGTCGGTCTCCTTGCTGTGCTTGTGTCCCTGCCGGGCTGTGCTCTGGGACGGGGCGGCGGCGGCTGTCGCCTATCAGCGCTCAGGGGCGGCCTGAACACCGGCTCAGGAGGGAGGCGAGTCCGCTTGTCCGCCGCCAGAGGGGGGCGGAGACGCTGTTCAGGCAACAGACGGTCTTCTAGAGCCTCTAGCCTTGCATTTAGCATCGTGCCCACTTGGCAGAGGATGGTCCGCACGAGGTCTTCGTTATGTGCCTGATCAGGCTGACTCGGCACAGCGATATCAGCCTGTGGCCTCGCCCGGAGAAGGCACTCTCTCATATCCGCCACCTCTTTGCGCAACAGCGCGACCTCGGCTTTCATGCGCTCGTTTTCCGCGCGAAGCAGCCGTGCTTCCTCTGAGTCTGTGCGCTTCGCGATCGCCTTAAAATTGTCCCTAATGGCGTCCACAGCCTCGTTTAGAGCGCGGACAAAAGTGCCCTTAAGGTGGGACGACTTTTTTGCCACATCCAGTATGACGCCGAGGTGTGTCTCTACTCGACCCTCTACATTTGTCGCCGGCTGCGCGTCGCGAATAGGCGTATTGGCGCCCTTCCGAGCGCCCGACGCGGCGGAAGATGTTCTTGTCGACCTCACCTCAGACAGCGACGACATCAGTTCGGCCTCCGCACGCGCTTCCATCTCTTCCTTCTGAGCCTTCAAAAAGGCTTGTTTGGCCGCCGCCAGCCCGACATAGTCGCCGGTGGTTGGCGGACGACCGCGTCCCTTCCTTTTGGTGCTAGTGGCGGGGGTCTCCGTAGAGCTCCCGCTGAGCTCCACATCCCTGGGCCGCTTCTGACCTCGGCCTTCGCTCCAAAAGCGCCCAGGCCCATCCCTGTCCAGGGACTCCATAGAGCCGCATAGACTTGTAACGGACACCATGCTTCGATGTTCCGTGTCCGAATCGGACTCCGACAGTCTTTTGTGCGCCGTTGTCGGGGTGCGCGTCAGCACGACCCTCAACTCCTTCATCTTCTGCTCCTCCCTCATCACATCTCCACTCTCCACACTCCTCTCTACATCAACAACGTTTTTAATTTGAGTATATGTATCCATTTGTGTTCCCACGAGAAGGGTCGATCAACAGGTCCACCCCCGGGTGACGCCCATTCCGAAGGGTAAGGCTACATACTGTAGAGGTCGCCAGGTATCTACAGGTTTTAACGACTTCGCTGTCGGGTTTTTATAGAGTTTTCCTTTCTCGCGGGCCGGCCGGTTAAGGCAAGCCCTCCGCTCTAGTGCCTCGACATACTCCATAACGCCGATTCGATGGAGATCGTTGAAGAGACATTAGGCTACGGGGTGCTAGGGGGTCGGCGTGCCTCCCCTAGTTTTGGACGGTTGTTCCCGACGGCGGTGTTAATGCACGCCGGGCCGCCCCCTAACCTTCCCACCTCCCCCCCCTTACCCATTTCCCCCCTGGTGTTTGGTCCGCGGGGCGCTAGTCGCCCTACCCCGACTACAAGCCGGAGCGTTCCCCTATCCGCCACCCGGGGACGCGCCACGTCGGAGTTCACCTCTCCGCCCACTGAGACGACCCAGCAGGTCCGTGGAGACTCAACCTAACCTAACCTTTTTTTTTTTTTTTTTTTTTTTTTTTTTTTTTTTTTTTTTTTTTAGGTGTGGAAATGCGACCTTAAGCACGCCCCCTGGTCGGGGCACCAGGGGGGTCTGTGGGGCTCTCCCACCGAAGTGGGCCTACCCACTAAAACCACACGCGTTCCCTCATAGCCATGGTGTGGGCGCCACGGGAGCATGGTTAACACGTGACACCGCGACGCCCACTGGCCGCCCCGGGATGGGGCCCCTCTCTGCGCCCTTAAAAGGGCGCTCCTCGGAGACGGCACCGTGTGCAATGCAGGTTCGGGAATCCCCGCCCTCCCCCGCCGGCGCCGCCTTGAGTTTTTTATAGAGGTTCACTCCTCGCGGCCTCCGTCTTGAAAAAGACAGAGGCCCGCGGTCCCAGCGTCGGCGCCGGGATTACGCGAAATGCAGCTGCAAGGGGAAAGTTGCCCTTCCCCTCGCAGCCCCACCGCCGCCGCATCTGCGGTGCGACCCCGCTGAGTCGCGGAGGGCAGGGCGAGTGGCGCACCGCAATACCAGCACTCCTCTCCCTCCGCGACTCACCCTCACTGCGGGGGAGACGAGACCCCGCAGCCCTCCAGTGCGCTCGAAGGTGGGCTCCAATGAGCCCACCCCGAGCGGCCCTCTCTGGCCGGTCCTACCTCACGGACCGGCCTTGGGTTCCTCTTAGCTTCACCGTGGGTGACCCATTCCCACGGTTACTGAGCCCCACCGCCACGACAAGGCGGGAACCCGGTCGATGGGGAACCTAACCTTTTTTTTTTTTTTTTTTTTTTTTAGTCAGGAAATGCGTTACGCACCCCTACGCCGGGCTGTGCAATGGCGTAGGGAGTGTGGGACTCGCCGGCCAAGGAAGGTGTAAGAAGGTGGCCGGAATACCCACTAAAACCTGACTGCCCTCTGACGCATTACGGCGGGGCCACGGGGACGCGTGAGCTTGCTACCGCGACCCCGCCTGCGTTTCGCCGTTAGGCGCCGTCTGTAGGGTCGGGGAGGGCGGCCACGTATTGCCGCGCTCTCCTTCCCGGTCTTCGTCTTCGGGTTGGGGGCGCCTGGGAGTCTATCTCGCGCTCCCGCTCCATCGCCTCCTTCTGCGAGATGACAGCTTCGCAGAAGGAGGCTACGCCATCCCATGACCTCTCGCTTCTTAGCATGGCGCTTATTACGCCGGGGAGCGAGAGGTCTCCGCCGATCGCCGCCACCAGGGTGCGGCGCTCATCAGACCAGGCACAACACACCTCTAGCGTGTGCTGTGCCGTATCGTCCCGTTCGCCGCACCCATGGCACGACGCCGTCTCCTCCCTTCCGATCCGACGCAGGTACCGCCCGAAACAGCCATGTCCTGACAGAACCTGCGTCAGTTGGAAGGTGAGGGACCCGTGGCCCCTCCCGCACCATTCCGAGAGCATGGGGAACCTAACCTAACCTAACCTAACCTAACCTAACCTAACCTAACCTAACCTAACCTTTTTTTTTTTTTTTTTTTTTTTTTTTTTTTTTTTAGGTGTGGAAATGCGACCTTAAGCACGCCCCCTGGTCGGGGCACCAGGGGGGTCTGTGGGGCTCTCCCACCGAAGTGGGCCTACCCACTAAAACCACACGCGTTCCCTCATAGCCATGGTGTGGGCGCCACGGGAGCATGGTTAACACGTGACACCGCGACGCCCACTGGCCGCCCCGGGATGGGGCCCCTCTCTGCGCCCTTAAAAGGGCGCTCCTCGGAGACGGCACCGTGTGCAATGCAGGTTCGGGAATCCCCGCCCTCCCCCGCCGGCGCCGCCTTGAGTTTTTTATAGAGGTTCACTCCTCGCGGCCTCCGTCTTGAAAAAGACAGAGGCCCGCGGTCCCAGCGTCGGCGCCGGGATTACGCGAAATGCAGCTGCAAGGGGAAAGTTGCCCTTCCCCTCGCAGCCCCACCGCCGCCGCATCTGCGGTGCGACCCCGCTGAGTCGCGGAGGGCAGGGCGAGTGGCGCACCGTAATACCAGAACTCCTCTCCCTCCGCGACTCACCCTCACTGCGGGGGAGACGAGTCCCCGCAGTCCTCCAACGCGCTCGAAGGTGGGCTCCAATGAGCCCACCCCGAGCGGCCCTCTCTGGCCGGTCCTACCTCACGGACCGGCCTTGGGTTCCTCTTAGCTTCACCGTGGGTGACCCATTCCCACGGTTACTGAGCCCCACCGCCACGACAAGGCGGGAACCCGGTCGATGGGGAACCTAACCTAACCTTTTTTTTTTTTTTTTTTTTTTTTTTTTTTTTTTTTTTTTATCTGGGGAAATCCGTTTATTGACCCCCGCGCCTGGGCTGTGCAAGTGGCGCGGGGAGTGTGGGGGTCGCCTAAAGACGTTCGGCAATACCCACTAAAACCCCAGTGCCCACTTCTGCCCGCCCACTTGTGCCGGGGCTAAGGTGACAGTTACCCTTATCCTTGTCCCCGGCAGGGCGTTCGTCCTTCTCAGAACACGTCTCTCGTGGCCTAGGCCACATCATCTCCGAGTGGGGCGACGGAGAACTATCGCCCTCACTCCTACCGGGTTGGGAGCAACCCGGCACCAACCAACACGTCTTGCATATTAAGACGCCTGGGCATAAGCCCGGCGTCGGCGCATCGGTCGGCGGCGGCGCACGGGATCCTCCTCCGGATCATCCTCCCGGCGTCGCTCGTCCACTTCTTTCTTCTCCATCACCGCCTCGCAAAAGGCGGCGACAGCACTCCATCCGGTTTCGCTGCCGACCATCACAGACACAACGGCCGGCAGCGAGATGTCATGTCCGATTTCATTCACGAGCGCGGCTCGCTCCTCTGCCCATGCTGAGCAGCACGTGAGGGTGTGATCCGCGTCGTCCTCTTCGGCGCCGCAGAAGCGGCACTGAGAAGTGCGCTCCCGTTTGGCCACGTTGCACAGGTACCTCCCGAAGCAGCCATGCCCCGAAAGGACCTGCACTAGGCGATATGAGAGCGCACCCCACCGTCTCGTCAGCCACTCTGGTAATACGGGGCGGATCGCCGCTATGGTACGGTGACCCGCTCCCGGCTGGCTCAGATGTTCTAGCCAGCTGCGCAGGACTGTGTCCCTTGCGCTCTGTCGCCACTCTCCGATTTCATCACTACTCGGGTCCTCTCCCCGACCTTTGGCGTCGGCGGACTTCCAGTAGACCTCCGCCAACGCCGACGCCTCCAGTTCCCATGGGGGAGTCCCGGCCAGCACGCATGCCGCCTCCCACGATACCGTGCGGTACGCTCTTGCCGCTCGGAGCGCCACTACCCTCTGCGATCTGCGCAGTTGGGCTTTGTTGTGGCGTCCGAGAGCATCCGCCCAGATAGGGGCCCCGTACAAGGCCATCGACCGTACAACTCCGGCATAGAGGCGACGACAGCTCGCGCTCGGTCCGCCCAGATTAGGCAATAGCCTGCTCAGGGCGAACGAAGTGCGCGCGAGCTTCGGAGCCATCCGGCGGAAATGTTCCTTGAAGTTCCACCGGCTGTCGAGCACAACTCCCAGGTACTTCATTGTGGACCCGACGCCGATGGAAACTCCGCCCACAATCAGTTGAGCGCTCGGCGGTGGCGCTCGGCGAGGCCCGTGAAAACACAGGGCCTCGGATTTGTCCAAGGCCACCGTCAGGCCCAGATTCCTTATCCTGCCCACTACTTGGGCTACTCCAGCGGTAGCTAACACGCTCGCCTCCCGATAGCTACCGCCCCTTGCCAACACCAGTGTGTCATCCGCGTAGCATACGACGCTAACGCCGCGGAGAGTCGGGCCGCGAAGGACCCAGTCGTAACCGACGTTCCACAGTAGTGGCCCTAAAACGGAACCCTGTGGAACGCCGCACGAAACTCTCCTCTGTCCAAATCCGGTAGTTGTGGGATATACCACTGTCCTGTCCGATAGGTAGGCCTTAATCGTCTCACGCAAGTACAACGGGACCCCATGGAACCGCAGGGCCTCCATTATACTTACGCGAGGTAAGGTGTTAAAGGCGTTGGCGATATCTAAAGATACAGCCAAGACGACGCCACCCTTAACGACCTCCTCTTCGGCGACGGCCCTCACCCGTGCAATAGCATCGATGGTGGAACGGCCGCGCCGGAAACCATGCTGGCAGTCTGCCAAATTTGGCCCTACTCGGTCGAGATGCTCGGTGAGGCGAGTCGCAATAACGCGCTCAAAGAGCTTACCCGCCTCCCCGAGCAGGACTATCGGGCGATACGCCGATGGTGACTCTGCCGGTCTTCCCTCCTTCCCGATCAGTACGAGTTTCCCCGTCTTCCAGTCACCTGGGAAAGTCTGCTCCTTTAGGCACCGGGTTAAAAGATCTCGGAACCTCTCCTCCAACCCGTGCTTTAGCGCCAGGACCCATATGCGCCCGGGGATCCCATCGGGGCCCGGGGCGGTGTTTTTGGCCTGAAGCCGTGCCACAGCCGCCCACAGTTCCCTCTCTTCCACTTCCGGAACTTCCCCGTCGTCCGCATCGCGATTTGACGTCGCTGGCGCAAACACCATTGTCGGTGCCTCAAATTCTTCCCTCATCGAGGGGAACAAGGTCTCCACCACTCTGTCCAGTACTACCGGGTCCATACTGGCCGTTAGGGGTGGGGCCCAGGGCCTGAGCTTGCTCATGACGAGCCGATATGGCCGACCCCAGGGGTCGACGTCCAACGACGCCAGCAGCTCCTGCCAGGCCCCCTCCTTCGCTTCCGCTATGGCCACCCTGAGAGCCTTTTTAGCGTCCTGGTAGACGGTGTAGAGGCGCCTCTGCTCCTCGTCCTCCGTGCGCCCGCCTCGTCTGCGACGACGGTAGCGGGAGTACTGCCGCCTCGCTGACACGCACGACGCACGAAGACGGCCGAGCTCTTCCGACCACCAATACACCGCCGTCCGAGCCGGGGGCCGCACCACGCGGGGCATCGCGACGTCACAGATGTGCGTGACCGCTTCGTGGAGCCACCGCGACTCGGACTCTACCGTTGTCACGTCCGGTGTTGCGTTCCAACCTGCGACCAGAGCCGCCTCGATCGCCGCTTCTCCGTCCATCTTCTTCAGCGCCCACCTCGGGCCGATCTCCGCCGCGACACGCCCAGGACCGGGACCGCCAGAGAGGGGGGAGACGTCGAATCGGATGTACCGGTGATCGGACAAAGTCTCCACACCCTCCAGGACTCCCCAGTCCCGGACGGTTCGTGCCAGGTCCGCACTGGCGAAGGACACGTCCACGATTGAGCCACCCTGCATCCGCACGCACGTGTCCGTGTCCCCGACGTTAAGGACGACCAGCCTATTCGAGGCGAGCCACTCCTCCACCAACTCTCCCCTCGCGTCCGTGGCAGGGCATCCCCAGACTGTGGACTTGGCGTTCAGATCGCCAGCCACAATGATCCGGTTTGGGCGGCACCAGGCCAGGACCGAGTCCATCTCCCCGAGGAAGGTCTCGAAATCAGATAGTGGCCGGTTCGGCGAAAAGTACGCCGCGACCACCATCACATCGCCGCACAGAGCCGCGACGACTCCTCGGCCTTTCCGAGACCTCTTTATCACGGTGTCGTTTGACACCGCGATTGCCGCCAGGTCGTCTTCATCGCCCACCCAATTATTCCTCCTTGGGATTAGGTAGGGCTCCGTTACCACCGTTATGTTTATCGACCACTGCGCCATGCTCTGGATCAAGAGATCCTGAGCTCTGGCGCAGTGGTTGATGTTGGCTTGCAGATATTTAGTAGGCCTTGTCTTCATGATGTTGAGTTTTCGGTCTCCATCTCCTGTACACCGCTCGGTGGTGTTTGTGCTTGTTGCGGGCTGGCGCTGCTCGCAACAAACACTCTGCTAAACATCTTTTTCCTGGGGGCCGAGCATTTCTTGCTCCCCAGGCGATGGTTCGATGCCTTCCCGGCCTCCGCACACAGTGCGCAGTGGGGGGCATCGTGACATACGGCGGCGCGGTGTCCCGCCTGGCCGCACCGGTAGCACAGAAGCCCCCGGTCAACCTCCGCGGTACACCGTGCCTTGACGTGACCAGTGTGAAGGCACTTGAAGCACCTCAGCTCCCTGCGTTCGAGGAGCTTCACCCTGGCCGAGACCCAGCCAACGAGCAGTTTGCCCTCGACCACCTTCTTGGCGGCTTCGACTGGGCATGCCACCCATACGGCGAAGAGACCAGACCTCTCCTGGCGGAGTGTTCCCATTTTGAGTCGGTCTGCCGCGCATCCGCCTTTTGCACAGACCGCTGCTGCCACCTCTTCTTTAGTGACGGAGTCATCCAACCCCGCCACTATAAGCTCCGCCATTCTCATAGGTCGAGAGACGGTGACATCGCCACCGTTCCCGAACACCTCGCGGAGCCTTTCCGCTAGGAGGTCCGCCTTCGGCGCGCTAGCCGCACCGGGGACCTCGATAATTGAGGCCCCAGTTGCTGCACGCCTAAAACGAACGCTCCCAATTTCTAGGTCCTTAAGGTTGACCCTTTGCCTCGCCTCGGCCAGAGCTTTGGCGTATGTGACCCCCTTCTCCACAGCCGTGGGGTTTAAGGTCACCACGACTGCCGAGGTCTTGGGGGCCCGCAGCTTGGGCGAGGGCTTGATCTCCTTCTTCTTCGTCGTGGTGGGCGCCGATCTGGTGACCATCGGCGCCTTTTCCCTTATGCCCCTCTTCACGACCGACGCCATGGTCTCCACCATGGATGCAGGCGCCGGCGGGAGGGGACGACTCGTCTTCTTGGCCTTTTTCGTCACTTCTTTTCCCGGCTGGGTGGGTTTAGCCGCGGGAGAAGAAAAAGCGGCCGGCGCCGTTTTTGAGGTCGACGCCTTCGCCTTCCCCTTTGCGCCAACCTTTATCCAGCCGGATTGGACCGGTTTAGGGAGGCGCACTTCAGGCAGTTCAGCCTGGGTCATGTCCGGTTTTTGACGTGGACGGCTTGCCGAGGGTTTCAGCCTAGCTTCCGTCGCACGCCTGTCGTGAGCCAGTGCCGGTCGCAAGCGAGGCTCCGGGTTCAGACGCGGCTCTAGCCCGTCTATCCGGGCGTTGAGCCGGTCCGAGAGCCTGCTCAGGATCCGGTTCTCCAGTTCCTCTTCCTTTGTCTGGGGGCATGTCGCTGCGGCGGGTTTGGGTGCCGCCCCCGCCTGCTCCATGCACGCCTTCAGCTCCGCCACCTCTTTCTTTAATGCGGCCATCTCCGCCTGTAGGCGGGAGTTGGCCGCTCGCAGAAGCCTCGTCTCCTCGTTTACATTGCGCGACATAAGGAGCCTCGATGCCGCCCGGATCTGCGCTACCGCCTCTTTGAGCGCCTTCTTAGATGTCCCTTTTAGGTTATTGGACTTTTCACATACGGCCGCCACGGCCGATGCGCCAAGTTCAATTTGTCCCCCTAGCTCTGCCGAGCCTATTTCGTTTTCATCCTCCAGTTCAGATGCAGAGGTCTCCGAAAGTCGGGCCCCTGCTCTGGTAGACCGCAGCCCCTTCGTCATCTCGGCTACGTCCTTTTCCGCCTCCATTTCGAGTTGGCGTTGGGTAGCCTCTGCCAGCTCCCGCTTCGCCTGGGCGAGGCCAACGTACTCGCCGGTTGTCGGCGGCCGTCCTCGGCCTTTTCTCGTCCCAGCCACTTTGGGCGAGGGCCCCGTCTCCACGTCGCCAACTGCGACGGCCCGCAGCCGCTTCCGACCGAGACTCCCCCAGGAAAACCCGGGGTGCCGGTCTTCACGGTCCTCCGATGGCTCTATCTCCATGTCCACGGTCGAAGCGTCAGAATCCGTTTCACTGAGCGCTGGTTGGCGCACGACCGGAACGCGCTCCAGCCGCACTCTCGCCTCCTTAATGTTTGCGCCATCTATCGATGGGCGCCTCGTCTCCTCCTGAACCAACTCATCACCTTTCGCAACACTCCTCTCCTCAACGTTTTTAATTTTGGTTTCCATATAAGTTCCCACGAGAAGGGTCGATCAACAGGTCCACCCCCGGGTGACGCCCATTCCGAAGGGTAAGGCTACATACTGTAGAGGTCGCCAGGTATCTACAGGTTTTAACGACTTCGCTGTCGGGTTTTTATAGAGTTTTCCTTTCTCGCGGGCCGGCCGGTTAAGGCAAGCCCTCCGCTCTAGTGCCTCGACATACTCCATAACGCCGATTCGATGGAGATCGTTGAAGAGACACTAGGCTACGGGGTGCTAGGGGGTCGGCGTGCCTCCCCTAGTTTTGGACGGTTGTTCCCGACGGCGGTGTTAATGCGCGCCGGGCCGCCCCCTAACCTTCCCACCTCCCCCCCTTACACAATACCCCCCCCCGGTGTTTGGTCCGCGGGGCGCTAGTCGCCCTACCCCGACTACAAGCCGGAGCGTTCCCCTATCCGCCACCCGGGGACGCGCCACGTCGGAGTTCACCTCTCCGCCCACTGAGACAACCCAGCAGGTCCGTGGAACCTAACCTAACCTAACCTAACCTAACCTAACCTAACCTAACCTAACCTAACCTAACCTAACCTAACCTAACCTAACCTAACCTAACCTAACCTAACCTTTTTTTTTTTTTTTTTTTTTTTATAGTCAGGAAATGCGTTACGCACCCCTACGCCGGGCTGTGCAATGGCGTAGGGAGTGTGGGACTCGCCGGCCAAGGAAGGTGTAAGAAGGTGGCCGGAATACCCACTAAAACCTGACTGCCCTCTGACGCATTACGGCGGGGCCACGGGGACGCGTGAGCTTGCTACCGCGACCCCGCCTGCGTTTCGCCGTTAGGCGCCGTCTGTAGGGTCGGGGAGGGCGGCCACGTATTGCCGCGCTCTCCTTCCCGGTCTTCGTCTTCGGGTTGGGGGCGCCTGGGAGTCTATCTCGCGCTCCCGCTCCATCGCCTCCTTCTGCGAGATGACAGCTTCGCAGAAGGAGGCTACGCCATCCCATGACCTCTCGCTTCTTAGCATGGCGCTTATTACGCCGGGGAGCGAGAGGTCTCCGCCGATCGCCGCCACCAGGGTGCGGCGCTCATCAGACCAGGCACAACACACCTCTAGCGTGTGCTGTGCCGTATCGTCCCGTTCGCCGCACCCATGGCACGACGCCGTCTCCTCCCTTCCGATCCGACGCAGGTACCGCCCGAAACAGCCATGTCCTGACAGAACCTGCGTCAGTCGGAAGGTGAGGGACCCGTGGCCCCTCCCGCACCATTCCGAGAGCAGTGGACGGATGGCCTCAATTGTGCGGACCCCGTATTTGGCGTCCGCGAGGCCTGTCGCCCAAAGCTCTATGGTCGTCATTTTCCTCCTCCTCTGCCGAGCGCGGGCGTGCTCCTCCGGGGTGTGAGAGTCACCCCGGCCTCTGAGCTCGGCCCGCACCCGGTATTCCTCGGCCAGCACCCTCGCTTCGATCTCCCAAGGAGGAGTGCCAGCCAGGACGCAGGCCGCCGCGTGGCCCACCGTGCGGTAGGCCCGGCACGCACGCGCCGCAACAATTCGTTGCGGCCTGCGAAGGAGGGCCCTGTTAGGCGCGTCTAGGGCGTCTGCCCAGATCGGCGCGCCGTACAGGGCCATACTTTTGACGACCATGGTGTACAGGCGTCTTGCCTGCACACCCGGACCTCTGGTGTTGGGGAGGAGCCTTGCCAGGGCTGCTGCCGCCCCCACGAGCCGGGGGGTCAGCGTCTGGAAGTGGTCCCTGAAACGCCAACCCCCGTCGAGGGTGAGGCCCAGATAGTTCATCCGGGCCTTCACCGCGACCTCGCCCCCGCCGATCCGAAGGTTGGCCCCCGCTGGCACCTTCCACCTCGGCCCTCTAAAATAGAGGGCCTCAGTTTTTTGGAGGGCCACGCGGAGGCCGAGCGCCTCGATTCTCCGGACCAGCAGGGTGGCTCCGGCCTCAGCCCTCGCCTTCAGCTCCCTCCAGGTGCTGTCCCGGACTGCTACAAGCGTGTCATCTGCATAGCAGATGACCGACATCTGGGGCAGCACCTTTCCGCGGATGGCCCAATCGAATCCGATGTTCCACAGTAGGGGTCCCAGTACGGACCCCTGGGGAACACCGGAGGCCATCCGCCTTTCCTCTCTGGCCGTCCTCCCCATGTAGGACACTACCCGATCCTGCAGGTAGTGTCCTACCACCCTCCGGAGATAGGGAGGCACTCGGTGGTATCGGAGTGCCTCCTCTATTACCTCAAAGGGCAGGGAGCCGAAGGCATTAGCGATGTCGAGCGACACCGCCATAGCCCCCTGCCCCCTCTGGGCCGCATCCTCCGTGAACCTCCTCAGGGCGGTCAGGGCATCGAGGGTCGATCGCCCCGACCGGAACCCGAATTGGTTCCCAGAGATCTGCGGCCCATCCCTCGTCAGATGCTGGATGAGCCGGGAAGCGATCACTCTTTCTAGCAGCTTCCCGATCTCGTCCAGCATCACGAGGGGCCGGTATCCGGAGGGTGAGTCCGCGGGGCGGCCGTCTTTTCTGATGAGGACCAGCCGCCCCTCCTTCCACGCCCCAGGGAAGCGCCCCGCCGCCAAGCAATCGCCGAATAGGCAGCGGAGGCGGTCCCCGAGGTGTTTTGCGGCTATGAGGAGGACCTTGCCAGGGATTCCATCGGGCCCCGGTGCTTTCCGGGGCCCCCGGAGCCGGCTGGCCGCCCTAGCTACCTCCTCTTCTGTAATCGGAGGAGGAGGCGGGGGAGTGTCCCTGTCATCTGGCGGGGCCATGCGCGGCGGATCGAACGGAGGGCTGTTAGGAAACAGCCCCTCGACCACCGCGCTGAGGACAGCCGGCTCCATTTGTTCTGTGGGGGGCGCCACTTTTAATTTTGCCCGCACCATGCGGTACGGACGCCCCCACGGATCTTCGTCGAGGGTCGCCAAGAACTCTGAGTAAGCATTGTCCTTGGCGACCCTGATGGCTGCTGCGAGCGCCTTCTTGGCGGCGCGCATGTTAGCCTGAAGGCGCTCCAGCTCGACATCCGTCCGGTGCCGCCGTCTGCGGCACCGCGTGAATGCACGCCGGGCGGCGTTACTGGCGGCACGCAGTACCGCGAGGTCCTGCGACCACCAGTAGACGCCCGCCCTGGGCGTGAAGCGTCGCGCCCTGGGCATCCCGGCGTTGCAGATCGCCGTCAGGTCCCGGCGGAACCTGACGGCCCTCTCTTCAACCCCCACCGATTGGGGGGGGTCCGACGACCACGCGCAGCATATTGCGGCCTCTTCCGCCAGGTCCGCGTCGAGGCGGGAAAGCTGCCATCGAGGGAAGACCGCGCTTCGCCGCGGACCGGCTGCTGCGCGCGCCCTCGAATCCAGGGGCGCGTTGGAGACCCTGAACCGGATGTATAGATGATCGGACAGGGTCTCCACCTCCTCCAGGACACGCCAACACGAAATGCGGGCGCCGATAGCGGGGGTGGCGAATGTGACGTCTACCACTGAGCCCCCCCGTTCTCGTACGCATGTGTTGGCGTTTCCCTGGTTCTCCGGGGCTAGGCCGATGACTGTAGCCCAGTCCCGGAGGAGCGCCCCTTTCACGTCGGTGATGGAGGACCCCCACGCTGCGCACTTAGCGTTGAGATCCCCCATCACGATGACCTGGGCCGGTGATGCCCTCCGCACCACTGGCTCCAGGCCATCCAGGAACCTCTCGAAGTCAGAGAGGTTCCTGTTTGGGGAGAAGTAGATTCCTACGAGTACTACCCCTCCCCAATTTGCTGCCACGTACCCTGCACCCCTCTCCCTGAGTGAGAGGCGTTGGGGGGCAGCGGGCGGCACCACTATGGCGACCGAGCCCTCCGTATCCCCGACCCAGTTTGGCAGGGGGGGGACCAGGTAGGGCTCGGCCACAACGGCGACGCCAATCTTCCACTCCGCCAAGACCTGCATAAGCAGGTCCTGTGCGCGGGCGGAGTGGTTGGCGTTGGTCTGCAGGAACTCTGTGTGCGGGTGTCCTGACATTATGAGACTTGCATTTCGAGTTCCTCAGTGGCCTGGCGGCTCTGCGGCGGAGAAGGCTTGCCCCGTGGAGCCTTCCCCTTCACGGTAGGGGGCTCGCATTTGGCACCCCCCATCGCATGCGCGTGCGGGCGACCTGCCTTCGCGCATACCGCGCATTTGGCAGGCGCCTCGCACGTGGCCGCCTTATGCCCCTCTTTGCCACAACGGAAGCAGAGTTTGCCATAGTCCGCTTCCGTTGGGCACTCGGCAGGGCAGAGGGCACGTGTATGGCCTAGCCGCATGCACTTATAGCAGCGCAGCGGCCGGGCCTCCATCGCTTTGACGGTGGCCATGGTCCAGCCTATGGCCAGCTTTCCTGCTTTGACGGCTGCCTTGGCAGCCGTCGCCGGGCACTTTATAATGGCTGAGCCGTCGCCCCAGAAGCTTCGGCGGATTTGGCCGGCCTTGACCTGGCTGGAGGAGCAGCCACCAGCAGCCGCCACCTTGGCCACCAGCTCCTCCTGGGTAACAGACTCAACCTTTTTTTTTTTTTTTTTTTTTTTATAGTCAGGAAATGCGTTACGCACCCCTACGCCGGGCTGTGCAATGGCGTAGGGAGTGTGGGACTCGCCGGCCACAGAAGGTGTAAGAAGGTGGCCGGAATACCCACTAAAACCTGACTGCCCTCTGACGCATTACGGCGGGGCCACGGGGACGCGTGAGCTTGCTACCGCGACCCCGCCTGCGTTTCGCCGTTAGGCGCCGTCTGTAGGGTCGGAGAGGGCGGCCACGTATTGCCGCGCTCTCCTTCCCGGTCTTCGTCTTCGGGTTGGGGGCGCCTGGGAGTCTGTTTCGCGCTCCCGCTCCATCGCCTCCTTCTGCGAGATGACAGCTTCGCAGAAGGAGGCTACGCCATCCCATGACCTCTCGCTTCTTAGCATGGCGCTTATTACGCCGGGGAGCGAGAGGTCCCCGCCGATCGCCGCCACCAGGGTGCGGCGCTCATCAGACCAGGCACAACACACCTCCAGCGTGTGCTGTGCCGTGTCGTCGCGGTCGCCGCACCCATGGCACGACGCCGTCTCCTCCCTTCCGATCCGACGCAGGTACCGCCCGAAACAGCCATGTCCGGACAGAACCTGCGTCAGTCGGAAGGTGAGGGACCCGTGGCCCCTCCCGCACCATTCCGAGAGCAGTGGACGGATGGCCTCAATTGTGCGGACCCCGTATTTGGCGTCCGCGAGGCCTGTCGCCCAATGCTCTATGGTCGTCATTTTCCTCCTCCTCTGCCGAGCGCGGGCGTGCTCCTCCGGGGTGTGAGAGCCACCCCGGCCTCTGAGCTCGGCCCGCACCCGGTATTCCTCGGCCAGCACCCTCGCTTCGATCTCCCAAGGAGGAGTGCCGGCCAGGACGCAGGCCGCCGCGTGGCCTACCGTGCGGTAGGCCCGGCACGCACGCGCCGCAACAATTCGTT
The DNA here is from genome assembly GCA_029849275.1 of Papilio elwesi. NCBI lineage: Eukaryota > Metazoa > Arthropoda > Insecta > Lepidoptera > Papilionidae > Papilio > Papilio elwesi. The sequence goes on along the minus strand of CM056691.1, from coordinate 10,406,305 downwards.
GCGGCCTGCGAAGGAGGGCCCTGTTAGGCGCGTCTAGGGCGTCTGCCCAGATCGGCGCGCCGTACAGGGCCATACTTTTGACGACCATGGTGTACAGGCGTCTTGCCTGCACACCCGGACCTCTGGTGTTGGGGAGGAGCCTAGCCAGGGCTGCTGCCGCCCCCACGAGCCGGGGGGTCAGCGTCTGGAAGTGGTCCCTGAAACGCCAACCCCCGTCGAGGGTGAGGCCCAGATACTTCATCCGGGCCTTCACCGCGACCTCGCCCCCGCCGATCCGAAGGTTGGCCCCCGCTGGCACCTTCCACCTCGGCCCTCTAAAATAGAGGGCCTCAGTTTTTTGGAGGGCCACGCGGAGGCCGAGCGCCTCGATTCTCCGGACCAGCAGGGTGGCTCCGGCCTCAGCCCTCGCCTTCAGCTCCCTCCAGGTGCTGTCCCGGACTGCTACAAGCGTGTCATCTGCATAGCAGATGACCGACATCTGGGGCAGCACCTTTCCGCGGATGGCCCAATCGAATCCGATGTTCCACAGTAGGGGTCCCAGTACGGACCCCTGGGGAACACCGGAGGCCATCCGCCTTTCCTCTCTGGCCGTCCTCCCCATGTAGGACACTACCCGATCCTGCAGGTAGTGTCCTACCACCCTCCGGAGATAGGGAGGCACTCGGTGGTATCGGAGTGCCTCCTCTATTACCTCAAAGGGGAGGGAGCCGAAGGCATTAGCGATGTCGAGCGACACCGCCATAGCCCCCTGCCCCCTCTGGGCCGCATCCTCCGTGAACCTCCTCAGGGCGGTCAGGGCACCGAGGGTCGATCGCCCCGACCGGAACCCGAATTGGTTCCCAGAGATCTGCGGCCCATCCCTCGCCAGATGCTGGATGAGCCGGGAAGCGATCACTCTTTCTAGCAGCTTCCCGATCTCGTCCAGCATCACGAGGGGCCGGTATCCGGAGGGTGAGTCCGCGGGGCGGCCGTCTTTTCTGATGAGGACCAGCCGCCCCTCCTTCCACGCCCCAGGGAAGCGCCCCGCCGCCAAGCAATCGCCGAATAGGCAGCGGAGGCGGTCCCCGAGGTGTTTTACGGCTATGAGGAGGACCTTGCCAGGGACTCCATCGGGCCCCGGTGCTTTCCGGGGCCCCCGGAGCCGGCTGGCCGCCCTAGCTACCTCCTCCTCTGTAATCGGAGGAGGGGGGGGAGTGTCCCTGTCATCTGGCGGGGCCATGCGCGGCGGATCGAACGGAGGGCTGTTAGGAAACAGCCCCTCGACCACCGCGCTGAGGACAGCCGGCTCCATTTGTTCTGTGGGGGGCGCCACCTTGAGTTTTGCCCGCACCATGCGGTACGGACGCCCCCACGGATCTTCGTCGAGGGTCGCCAAGAACTCTGAGTAAGCATTGTCCTTGGCGACCCTGATGGCTGCTGCGAGCGCCTTCTTGGCGGCGCGCATGTCAGCCTGAAGGCACTCCAGCTCGACATCCGTCCGGTGCTGCCGTCTGCGGCACCGCGTGAATGCACGCCGGGCGGCGTTACTGGCGGCACGCAGTACCGCGAGGTCCTGCGACCACCAGTAGACGCCCGCCCTGGGCGTGAAGCGTCGCGCCCTGGGCATCCCGGCGTTGCAGATCGCCGTCAGGTCCCGGCGGAACCTGACGGCCCTCGCGGCCTTTGCGGCCTCTTCCGCCAGGTCCGCGTCGAGGCGGGAAAGCTGCCATCGCGGGAAGACCGCGCCTCGCCGCGGACCGGCCGCTGCGCGCGCCCGCTGATCCAGGGGCGCGTTGAAGACCCTGAACCGGATGTATAAATGATCGGACAGGGTCTCCACCTCCTCCAGGACACGCCAACATGAAATGCGGGCGCCGATAGCGGGGGTGGCGAATGTGACGTCTACCACTGAGCCCCCCCGTCCTCGTACGCACGTGTCGGCGTTGCCCTGGTTCTCCGGGGCTAGGCCGATGACTGTAGCCCAGTCCCGGAGGAGCGCCCCTTTCACGTCGGTGATGGAGGACCCCCACGCTGCGCACTTAGCGTTGAGATCCCCCATCACGATGACCTGGGCGGGCGATGCCCTCCGCACCACCAGCTCCAGGCCGTCCAGGAACCTCTCGAAGTCCGAGAGGTTCCTGTTTGGGGAGAAGTAGACTCCTACGAGTACTACCCCTCCCCAATTTGCCGCTACGTACCCTGCACCCCTCTCCGTCGCCGGGCACTTTATAATGGCCGAGCCGTCGCCCCAGAAGCTTCGGCGGATTTGGCCGGCCTTGACCTGGCTGGGGGAGCAGCCACCAGCAGCCGCCACCTTGGCCACCAGCTCCTCCTGGGTGACAGACTCGTCTAAGCCGGTGAGCTTGAGGCTGACCGATTTGGTCGGGCGGGCTATATCGGCCCAGGCCCCGATGACCTCCGTCAGTCTGGCGGCCAGGCGGTCAGCAGAGGCATCCGGGGTCTCTCCCCCTACCTCCATCAGCCTGGAGCCGGTCACGCTCGTTCTGATCTTGACCGTCTCCAATCCAAAGTCCCGAAGCAGGATGGAGGCCCTGGCCTTGGTGAGAACCTCGGCCATGGTGATTGCCTACCCCTTCTTGAGGCTCACCATGATGGCCGCCGTCTTCGGGACCGAGATTTTCGGGGGCTTCGGCGGGGCCACGGCTTTTTGACCAGATGGGGTGGGGGCAGGCCTATTCGAGGGGTTGCTTTTCTTTTTGGCCTTCCGGCCCACAACCTCTGTCCATCTAGGCTCATCTGTTGGGCCCTCGGGTGTTTGCCCTTGCTGGCCTTTCTCAGCTGGTGTCCGTCCCCCACCATGCTGAGAGGGGCGAGGGGGCTTTGAAGGGGCAGCCGGTTTGGTCTGAGTCGGTCTCCTTGCTGTGCTTGTGTCCCTGCCGGGCTGTGCTCTGGGACGGGGCGGCGGCGGCTGTCGCCTATCAGCGCTCAGGGGCGGCCTGAACACCGGCTCAGGAGGGAGGCGAGTCCGCTTGTCCGCCGCCAGAGGGGGGCGGAGACGCTGTTCAGGCAACAGACGGTCTTCTAGAGCCTCTAGCCTTGCATTTAGCATCGTGCCCACTTGGCAGAGGATGGTCCGCACGAGGTCTTCGTTATGTGCCTGATCAGGCTGACTCGGCACAGCGATATCAGCCTGTGGCCTCGCCCGGAGAAGGCACTCTCTCATATCCGCCACCTCTTTGCGCAACAGCGCGACCTCGGCTTTCATGCGCTCGTTTTCCACGCGAAGCAGCCGTGCTTCCTCTGAGTCTGTGCGCTTCGCGATCGCCTTAAAATTGTCCCTAATGGCGTCCACAGCCTCGTTTAGAGCGCGGACAAAAGTGCCCTTAAGGTGGGACGACTTTTTTGCCACATCCAGTATGACGCCGAGGTGTGTCTCTACTCGACCCTCTACATTTGTCGCCGGCTGCCCGTCGCGAATAGGCGTATTGGCGCCCTTCCGAGCGCCCGACGCGGCGGAAGATGTTCTTGTCGACCTCACCTCAGACAGCGACGACATCAGTTCGGCCTCCGCACGCGCTTCCATCTCTTCCTTCTGAGCCTTCAAAAAGGCTTGTTTGGCCGCCGCCAGCCCGACATAGTCGCCGGTGGTTGGCGGACGACCGCGTCCCTTCCTTTTGGTGCTAGTGGCGGGGGTCTCCGTAGAGCTCCCGCTGAGCTCCACATCCCTGGGCCGCTTCTGACCTCGGCCTTCGCTCCAAAAGCGCCCAGGCCCATCCCTGTCCAGGGACTCCATAGAGCCGCATAGACTTGTAACGGACACCATGCTTCGATGTTCCGTGTCCGAATCGGACTCCGACAGTCTTTTGTGCGCCGTTGTCGGGGTGCGCGTCAGCACGACCCTCAACTCCTTCATCTTCTGCTCCTCCCTCATCACATCTCCACTCTCCACACTCCTCTCTACATCAACAACGTTTTTAATTTGAGTATATGTATCCATTTGTGTTCCCACGAGAAGGGTCGATCAACAGGTCCACCCCCGGGTGACGCCCATTCCGAAGGGTAAGGCTACATACTGTAGAGGTCGCCAGGTATCTACAGGTTTTAACGACTTCGCTGTCGGGTTTTTATAGAGTTTTCCTTTCTCGCGGGCCGGCCGGTTAAGGCAAGCCCTCCGCTCTAGTGCCTCGACATACTCCATAACGCCGATTCGATGGAGATCGTTGAAGAGACACTAGGCTACGGGGTGCTAGGGGGTCGGCGTGCCTCCCCTAGTTTTGGACGGTTGTTCCCGACGGCGGCGTTAATGCACGCCGGGCCGCCCCCTAACCTTCCCACCTCCCCCCCCTTACCCATTTCCCCCCCGGTGTTTGGTCCGCGGGGCGCTAGTCGCCCTACCCCGACTACAAGCCGGAGCGTTCCCCTATCCGCCACCCGGGGACGCGCCACGTCGGAGTTCACCTCTCCGCCCACTGAGACAACCCAGCAGGTCCGTGGAACAGACTCAACCTTTTTTTTTTTTTTTTTTTTTTTTTTTTTTTTTTTTCTGGGGAAATCCGTTTATTGACCCCCGCGCCTGGGCTGTGCAAGTGGCGCGGGGAGTGTGGGGGTCGCCTAAAGACGTTCGGCCATACCCACTAAAACCCCAGTGCCCACTTCTGCCCGCCGCTTGTGCCGGGGCTAAGGTGACAGTTACCCTTATCCTTGTCCCCGGCAGGGCGTTCGTCCTTGTCAGGACACGACTCTCGTGGCCTAGGCCACATCGTCCATCTCCAAGTGGGGGCGACGGAGAACTATCGCCCCCACTCATACCGGGTCTCCCAACCCGGCACCGACCATTTTACGTCGTCTGGGCAAAAGCCCGGCGTCGGCGCATCGGTCGGCGGCGGCGCACGGGATCCTCCTCCGGATCATCCTCCCGGCGTCGCTCGTCCACCTCCTTCTTTTCCATCACCGCCTCGCAAAAGGCGGCGACGGCACTCCATCCGGGTTTGCTGCCGACCATCGCAGTCACAACGGCCGGCAGCGAGATTTCGTCTCCTATTTCGTTTACGAGCACGGCTCGCTCCTCCGCCCATGCTGGGCAGCATGTCAGAGTGTGGTCCGCGTCGTCCTCTTCGGCGCCGCAGAATCGGCACTGAGGAGTGCGCTCCCGTTTGGCCACGTTGCACAGGTACCTCCCGAAGCAGCCATGCCCCGAAAGGACCTGCACTAGGCGATATGAGAGCGCACCCCACCGTCTCGTCAGCCACTCTGTTAATACAGGGCGGATCGCCGCTATGGTGCGGTGACCCGCTCCCGGCTGGCTTAGCTGTTGTTGCCAGCTGCGCAGGACTGTGTCCCTTGCGCTCTGTCGCCACTCGCCAATGTCCTCAACACTTGGGACCTCACCCCGACCTTTGGCGTCAGCGGACTTCCAGTAGACCTCCGCCAACGCCGACGCCTCCAGTTCCCATGGAGGAGTCCCGGCCAGCACGCATGCCGCCTCACAAGAGACGGTGCGGTATGCTCTTGCAGCTCGGAGCGCCACTACCCTCTGCGATCTGCGCAGTTGGGCTTTGTTGTGTCGCTCGAGCGCATCCGCCCAGATAGGGGCCCCGTACAAGGCCATCGATCGCACCACTCCGGCATAGAGGCGACGACAGCTCGCGCTCGGTCCGCCCAGATTAGGCAATAGCCTGCTCAGGGCGAACGAAGTGCGCGCGAGCTTCGGAGCCATCCGCCGGAAATGTTCCTTGAAGTTCCACCGGCTATCGAGCACAACTCCCAGGTACTTCATTGTGGACCCGACGCCGATGGAAACTCCGCCCACAATCAGTTGAGCGCTCGGCGGTGGCGCTCGGCGAGGCCCGTGAAAACACAGGGCCTCGGATTTGTCCAAGGCCACCGTCAGGCCCAGGTTCTTAATCCTGCCCACTACTTGGGCTACTCCGGCGGTAGCTAACACGCTCGCCTCCCGATAGCTACCGCCCCTTGCCAACACCAGTGTGTCATCCGCGTAGCATACGACGCTAACGCCGCGGAGAGTCGGGCCGCGGAGGACCCAGTCGTAACCGACGTTCCACAGTAGTGGCCCTAAAACGGAACCCTGTGGAACGCCGCACGACACTCTCCTCTGTCCAAATCCAATAGTTGTGCGATATACCACTGTCCTGTCCGATAGGTAGGCCTTAATCGTCTCACGCAAGTACAACGGGACCCCATGGAACCGCAGGGCCTCCATTATACTTACGCGAGGTAACGTGTTAAAGGCGTTGGCGATATCTAAAGATACCGCCAAGACGACGCCACCCTTAACGACCTCCTCTTCGGCGACGGCCCTCACCCGTGCAATAGCATCTATGGTAGAGCGGCCGCGCCGGAAACCATGCTGGCAGTCTGCCAAATTTGGCCCTACTCGGTCGAGATGCTCGGTGAGGCGAGTCGCAATAACGCGCTCAAAGAGCTTACCCGCCTCCCCGAGCAGGACTATCGGGCGATACGCCGATGGTGACTCTGCCGGTCTTCCCTCTTTTCCGATCAATACGAGTTTCCCCGTCTTCCAGTCGCCTGGGAAAGTATGGTCCTTAAGGCACCGAGTTAGTAGGGCACGGAACCTCTCCTCCAACCCGTGCTTTAGCGCCAGGACCCATATGCGCCCGGGGATCCCATCGGGGCCCGGGGCGGTGTTTTTGGCCTGAAGCCGTGCCACAGCCGCCCACAGTTCCCTCTCTTCCACTTCCGGGACTTCCCCGTCGTCCGCATCGCGATTTGACGTCGCTGGCGCAAACACCATTTTGGGTGACCGAAATTCCTCCCTCATCGAGGGGAACAAGGACTCTACCACTCTGTCCAGTACTACCGGGTCCATACTGGCCGTTAGGGGTGGGGCCCAAGGCCTGAGCTTGCTCATGACGAGCCGATATGGCCGACCCCAGGGGTCGACGTCCAACGACGCCAGCAGCTCCTGCCAGGCCCCCTCCTTCGCTTCCGCTATGGCCACCCTGAGAGCCTTTTTAGCGTCCTGGTAGGCGGTGTAGAGGCGCCTCTGCTCCTCGTCCTCCGTGCGCCCGCCTCGTCTGCGACGACGGTAGCGGGAGTACTGCCGCCTCGCTGACACGCACGACGCACGAAGACGGCCGAGCTCTTCCGACCACCAATACACCGCCGTCCGAGCCGGGGGCCGCACCACGCGGGGCATCGCGACGTCACAGATGTGCGTGACCGCTTCGTGGAGCCACCGCGACTCGGACTCTACCGTAGTCACGTCCGGTGTTGCGTTCCAACCTGCGACCAGAGCCGCCTCGATCGCCGCTTCTCCGTCCATCTTCTTCAGCGCCCACCTCGGGCCGATCTCCGCCGCGACACGCCCGGGACCGGGACCGCCAGAGAGGGGGGAGACGTCAAACCGGATGTACCGGTGATCGGACAATGTCTCCACACCCTCCAGAACTCCCCAGTCCCGGACGGTTCGTGCCAGGTCCGCACTGGCGAAGGACACGTCCACGATTGAGCCACCCTGCATCCGCACGCACGTGTCCGTGTCCCCGGTGTTCAGGACGACCAGCCCATTCGAGGCGAGCCACTCCTCCACCAGCTCTCCCCTCGCGTCCGTGGCAGCGCACCCCCAGACCGTAGACTTGGCGTTCAGGTCGCCAGCCACAACGATCCGGTTTGGGCGGCACCAGGCCAGGACCGAGTCCATCTCCCCGAGGAAGGTCTCGAAATCGGATAGTGACCGGTTCGGCGAAAAGTACGCCCCGACCACCATCACATCGCCGCACAGAGCCGCGACGATTCCTCGGCCTTTCCGCGACCTCCTTATCACGGTGTCGTTTGACACCGCGATTGCCGCCAACTCGTCGTCATCGCCCACCCAATTGTTCCTCCTTGGGATTAGGTAGGGCTCCGTCACCACCGTTATGTTTATCGACCACTGCGCCATGCTCTGAATCAAAAGATCCTGAGCTCTGGCGCAGTGGTTGATGTTGGCTTGCAGGTATTTGGAAGCCCTTGTCGTCATTTTGTAGAGTTCTCGGTCTCCATCTCTTGTACACCGCTCGGTGGTGGTTGCGTCTGTTGCGAGCTGGCGCTGCTTGCAACAAATACTCTGCTGAACATCTTTTTCCTGGGGGCCGAGCATCTCTTGCTCCCCAGGCGATGGTTCGATGCCTTCCCAGCCTCCGCACACAGTGCGCAGTGGGGGGCATCGTGACATTCTGCGGCGCGGTGTCCCGCCTGGCCGCACCGGTAGCACAGAAGCCCCCGGTCAACCTCCGCGGTACACCGTGCCTTGACGTGGCCAGTGTGAAGGCACTTAAAGCACCTCAGCTCCCTCCGTTCGAGGAGCTTCACCCTGGCCGAGACCCAGCCAACGAGCAGTTTGCCCTCGACCACCTTCTTGGCGGCTTCGACCGGGCATGCCACCCATACGGCAAAGAGACCAGACTTCTCCTGGCGGAGTGTCCCGACTTTAAGACGGTCTGCCCCGCATCCGCCTTTTGCACAGACCGCTGCTGCCACCTCTTCTTTAGTGACGGAGTCATCCAGCCCCGCCACTATTAGTTCCGCCATTTTTGTTGGCCGGGAGACGGTGACGTCGCCACCGTTCCCGAACACCTCGCGGAGCCTTTCCGCGAGGAGGTCCGCCTTCGGCGCGCTAGCGGCACCGGGGACCTCGATAATTGAGGCCCCAGTTGCTGCGCGCTTGAAACGGACGCTCTCGATCTCTAGTTCCTTCAGGTTAACTTTTTGCCTTGCCTCGGCCAGAGCTTTGGCGTATGTGACCCCCTTCTCCACAGCCGTGGGATTTAAGGTCACCACGACTGCCGAGGTCTTGGGGGCCCGCAGCTTAGGCGAAGCCTTGGCTTTCTCCTGCTCCTTCTTCCTCATCGTGGTGGGCGCCGATCTGATGACCATCGGCGCCTTGTCCCTTCGGCCCCTCTTCACGACCGACGCCATGGTCTCCACCATGGATGCAGGCGCTGGCGGGAGGGTACGACTCGTCTTCTTGGCCTTCTTGTTCTTCTCTTTGCCCGGCTGGGTGGATTGGGCCGCGGAAGAGGAAGAAGCGGCCGGCGCCGATGTAGAGGTCGACGCCTTCGCCTTCCCTTTTGCGCCTACCTTTATCCAGCCCGGTTGGACCGGTTTGGGGAGGCGCACTTCAGGCAGTTCCGCCTGGGTCATGTCCGGTGTTCGGCGTGGACGGCTTGCCGAGGGTTTCAGCCCAGCTTCCGTCGCACGCCTGTCGTGAGCCAGTGCCGGTCGCAAGCGAGGCTCCGGGTTCAGACGCGGCTCTAGCCCGTCTATCCGGGCGTTGAGCCGGTCCGAGAGCCTGCTCAGGATCCGGTTCTCCAGTTCCTCTTCCTTTGTCTGGGGGCATGTCGCTGCGACGGGTTTGGGTGCCGCCCCCGCCTGCTCCATGCACGCCTTCAGCTCCGCCACCTCTTTCTTCAGTGCGGCCATTTCCGCCTTTAGGCGGGAGTTGGCCGCTCGCAGAAGTCTCGTCTCTTCATTTATATTGCGCGTCATCAGGAGCCTTGACGCCGCCCGAATCTGCGCAACCGCCTCCTTGAGCGCCTTCTTAGATGTCCCTTTTAGGTTGTTGGACTTTTCACAGACGGCCGCCACGGCCGCTGCGCCAAGTTCAATTTGTCCCCCCAGGTCTGCCGAGCCTAGTTCGTGTTCATCCTCAAGTTCCGAAGCAGAGGTCTCAGAAAGTCGGGACCCTGCTCTGGTAGACCGCAGCCCCTTCGTCATCTCGGCTACGTCCTTTTCCGCCTCTAGTTCGAGTTGGCGTTGGGTAGCCTCTGCCAGCTCCCGCTTCGCCTGGGCGAGGCCAACGTACTCGCCGGTTGTCGGCGGCCGTCCTCGGCCTTTTCTCGTCCCTGCCACTTTGGGCGAGGGCCCCGTCTCCACGTCGTCAACTGCGACGGCCCGCAGCCGCTTCCGACCGAGACTCCCCCAGGAATACCCGGGGTGCCGGTCTTCGCGGTCCTCCGATGGCTCTATCTCCATGTCCACGGTCGAAGCGTCAGAATCCGTTTCACTGAGCGCTGGTTGGCGCACGACCGGAACGCGCTCCAGCCGCACTCTCGCCTCCTTCATATTTGCGCCATCTAACGATGTGCGCCTCGTCTCCTCCACAACCAATTCATCACCTTTCGCAACACACTTCTCCACAACGTTTTCAATTTTGGTTTCCATATAAGTTCCCACGAGAAGGGTCGATCAACAGGTCCACCCCCGGGTGACGCCCATTCCGAAAGGTAAGGCTACATACTGTAGAGGTCGCCAGGTATCTACAGGTTTTAACGACTTCGCTGTCGGGTTTTTATAGAGTTTTCCTTTCTCGCGGGCCGGCCGGTTAAGGCAAGCCCTCCGCTCTAGTGCCTCGACATACTCCATAACGCCGATTCGATGGAGATCGTTGAAGAGACACTGGGCTACGGGGTGCTAGGGGGTCGGCGTGCCTCCCCTAGTTTTGGACGGTTGTTCCCGACGGCGGTGTTAATGCGCGCCGGGCCGCCCCCTAACCTTCCCACCTCCCCCCCTTACCCATTTCCCCCCCCGGTGTTTGGTCCGCGGGGCGCTAGTCGCCCTACCCCGACTACAAGCCGGAGCGTTCCCCTATCCGCCACCCGGGGACGCGCCACGTCGGAGTTCACCTCTCCGCCCACTGAGACAACCCAGCAGGTCCGTGGGGAACAGACTCAACCTAACCTAACCTAACCTAACCTAACCTAACCTAACCTAACCTAACCTAACCTAACCTAACCTAACCTAACCTAACCTTTTTTTTTTTTTTTTTTTTTCTGGGGAAATCCTTTTATTGACCCCCGCGCCTGGGCTGTGCAAGTGGCGCGGGGAGTGTGGGGGTCGCCTAAAGACGTTCGGCCATACCCACTAAAACCCCAGTGCCCACTTCTGCCCGCCGCTTGTGCCGGGGCTAAGGTAACAGTTACCCTTATCCTTGTCCCCGGCAGGGCGTTCGTCCTTCTCAGGACACGTCTCTCGTGGCCTAGGCCACATCATCTCCGAGAGGAGGCGACGGAGAACTATCGCCCCCCACTCCTACCGGGTATGCCAACCCGGCACCGACCATATTACGTCGTTCGGGCAAAAGCCCGGCGTCGGCGCAATGGTCGGCGGCGGCGCACGGGATCCTCCTCCGGATCATCCTCCCGGCGTCGCTCGTCCACCTCCTTCTTTTCCATCACCGCCTCGCAAAAGGCGGCGACGGCGCTCCATCCAGGATTGCTGCCGACCATCGCAGACACAACGGCCGGCAGCGAGATTTCGTCTCCTATTTGGTTAACCAGCACGGCTCGCTCCTCCGCCCATGCTGGGCAGCATGTCAGAGTGTGATCCGCGTCGTCCTCTTGAGCGCCGCAGAATCGGCACTGAGGAGTGCGCTCCCGTCTGGCCACGTTGCACAGGTACCTCCTGAAGCAGCCATGCCCCGAGAGGACCTGCACTAGGCGATATGAGAGCGCACCCCACCGTCTCGTCAGCCACTCTGGTAGTACGGGGCGGATCGCCGCTATGGTGCGGTGACCCGCTCCCGGCTGGCTCAGCTGTTGTAGCCAGCTGCGCAGGACCGTGTCCCTTGCGCTCTGTCGCCATTCTCCTATTTCTTCTCCACTTGGAACCTCATCCCGACATTTGGCGTCGGCGGACTTCCAGTAGACCTCCGCCAACGCCGACGCCTCCAGTTCCCATGGAGGAGTCCCGGCCAGCACGCATGCCGCCTCCCACGAGACGGTGCGGTATGCTCTTGCCGCTCGGAGCGCCACTACCCTCTGCGATCTGCGCAGTTGGGCTTTGTTGTGGCGTCCAAGGGCATCCGCCCAGATAGGGGCCCCGTACAAGGCCATCGACCGTACAACTCCGGCATAGAGGCGACGACAGCTCGCGCTCGGTCCGCCCAGATTAGGCAATAGCCTGCTCAGGGCGAATGAAGTGCGCGCGAGCTTCGGAGCCATCCGCCGGAAATGTTCCTTGAAGTTCCACCGGCTATCGAGCACAACTCCCAGGTACTTCATTGTGGATCCGACGCCGATGGAAACTCCACCCACTATCAAATGAGCGCTCGGCGGTGGCGCTCGGCGAGGCCCGTGAAAACACAGGGCCTCGGATTTGTCCAAGGCCACCGTCAGGCCCAGGTTCTTAATCCTGCCCACTACTTGGGCTACTCCGGCAGTAGCTAACACGCTCGCCTCCCGATAGCTACCGCCCCTTGCCAACACCAGTGTGTCGTCCGCGTAGCAGACGACGCTAACGCCGCGGAGAGTCGGGCCGCGGAGGACCCAGTCGTAACCGACGTTCCACAGTAGTGGCCCTAAAACGGAACCCTGTGGAACGCCGCACGACACTCTCCTCTGTCCAAATCCAATAGTTGTGGGATATACCACTGTCCTGTCCGATAGGTAGGCCTTAATCGTCTCACGCAAGTACAACGGGACCCCATGGAACCGCAGGGCCTCCATTATACTTACGGGAGGTAACGTGTTAAAGGCGTTGGCGATATCTAAAGATACCGCCAAGACGACGCCACCCTTAACGACCTCCTCTTCGGCGACGGCCCTCACCCGTGCAATAGCATCGATGGTGGAGCGGCCGCGCCGGAAACCATGTTGGCAGTCTGCCAAATTTGGCCCTACTTGGTCGAGATGCTCGGTGAGGCGAGTCGCAATAACGCGCTCAAAGAGCTTACCCGCCTCCCCGAGCAGGACTATAGGGCGATACGCCGACGGTGACTCTGCCGGTCTTTCCTCCTTTCCAATCAATACGAGTTTCCCCGTCTTCCAGTCGCCTGGGAAAGTATGGTCCTTAAGGCACCGAGTTAGAAGGGCTCGGAACCTCTCCTCCAACCCGTGTTTTAGGGCCAGGACCCATATGCGCCCGGGGATCCCATCAGGGCCCGGGGCGGTGTTTTTGGCCTGAAGCCGTGCCACAGCCGCCCACAGTTCCCTCTCTTCCACTTCCGGGACTTCCCCGTCGTCCGCATCGCGATTTGACGTCGCTGGCGCAAACACCATTTTGGGTGACCGAAATTCCTCCCTCATCGAGGGGAACAAGGACTCCACCACTCTGTCCAGTGCTACCGGGTCCATACTGGCCGTTAGGGGTGGGGCCCAGGGCCTGAGCTTGCTCATGACGAGCCGATATGGCCGACCCCAGGGGTCGACGTCCAACGACGCCAGCAGCTCCTGCCAGGCCCCCTCCTTCGCTTCCGCTATGGCCACCCTGAGGGACTTCTTCGCGTCCTGGTAGGCGGTGTAGAGGCACCTCTCCTCCTCGTCCTCCGTGCGCCCGTCTCGTCTGCGGCGACGGTAGCGGGAGTACTGCCGCCTCGCTGACACGCAGGACGCACGAAGACGGCCGAGCTCTTCCGACCACCAATACACCGCCGTCCGAGCCGGAGGTCGCACCACGCGGGGCATCGCGACGTCACATATGTGCGTGACCGCTTCGTGGAGCCACCGCGACTCGGACTCTACCGTTGTCACGTCCGGTGCCGTGTTCCAACTTGCGACCAGAGCCGCCTCGATCGCCGCTTCTCCGTCTATCTTCTTCAGCGCCCACCTCGGGCCGATCTCCGCCGCGACACGCCCGGGACCGGGACCGCTAGAGAGGGGGGAGACGTCAAACCGGATGTACCGGTGATCGGACAGCGTCTCCACACCCTCCAGGACTCCCCAGTTCCGGACGGTTCGTGCCAGGTCCGCACTGGCGAAGGACACGTCCACGATTGAGCCACCCTGCATCCGCACGCACGTGTCCGTGTCCCCGGTGTTCAGGACGACCAGCCCATTCGAGGCGAGCCACTCCTCCACCAGCTCTCCCCTCGCGTCCGTGGCAGGGCACCCCCAGACTGTGGACTTGGCGTTCAGGTCGCCAGCCATAACGATCCGGTTTGGTCGGCACCAGGCCAGGACCGAGTCCATTTCCCCGAGGAACGCCTCGAACTCGGATAGTGGCCGGTTCGGCGAAAAGTACACCCCGACCACCATCACATCGCCGCACAAAGCCGCAACGACTCCTCGACCTTTCTGGGACCTTTTTATCACGGTGTCGTTTGACACCGCGATTGCCGCCAGCTCGTCTTCATCGCCCACCCAGTTGTTCCTCTTTGGGATTAAGTAGGGCTCCGTCACCACCATTATGTTTATCGACCACTGCGCCATGCTCTGAATCAAAAGATCCTGAGCTCTGGCGCAGTGGTTGATGTTGGCTTGCAGGTATTTGGAAGCCCTTGTCATCATTTTGTAGAGTTCTCGGTCTCCATCTCTTGTACACCGCTCGGTGGTGGTTGTGTCTGTTGCGAGCTGGCGCTGCTCACAACAGATACTCTGCTGAACATCTTTTTCCTGGGGGCCGAGCATCTCTTGCTCCCCAGGCGATGGTTCGATGCCTTCCCGGCCTCCGCACACAGTGCGCAGTGGGGGGCATCGTGACATTCTGCGGCGCGGTGTCCCGCCTGGCCGCACCGGTAGCACAGAAGCCCCCGGTCAACCTCCGCGGTACACCGTGCCTTGACGTGGCCAGCGTGAAGACACTTGAAGCATCTCAGCTCCCTGCGTTCGAGGAGCTTCACCCTGGCCGAGACCCAACCTACGAGCAGCCTGCCCTCGGCTACCTTTTTGGCGGCTTCTACTGGGCATGCCACCCATACGGCAAAGAGGCCGGACTTCTCCTGGCGGAGTGTCCCTACTTTTAGACGGTCTGGCGCGCATCCGCCTTTTGCACAGACCGCCGCTGCCACCTCCTCTTTGGTCACGGAGTCATCCAGCGCCGCCACTATAAGTTCCGCCATTTTTGTTGGCCGGGAGACTGTGACGTCGCCACCGTTCCCGAACACCTCGCGGAGCCTTTCCGCGAGGAGGTCCGCCTTCGGCGCGCTAGCGGCACCGGGGACCTCGATAATTGAGGCCCCAGTTGCTGCGCGCTTGAAACGGACGCTCTCGATCTCTAGTTCCTTTAGGTTAACTTTTTGCCTTGCCTCGGCCAGAGCTTTGGCGTATGTGACCCCCTTCTCCACAGCCGTGGGATTTAAGGTCACCACGACTGCCGAGGTCTTGGGGGCCCGCAGCTTAGGCGAAGCCTTGGCTTTCTCCTGCTCCTTCTTCTTCATCGTGGTGGGCGCCGATCTGATGACCATCGGCGCCTTTTCCCTTCGGCCCCTCTTCACGACCGACGCCATGGTCTCCACCATGGATGCAGGCGCCGGCGGGAGGGGACGACTCGTCTTCTTGGCCTTCTTGTTCTTCTCTTTGCCCTGTTGGGTGGATTGGGCCGCGGAAGAAGTAGCGGCCGGCGCCGATGTAGATGTCGACGCCTTCGCCTTCCCCTTTGCGCCAACCTTTATCCAACCCGGTTGGACCGCTTTGGGGAGGCGCACTTCAGGCCGTTCCGCCTGGGTTATTTCCGGTTTTTGACGAGGACGGCTTGCCGAGGGTTTCCGCCCGGCTTCCGCCTCACGCCTGTCGTGAGCCAGTGCCGGTCGCAAGCGAGGCTCCGGGTTCAGACGCGGCTCTAGCCCGTCTATCCGGGCGTTGAGCCGGTCCGAGAGCCTGCTCAGGATCCGGTTCTCCAGTTCCTCTTCTTTCGTCTGTGGGCATGTCGCTGCGACGGGTTTGGGTGCCGCCCCCGCCTGCTCCATGCACGCCTTCAGCTCCGCCACCTCTCTCTTCAGTGCGGCCATTTCCGCCTTTAGGCGGGAGTTGGCCGCTCGCAGTAGTCTCGTCTCTTCATTTATATTGCGCGTCATCAGGAGCCTTGACGCCGCCCGAATCTGCGCAACCGCCTCCTTGAGCGCCTTCTTAGATGTCCCTTTAAGGTTGTTGGACTTTTCACAGACGGCCGCCACGGCCGCTGCGCCAAGTTCAATTTGTCCCCCCAGCTCTGCCGAGCCTAGATCGTGTTCGCCCTCAAGTTCCGAAGCAGAGGTCTCCGAAAGTCGGGACCCTGCTCTGGTAGACCGCAGCTCCTTCGTCATCTCGGCTACGTCCTTTTCGGCCTCTAGTTCGAGTTGGCGTTGGGTAGCCTCTGCCAGCTCCCGCTTCGCCTGGGCGAGGCCAACGTACTCGCCGGTTGTCGGCGGCCGTCCTCGGCCTTTTCTCGTCCCTGCCACTTTGGGCGAGGGCCCCGTCTCCACGTCGCCAACTGCGACGGCCCGCAGCCGCTTCCGACCGAGACTCCCCCAGGAATACCCGGGGTGCCGGTCTTCGCGGTCCACCGATGGTTCTAACTCCATGTCCACGGTCGAAGCGTCAGAATCCGTTTCACTCAGCGCTGGTTGGCGCACGACCGGAACGCGCTCCAGCCGCACTCTCGCCTCCTTCATATTTGCGCCATCTAACGATGTGCGCCTCGTCTCCTCCACAACCAATCCATCACCTTTCGCAACACACTTCTCCACATCAGCAAAGTTTTTGATTTCAGTGTCCATATAAATCCCACGAGAAGGGTCGATCTACAGGTCCACCCCCGGGTGACGCCCATTCCGCAGGGTAAGGCTACATACTGTAGAGGTCGCCAGGTATCTACAGGTTTTAACGACTTCGCTGTCGGGTTTTTATAGAGTTTTCCTTTCTCGCGGGCCGGCCGGTTAAGGCAAGCCCTCCGCTCTAGTGCCTCGACATACTCCATAACGCCGATTCGATGGAGATCGTTGAAGAGACACTAGGCTACGGGATGCTAGGGGGTCGGCGTGCCTCCCCTAGTTTTGGACGGTTGTTCCCGACGGCGGTGTTAATGCACGCCGGGCCGCCCCCTAACCTTCCCACCTCCCCCCCCTTACCCATTTCCCCCCCCGGTGTTTGGTCCGCGGGGCGCTAGTCGCCCTACTCCGACTACAAGCCGGAGCGTTCCCCTATCCGCCACCCGGGGACGCGCCACGTCGGAGTTCACCTCTCCGCCCACTGAGACAACCCAGCAGGTCCGTGGAACCTAACCTAACCTTTTTTTTTTTTTTTTTTTTTTATAGTCAGGAAATGCGTTACGCACCCCTACGCCGGGCTGTGCAATGGCGTAGGGAGTGTGGGACTCGCCGGCCACAGAAGGTGTAAGAAGGTGGCCGGAATACCCACTAAAACCTGACTGCCCTCTGACGCATTACGGCGGGGCCACGGGGACGCGTGAGCTTGCTACCGCGACCCCGCCTGCGTTTCGCCGTTAGGCGCCGTCTGTAGGGTCGGGGAGGGCGGCCACGTATTGCCGCGCTCTCCTTCCCGGTCTTCGTCTTCGGGTTGGGGGCGCTTGGGGGTTTGTCTCGCGCTCCCGCTCCATCGCCTCCTTCTGCGTGATGACAGCTTCGCAGAAGGAGGCTACGCCATCCCATGACCTCTCGTCTCTAAGCATGGCGCTTATTACGCCGGGGAGCGAGAGGTCCCCGCCGATCGCCGCCACCAGGGTGCGGCGCTCATCAGACCAGGCACAACATATCTCTAGCGTGTGCTGTGCCGTGTCGTCCCGTTCGCCGCACCCATGGCACGACGCCGTCTCCTCCCTTCCGATCCGACGCAGGTACCGCCCGAAACAGCCATGTCCGGACAGAACCTGCGTCAGTCGGAAGGTGAGGGACCCGTGGCCCCTCCCACACCATTCCGAGAGCAGTGGACGAATGGCCTCAATTGTGCGGACCCCGTATTTGGCGTCCGCGAGGCCTGTCGCCCAAAGCTCTATGGTCGTCATTTTCCTCCTCCTCTGCCGAGAGCGGGCGTGCTCCTCTGGGGTGTGAGAGCCACCCCGGCCTCTGAGCTCGGCCCGCACCCGGTATTCCTCGGCCAGCACCCTCGCTTCGATCTCCCACGGAGGAGTGCCGGCCAGGACGCAGGCCGCCGCGTGGCCTACCGTGCGGTAGGCCCGGCACGCACGCGCCGCAACAATGCGTTGCGGCCTGCGTAGGAGGGCCCTGTTTGGCGCGTCTAGGGCGTCCGCCCAGATCGGCGCGCCGTACAGGGCCATACTCTTGACGACCATGGTGTACAGGCGTCTTGCCTGCACACCCGGACCTCTGGTGTTGGGGAGGAGCCTAGCCAGGGCTGCTGCCGCCCCCACGAGCCGGGGGGTCAGCGTCTGGAAGTGGTCCCTGAAACGCCAACCCCCGTCGAGGGTGAGGCCCAGATATTTCATCCGGGCCTTCACCGCGACCTCGCCCCCGCCGATCCGAAGGTTGGCCCCCGCTGGCACCTTCCACCTCGGCCCTCTAAAATAGAGGGCCTCAGTTTTTTGGAGGGCCACGCGGAGGCCGAGCGCCTCGATTCTCCGGACCAGCAGGGTGGCTCCGGCCTCAGCCCTCGCCTTCAGCTCCCTCCAGGTGCTGTCCCGGACCGCTACAAGCGTGTCATCTGCATAGCAGATGACCGCCATCTGGGGCAGCACCTTTCCGCGGATGGCCCAATCGAAACCGATGTTCCACAGTAGGGGCCCCAGTACGGACCCCTGGGGAACACCGGAGGCCATCCGCCTTTCCTCTCTGGCCGTCCTCCCCATGTAGGACACTACCCGATCCTGCAGGTAGTGTCCTACCACCCTCCGGAGATAGGGAGGCACTCGGTGGTATCGGAGTGCCTCCTCTATTACCTCAAAGGGGAGGGAGCCGAAGGCATTAGCGATGTCGAGCGACACCGCCATAGCCCCCTGCCCCCTCTGGGCCGCATCCTCCGTGAACCTCCTCAGGGCGGTCAGGGCGTCGAGGGTCGATCGCCCCGACCGGAACCCAAATTGGTTCCCAGAGATCTGCGGCCCATCCCTCGTCAGATGCTGGATGAGCCGGGAAGCGATCACTCTTTCTAGCAGCTTCCCGATCTCGTCCAGCATCACGAGGGGCCGGTATCCGGAGGGTGAGTCCGCGGGGCGGCCGTCTTTTCTGATGAGGACCAGCCGCCCCTCCTTCCACGCCCCAGGGAAGCGCCCCGCCGCCAGGCAATCGCCGAATAGGCAGCGGAGGCGGTCCCCGAGGTGTTTTGCGGCTATGAGGAGGACCTTGCCAGGGACTCCATCGGGCCCCGGTGCTTTCCGGGGCCCCCGGAGCCGGCTGGCCGCCCTAGCTACCTCCTCCTCTGTAATCGGAGGAGGAGGGGGGGGAGTGTCCCTGTCATCTGGCGGGGCCATGCGCGGCGGATCTAAGGGAGGGCTGTTAGGAAACAGCCCCTCGACCACCGCGCTGAGGACAGCCGGCTCCATTTGTTCTGTGGGGGGCGCCACCTTTAGTTTTGCCCGCACCATGCGGTACGGACGCCCCCACGGATCTTCGTCGAGGGTCGCCAAGAACTCTGAGTAAGCATTGTCCTTGGCGACCCTGATGGCTGCTGCGAGCGCCTTCTTGGCGGCGCGCATGTCGGCCTGAAGGCGCTCCAGCTCGACATCCGTCCGGTGCCGCCGTCTGCGGCACCGCGTGAATGCTCGCCGGGCGGCGTTACTGGCGGCACGCAGTACCGCGAGGTCCTGCGACCACCAGTAGACGCCCGCCCTGGGCGTGAAGCGTCGCACCCTGGGCATCCCGGCGTTGCAGATCGCCGTCAGGTCCCGGCGGAACCTGACGGCCCTCTCCTCAACCCCCACCGATCGGGGGGGGTCCGACGACCACGCGCAGCATATTGCGGCCTCTTCCGCCAGGTCCGCGTCGAGGCGGGAAAGCTGCCATCGCGGGAAGACCGCGCCTCGCCGCGGACCGGCCGCTGCGCGCGCCCGCTGATCCAGGGGCGCGTTGGAGACCCTGAACCGGATGTATAAATGATCGGACAGGGTCTCCACCTCCTCCAGGACACGCCAACATGAAATGCGGGCGCCGATAGCGGGGGTGGCGAATGTGACGTCTACTACTGAGCCCCCCCGTCCTCGTACGCACGTGTCGGCGTTGCCCTGGTTCTCCGGGGCTAGGCCGATGACTGTAGCCCAGTCCCGGAGGAGCGCCCCTTTCACGTCGGTGATGGAGGACCCCCACGCTGCGCACTTAGCGTTGAGATCCCCCATCACGATGACCTGGGCGGGCGATGCCCTCCGCACCACCGGCTCCAGGCCGTCCAGGAACCTCTCGAAGTCCGAGAGGTTCCTGTTTGGGGAGAAGTAGACTCCTACGAGTACTACCCCTCCCCAATTTGCCGCCACGTACCCTGCACCCCTCTCCCTGAGGGAGAGGCGCTGGGGGGCAGCGGGCGGCACCACTATGGCGACCGAGCCCTCCGTATCCCCGATCCAGTTTGGCAGAGGGGGGACCAGGTAGGGCTCGGCCACAACGGCGACGCCAATCTTCCACTCCGCCAAGACCTGCATAAGCAGGTCCTGTGCGCGGGCGCAGTGGTTGGCGTTGGTCTGCAGGAACTCTGTGTGTGGGTGTCCTGGCATTATGACACTTGCATTTCGAGTTCCTCAGTGGCCTGCGGCGGAGAAGGCTTGCCCCGTGGAGCCTTCCCCTTCACGGTAGGGGGCGTGCATTTGGCACCCCCCATCGTATGCGCGTGCGGGCGACCTGCCTTCGCACATACCGCGCATTTGGCAGGCGCCTCGCACGTGGCCGCCTTGTGCCCCTCCTTGCCACAACGGAAGCAGAGTTTGCCATAGTCCGCTTCCGTTGGGCACTCTGCAGGGCAGAGGGCACGTGTATGGCCTAGCCGCATGCACTTGTAGCAGCGCAGCGGCCGGGCCTCCATCGCTTTGACGGTGGCCATGGTCCAGCCTATGGCCAGCTTTCCTGCTTTGACGGCTGCCTTGGCAGCCGTCGCCGGGCACTTTATAATGGCCGAGCCGTCGCCCCAGAAGCTACGGCGGATTTGGCCGGCCTTGACCTGGCTGGGGGAGCAGCCACCGGCAGCCGCCACCTTGGCCACCAGCTCCTCCTGGGTAACAGACTCGTCTAAGCCGGTGAGCTTGAGGCTGACCGATTTGGTCGGGCGGGCTATATCAGCCCAGGCCCCGATGACCTCCGTCAGTCTGGCGGCCAGGCGGTCAGCAGAGGCATCCGGGGTCTCACCCCCTACCTCCATCAGCCTGGAGCCGGTCACGCTCGTTCTGATCTTGACCGTCTCCAATCCAAAGTCCCGAAGCAGGATGGAGGCCCTGGCCTTGGTGAGAACCTCGGACATGGTGATGGCCTCCCCCTTCTTGAGGCTCACCATGATGGCCGCCGTCTTCGGGACCGAGATTTTCGGGGGCTTCGGCGGGGCCACGGCTTTTTGGCGTGCCGCACCAGATGGGGTGGGGGCAGGCCTAGTCGACGGGTTGCCCTTCTTTCTGGCCTTCCGGCCCACAACCTCTGTCCATCTTGGCTTATCTGTTGGGCCCTCGGGTGTTTGCCCTTGCTGGCCTTTCTCAGCCTGTGTCCTTCGCCCACCATGCTGAGAGGAGCGACGGGGCTTTGAAGGGGCAGCCGGTTTGGCCTGAGTCGGTCTGCTTGCCGTGCCAGTGTCCCTGCCGGGCAGTGCTCTGGGACGGGGCGGCGGCGGCTGTCGCCTGTCAGCACTCAGGGGCGGCCTGAGCACCGGCTCAGGGGGGAGGCGAGTCTCCATATCCTCGAAGCGAGCGTTGACCATGCCGCCTATCATTTGGAGGAGCTCGTGCTTTAGCCCCTCGGTGTCAAGGCATTGTTGCGCTTGCGGTCTCTTTTGAAGTGTGACTGAGACTTCCTGCATTTGCTTTTTGAGACCCTCCAGTTCCTTGCGCAGGCGCAGGTTGTCCTCCTGAAGGGCTCGCGTTTCCTCAGTGAGGGTTTTTTGTGCGAGCGCAACGATGTCCTCCTTTATCGCCTTTACGGCGTCGTGAAGCGCTCGCACGAAAGTCCCTTTTAGGTTGGACGATTTTTGTGCCACCTTTTCCACCACCTCGAGGTTTATCTCTATCCTCTTTAGGACAGTGGCCGACGTATTGTCTTCTGTGGCCTGCGTCATTCTTGGATCCAGCGCAGCCGCTGGCGATAGTGCCGAGCGAGTCCTGCGGGCCTCTGCGATCGAGTCCAGGAGTTCGGACTCGGCGCGGGCTTTCATCTCCTCCGCTTGGGCCTTTAGAAAGGCTTGTTTGGCCGCCGCCAGCCCGACATAGTCGCCGGTGGTTGGCGGACGGCCGCGTCCCTTCCTTTTGGTGCTAGTGGCGGGGGTCTCCGTAGAGCTCCCGCTGAGCTCCACATCCCTGGGCCGCTTCTGGCCTCGGCCTGCGCTCCAAAAGCGGCCAGGACCATCCCTGTCCAGGGACTCCATAGAGCCGCATAGGCTCGTAACGGACACCATGCTTCGATTTGATTCCGAGTCGGACTCCGACAGTCTTTTGTGAGCCGATGACCTCGCCGTTGTCGGGGTGCGCGTCAGCACGACCCTCAGCTCCTTCACCTTTTGCTCCTCCCTCATCCCATCTCCACTCACCACACTCTTCTCCACATCAATAACATTTTTGGTTTTAATATATGATTCCATTTGTGTTCCCACGAGAAGGGTCGATCAACAGGTCCACCCCCGGGTGACGCCCATTCCGCAGGGTAAGGCTACATACTGTAGAGGTCGCCAGGTATCTACAGGTTTTAACGACTTCGCTGTCGGGTTTTTATAGAGTTTTCCTTTCTCGCGGGCCGGCCGGTTAAGGCAAGCCCTCCGCTCTAGTGCCTCGACATACTCCATAACGCCGATTCGATGGAGATCGTTGAAGAGACACTAGGCTACGGGGTGCTAGGGGGTCGGCGTGCCTCCCCTAGTTTTGGACGGTTGTTCCCGACGGCGGTGTTAATGCACGCCGGGCCGCCCCCTAACCTTCCCACCTCCCCCCCCTTACCCATTTCCCCCCCCGGTGTTTGGTCCGCGGGGCGCTAGTCGCCCTACCCCGACTACAAGCCGGAGCGTTCCCCTATCCGCCACCCGGGGACGCGCCACGTCGGAGTTCACCTCTCCGCCCACTGAGACAACCCAGCAGGTCCGTGGAACCTAACCTAACCTAACCTAACCTAACCTAACCTTTTTTTTTTTTTTTTTTTTTTTTTTTTTTTTTTTTTTTTTTTTGCGACCTTAAGCACGCCCCCTGGTCGGGGCACCAGGGGGGTCTGTGGGGCTCTCCCACCGAAGTGGGCCTACCCACTAAAACCACACGCGTTCCCTCATAGCCATGGTGTGGGCGCCACGGGAGCATGGTTAACACGTGACACCGCGACGCCCACTGGCCGCCCCGGGATGGGGCCCCTCTCTGCGCCCTTAAAAGGGCGCTCCTCGGAGACGGCACCGTGTGCAATGCAGGTTCGGGAATCCCCGCCCTCCCCCGCCGGCGCCGCCTTGAGTTTTTTATAGAGGTTCACTCCTCGCGGCCTCCGTCTTGAAAAAGACAGAGGCCCGCGGTCCCAGCGTCGGCGCCGGGATTACGCGAAATGCAGCTGCAAGGGGAAAGTTGCCCTTCCTCTCGCAGCCCCACCGCCGCCGCATCTGCGGTGCGACCCCGCTGAGTCGCGGAGGGCAGGGCGAGTGGCGCACCGTAATACCAGCACTCCTCTCCCTCCGCGACTCACCCTCACTGCGGGGGAGACGAGTCCCCGCAGCCCTCCAGTGCGCTCGAAGGTGGGCTCCAATGAGCCCACCCCGAGCGGCCCTCTCTGGCCGGTCCTACCTCACGGACCGGCCTTGGGTTCCTCTTAGCTTCACCGTGGGTGACCCATTCCCACGGTTACTGAGCCCCACCGCCACGACAAGGCGGGAACCCGGTCGATGGGGAACCTTTTTTTTTTTTTTTTTTTTTTTTTTTTTTTTTTTTTTTTTTTTTTTAGGTGTGGAAATGCGACCTTAAGCACGCCCCCTGGTCGGGGCACCAGGGGGGTCTGTGGGGCTCTCCCACCGAAGTGGGCCTACCCACTAAAACCACACGCGTTCCCTCATAGCCATGGTGTGGGCGCCACGGGAGCATGGTTAACACGTGACACCGCGACGCCCACTGGCCGCCCCGGGATGGGGCTCCTCTCTGCGCCCTCCCTCCAGGTGCTGTCCCGGACTGCTACCAGCGTGTCATCTGCATAGCAGATGACCGCCATCTGGGGCAGCACCTTTCCGCGGATGGCCCAATCGAAACCGATGTTCCACAGTAGGGGTCCCAGTACGGACCCCTGGGGAACACCGGAGGCCATCCGCCTTTCCTCTCTGGCCGTCCTCCCCATGTAGGACACTACCCGATCCTGCAGGTAGTGTCCTACCACCCTCCGGAGATAGGGAGGCACTCGGTGGTATCGGAGTGCCTCCTCTATTACCTCAAAGGGGAGGGAGCCGAAGGCATTAGCGATGTCGAGCGACACCGCCATAGCCCCCTGCCCCCTCTGGGCCGCATCCTCCGTGAACCTCCTCAGGGCGGTCAGGGCATCGAGGGTCGATCGCCCCGACCGGAACCCAAATTGGTTCCCAGAGATCTGCGGCCCATCCCTCGTCAGATGCTGGATGAGCCGGGAAGCGATCACTCTTTCTAGCAGCTTCCCGATCTCGTCCAGCATCACGAGGGGCCGGTATCCGGAGGGTGAGTCCGCGGGGCGGCCGTCTTTTCTGATGAGGACCAGCCGCCCCTCCTTCCACGCCCCAGGGAAGCGCCCCGCCGCCAGGCAATCGCCGAATAGGCAGCGGAGGCGGTCCCCGAGGTGTTTTGCGGCTATGAGGAGGACCTTGCCAGGGACTCCATCGGGCCCCGGTGCTTTCCGGGGCCCTCGGAGCCGGCTGGCCGCCCTAGCTACCTCCTCCTCTGTAATTGGAGGAGGAGGCGGGGGAGTGTCCAGGACAGCGTAGTCCTGGTCCCTGCCATCTGGCGGGGCCATGCGCGGCGGATCGAAAGGAGGGCTGTTAGGAAACAGCCCCTCGACCACCGCGCTGAGGACAGCCGGCTCCATTTGTTCTGTGGGGGGCGCCACCTTTAGTTTTGCCCGCACCATGCGGTACGGACGCCCCCACGGATCTTCGTCGAGGGTCGCCAAGAACTCTGAGTAAGCATTGTCCTTGGCGACCCTGATGGCTGCTGCGAGCGCCTTCTTGGCGGCGCGCATGTCAGCCTGAAGGCGCTCCAGCTCGACATCCGTCCGGTGCCGCCGTCTGCGGCACCGCGTGAATGCACGCCGGGCGGCGTTACTGGCGGCACGCAGTACCGCGAGGTCCTGCGACCACCAGTAGACGCCCGCCCTGGGCGTGAAGCGTCGCGCCCTGGGCATCCCGGCGTTGCAGATCGCCGTCAGGTCCCGGCGGAACCTGACGGCCCTCTCCTCAACCCCCACCGATTGGGGGGGGTCCGACGACCACGCGCAGCATATTGCGGCCTCTTCCGCCAGGTCCGCGTCGAGGCGGGAAAGCTGCCATCGCGGGAAGACCGCGCCTCGCCGCGGACCGGCCGCTGCGCGCGCCCGCTGATCCAGGGGCGCGTTGGAGACCCTGAACCGGATGTATAAATGATCGGACAGGGTCTCCACCTCCTCCAGGACATGCCAACATGAAATGCGGGCGCCGATAGCGGGGGTGGCGAATGTGACGTCTACCACTGAGCCCCCCCGTCCTCGTACGCACGTGTCGGCGTTGCCCTGGTTCTCCGGGGCTAGGCCGATGACTGTAGCCCAGTCCCGGAGGAGCGCCCCTTTCACGTCGGTGATGGAGGACCCCCACGCTGCGCACTTAGCGTTGAGATCCCCCATCACGATGACCTGGGCGGGCGATGCCCTCCGCACCACCGGCTCCAGGCCGTCCAGGAACCTCTCGAAGTCCGAGAGGTTCCTGTTTGGGGAGAAGTAGACTCCTACGAGTACTACCCCTCCCCAATTTGCCGCCACGTACCCTGCACCCCTGTCCCTGAGGGAGAGGCGCTGGGGGGCAGCGGGCGGCACCACTATGGCGACCGAGCCCTCCGTATCCCCGATCCAGTTTGGCAGAGGGGGGACCAGGTAGGGCTCGGCCACAACGGCGACGCCAATCTTCCACTCCGCCAAGACCTGCATAAGCAGGTCCTGTGCGCGGGCGCAGTGGTTGGCGTTGGTCTGCAGGAACTCTGTGTGCGGGTGTCCTGACATTATGACACTTGCATTTCTAATTCCTCACTAGCCTGGCGGCTCTGCGGCGGAGAAGGCTTGCCCCGTGGAGCCTTCCCCTTCACGGTAGGGGGCGTGCATTTGGCACCCCCCATCGCATGCGCGTGCGGGCGACCTGCCTTCGCACATACCGCGCATTTGGCAGGCGCCTCGCACGTGGCCGCCTTATGCCCCTCCTTGCCACAACGGAAGCAGAGTTTGCCATAGTCCGCTTCCGTTGGGCACTCTGCAGGGCAGAGGGCACGTGTATGGCCTAGCCGCATGCACTTGTAGCAGCGCAGCGGCCGGGCCTCCATCGCTTTGACGGTGGCCATGGTCCAGCCTATGGCCAGCTTTCCTGCTTTGACGGCTGCCTTGGCAGCCGTCGCCGGGCACTTTATAATGGCCGAGCCGTCGCCCCAGAAGCTTCGGCGGATTTGGCCGGCCTTGACCTGGCTGGGGGAGCAGCCACCAGCAGCCACCACCTTGGCCACCAGCTCCTCCTGGGTGACAGACTCGTCTAAGCCGGTGAGCTTGAGGCTGACCGATTTGGTCGGGCGGGCTATATCGGCCCAGGCCCCGATGACCTCCGTCAGTCTGGCGGCCAGGCGGTCAGCAGAGGCGTCTGGGGTCTCTCCCCCTACCTCCATCAGCCTGGAGCCGGTCACGCTCGTTCGGATCTTGACCGTCTCCAATCCAAAGTCCCGAAGCAGGATGGAGGCCCTGGCCTTGGTGAGAACCTCGGCCATGGTGATGGCCTCCCCCTTCTTGAGGCTCACCATGATTGCCGCCGTCTTTGGGACCGAGATTTTCGGGGGCTTCGGCGGGGCCGCGGCTTTTTGACCAGATGGGGTGGGGGCAGGCCTATTCGAGGGGTTGCCTTTCTTTTTGGCCTTCCGGCCCACAACCTCTGTCCATCTAGGCTCATTCGATGGGCCCTCGGGTTCTTGCCCTTGCTGGCCTTTCGCAGCTGGTGTCCGTCCCCCACCATGCTGAGAGGGGCGGGGGGGCTTAGAAGGGGCAGCCGGTTTGGTCTGAGTCGGTCTCCTTGCTGTGCCAGTGTCCCTGCCGGGCTGTGCTCTGGGACGGGGCGGCGGCGGCTGTCGCCTATCAGCGCTCAGGGGCGGCCTGAACACCGGCTCAGGAGGGAGGCGAGTCCGCTTGTCCGCCGCCAGTGGGGGGCGGAGACGCTGTTCAGGCAACAGACGGTCTTCTAGAGCCTCTAGCCTTGCATTTAGCATCGTGCCCACTTGGCAGAGGATGGTCCGCACGAGTTCTTCGTTATGTGCCTGATCAGGCTGCCTCGGCACAGCGATATCAGCCTGTGGCCTCGCCCGGAGAAGGCACTCTCTCATATCAGCCACCTCTTTGCGCAACAGCGCGACCTCGGCTTTCATGCGCTCGTTTTCCGCGCGAAGCAGCCGTGCTTCCTCTGAGTCTGTGCGCTTCGCGATCGCCTTAAAATTGTCCCTAATGGCGTCCACAGCCTCGTTTAGAGCGCGGACAAAAGTGCCCTTAAGGTGGGACGACTTTTTTGCCACATCCAGTATGACGCCGAGGTGTGTCTCTACTCGACCCTCTACATTTGTCGCCGGCTGCGCGTCGCGAATAGGCGTATTGGCGCCCTTCCGAGCGCCCGACGCGGCGGAAGATGTTCTTGTCGACCTCACCTCAGACAGCGACGACATCAGTTCGGCCTCCGCACGCGCTTCCATCTCTTCCTTCTGAGCCTTCAAAAAGGCTTGTTTGGCCGCCGCCAGCCCGACATAGTCGCCGGTGGTTGGCGGACGGCCGCGTCCCTTCCTTTTGGTGCTAGTGGCGGGGGTCTCCGTAGAGCTCCCGCTGAGCTCCACATCCCTGGGCCGCTTCTGACCTCGGCCTTCGCTCCAAAAGCGCCCAGGCCCATCCCTGTCCAGGGACTCCATAGAGCCGCATAGGCTTGTAACGGACACCATACTTCGATGTTCCGTGTCCGAATCGGACTCCGACAGTCTTTTGTGCGCCGTTGTCGGGGTGCGCGTCAGCACCACCCTCAACTCCTTCACCTTCTCCTCCCTCATCACATCTCCACTCTCCACACTCCTCTCTACATCAACAACGTTTTTTATTTTAGAATTTGTATCCATTTGTGTTCCCACGAGAAGGGTCGATCAACAGGTCCACCCCCGGGTGACGCCCATTCCGCAGGGTAAGGCTACATACTGTAGAGGTCGCCAGGTATCTACAGGTTTTAACGACTTCTCTGTCGGGTTTTTATAGAGTTTTCCTTTCTCGCGGGCCGGCCGGTTAAGGCAAGCCCTCCGCTCTAGTGCCTCGACATACTCCATAACGCCGATTCGATGGAGATCGTTGAAGAGACACTAGGCTACGGGGTGCTAGGGGGTCGGCGTGCCTCCCCTAGTTTTGGACGGTTGTTCCCGACGGCGGTGTTAATGCACGCCGGGCCGCCCCCTAACCTTCCCACCTCCCCCCCCTTACCCATTTTCCCCCCCCGGTGTTTGGTCCGCGGGGCGCTAGTCGCCCTACCCCGACTACAAGCCGGAGCGTTCCCCTATCCGCCACCCGGGGACGCGCCACGTCGGAGTTCACCTCTCCGCCCACTGAGACAACCCAGCAGGTCCGTGGTCGATAACCTTTTTTTTTTTTTTTTTTTTTTTTTTTTCTGGGGAAATCCGTTTATTGACCCCCGCGCCTGGGCTGTGCAAGTGGCGCGGGGAGTGTGGGGGTCGCCTAAAGTCGTTCGGCAATACCCACTAAAACCCCAGTGCCCACTTCTGCCCGCCCACTTGTGCCGGGGCTAAGGTGACAGTTACCCTTATCCTTGTCCCCGGCAGGGCGTTCGTCCTTGTCAGGACACGACTCTCGTGGCCAAGGCCACATTGTCCATCTCCGAGTGGAGGCGACGGAGAACTATCGCCCCCACTCCTACCGGGTCTGCCAACCCGGCACCGACCATGTTACGTCGTCTGGGCAAAAGCCCGGCGTCGGCGCATCGGTCGGCGGCGGCGCACGGGATCCTCCTCCGGATCATCCTCCCGGCGACGCTCGTCCACTTCTTTCTTCTCCATCACCGCCTCGCAGAAGGCGGCGACGGCAGTCCATCCAGTTTCGCTGCCGACCATCGCAGACACAACGGCCGGCAGCGATATTTCATCTCCAATTTGGTTCACGAGCGCGGCTCGCTCCTCCATCCATGCTGTGCAGCACATGAGGGTGTGATCCGCGTCGTCTTCGTCTGCGCCGCAGAATCGGCACTGAGGAGTGCGCTCCCGTCTGGCCACGTTGCACAGGTACCTCCCGAAGCAGCCATGCCCCGAGAGGACCTGCCCTAGGCGGAATGAGAGCGCACCCCACCGTCTCGTCAGCCACTCTGGTAATACGGGGCGGATCGCCGCTATGGTGCGGTGACCCGCTCCCGGCTGGCTCAGCTGTTGTTGCCAGCTGCGCAGGATTGTGTCCCTTGCGCTCTGTCGCCACTCACCAATGTCCTCAACACTTGGGGCCTCACCCTGACCTTTGGCGTCGGCGGACTTCCAGTAGACCTCCGCCAACGCCGACGCCTCCAGTTCCCATGGGGGAGTCCCGGCCAGCACGCATGCCGCCTCCCACGATACCGTGCGGTACGCTCTTGCCGCTCGGAGCGCCACTACCCTCTGCGATCTGCGCAGTTGGGCTTTGTTGTGGCGTCCGAGGGCATCCGCCCAGATAGGGGCCCCGTACAAGGCCATCGACCGTACAACTCCGGCATAGAGGCGACGACAGCTCGCGC
The DNA here is from genome assembly GCA_029849275.1 of Papilio elwesi. Lineage (NCBI taxonomy): Eukaryota > Metazoa > Arthropoda > Insecta > Lepidoptera > Papilionidae > Papilio > Papilio elwesi. Next base: position 10,376,627 of record CM056691.1, on the reverse strand, counting down.
TCGGTCCGCCCAGATTAGGCAATAGCCTGCTCAGGGCGAACGAAGTGCGCGCGAGCTTCAGAGCCATCCGGCGGAAATGTTCCTTGAAGTTCCACCGGCTGTCGAGCACAACTCCCAGGTACTTCATTGTGGGCCCGACGCCGATGGAAACTCCGCCCACAATCAGTTGAGCGCTCGGCGGTGGCGCTCGGCGAGGCCCGTGAAAACACAGGGCCTCGGATTTGTCCAAGGCCACCGTCAGGCCCAGATTCCTTATCCTGCCCACTACTTGGGCTACTCCAGCGGTAGCTAACACGCTCGCCTCCCGATAGCTACCGCCCCTTGCCAACACCAGTGTGTCATCCGCGTAGCATACGACGCTAACGCCGCGGAGAGTCGGGCCGCGGAGGACCCAGTCGTAACCGACGTTCCACAGTAGTGGCCCTAAAACGGAACCCTGTGGAACGCCGCACGACACTCTCCTCTGTCCAAATCCGGTATTTGTGGGATATACCACTGTCCTGTCCGATAGGTAGGCCTTAATCGTCTCACGCAAGTACAACGGAACCCCATGGAACCGCAGGGCCTCTATTATACTTACGCGAGGTAACGTGTTAAAGGCGTTGGCGATATCTAAAGATACCGCCAAGACGACGCCACCCTTAACGACCTCCTCTTCGGCGACGGCCCTCACCCGTGCAATAGCATCGATGGTGGAGCGGCCGCGCCGGAAACCATGTTGGCAGTCTGCCAAATTTGGCCCTACTTGGTCGAGATGCTCGGTGAGGCGAGTCGCAATAACGCGCTCAAAGAGCTTACCCGCCTCCCCGAGCAGGACTATAGGGCGATACGCCGACGGTGACTCTGCCGGTCTTCCCTCCTTTCCAATCAATACGAGTTTCCCCGTCTTCCAGTCGCCTGGGAAAGTATGGTCCTTAAGGCACCGAGTTAGAAGGGCTCGGAACCTCTCCTCCAACCCGTGTTTTAGGGCCAGGACCCATATGCCCCCGGGGATCCCATCGGGGCCCGGGGCGGTGTTTTTGGCCTGAAGCCGTGCCACAGCCGCCCACAGTTCCCTCTCTTCCACTTCCGGGACTTCCCCGTCGTCCGCATCGCGATTTGACGTCGCTGGCGCAAACACCATTTTCGGTGCCTCAAATTCTTCCCTCATGGAGGGGAACAAGGTCTCCACCACTCTGTCCATCACTACAGTGGCCATACTGGCCGTTAGGGGTGGGGCCCAAGGCCTGAGCTTGCTCATGACGAGCCGATATGGCCGACCCCACGGGTCGACGTCCAATGAAGCCAGCAGCTCCTGCCAGGCCCCCTCCTTCGCTTCCGCTATGGCCACCCTGAGAGCCTTTTTAGCGTCCTGGTAGGCGGTGTAGAGGCGCCTCTGCTCCTCGTCCTCCGTGCGCCCGCCTCGTCTGCGACGACGGTAGCGGGAGTACTGCCGCCTCGCTGACACGCACGACGCACGAAGACGGCCGAGCTCTTCCGACCACCAATACACCGCCGTCCGAGCCGGGGGCCGCACCACGCGGGGCATCGCGACGTCACAGATGTGCGTGACCGCTTCGTGGAGCCACCGCGACTCGGACTCTACCGTTGTCACGTCCGGTGTTGCGTTCCAACCTGCGACCAGAGCCGCCTCGATCGCCGCTTCTCCGTCCATCTTTTTCAGCGCCCACCTCGGGCCGATCTCCGCCGCGACACGCCCAGGACCGGGACCACCAAAGAGGGGGGAGACGTCGAACCGGATGTACCGGTGATCGGACAGCGTCTCCACACCCTCCAGGACTCCCCAGTCCCGGACGGTTCGTGCCAGGTCCGCACTGGCGAAGGACACGTCCACGATTGAGCCACCCTGCATCCGCACGCACGTGTCCGTGTCCCCGGTGTTCAGGACGACCAGCCCATTAGAGGCGAGCCACTCCTCCACCAACTCTCCCCTCGCGTCTGTGGCAGGGCACCCCCAGATTGTGGACTTGGCGTTCAGATCGCCAGCCACAATGATCCGGTTTGGGCGGCACCAGGCCAGGACCGAGTCCATCTCCCCGAGGAAGGTTTCGAAATCGGATAGTGGCCGGTTCGGCGAAAAGTACGCCCCGACCACCATCACATCGCCGCACAGAGCCGCGACGACTCCTCGGCCTTTCCGAGACCTCTTTATCACGGTGTCGTTTGACACCGCGATTGCCGCCAGGTCGTCTTCATCGCCCACCCAATTATTCCTCCTTGGGATTAGGTAGGGCTCCGTCACCACCGTTATGTTTATCGACCACTGCGCCATGCTCTGGATCAAAAGATCCTGAGCTCTGGCGCAGTGGTTGATGTTGGCTTGTAGATATCTGGTAGGCCTTGTCGTCATTTTGTAGAGTTATCGGTCTCCATCTCTTGTACACCGCTCGGTGGTGGTTGCGTCTGTTGCGAGCTGGCGCTGCTCGCAACAAATGCTCTGCTGAACATCTTTTTCCTGGGGGCCGAGCATCTCTTGCTCCCCAGGCGATGGTTCGATGCCTTCCCAGCCTCCGCACACAGTGCGCAGTGGGGGGCATCGTGACATTCTGCGGCGCGGTGTCCCGCCTGGCCGCACCGGTAGCACAGTAGCCCCCGGTCAACCTCCGCGGTACACCGTGCCTTGACGTGGCCAGCGTGAAGGCACTTGAAGCACCTCAACTCCCTCCGTTCGAGGAGCTTCACCCTGGCCGAGACCCAGCCAACGAGCAGTTTGCCCTCGACCACCTTCTTGGCGGCTTCGACTGGGCATGCCACCCATACGGCGAAGAGACCAGACTTCTCCTGGCGGAGTGTTCCCATTTTGAGACGGTCTGCCGCGCATCCGCCTTTTGCACAGACCGCCGCTGCCACCTCCTCTTTGGTCACGGAGTCATCCAGCCCCGCCACTATAAGTTCAGCCATTTTTGTTGGCCGGGAGACTGTGACGTCGCCACCGTTTCCGAACACCTCGCGGAGCCTTTCCGCGAGGAGGTCCGCCTTCGGCGCGCTAGCGGCACCGGGGACCTCGATAATTGAGGCCCCAGTTGCTGCACGCCTAAAACGGACGCTCCCAATTTCTAGGTCCTTAAGGTTGACCCTTTGCCTCGCCTCGGCCAGAGCTTTGGCGTATGTGACCCCCTTCTCCACAGCCGTGGGGTTTAAGGTCACCACGACTGCCGAGGTCTTGGGGGCCCGCAGCTTGGGCGAGGGCTTGATCTCCTTCTTCTTCGTCATGGTGGGCGCCGATCTGGTGACCATCGGCGCCTTTTCCCTTATGCCCCTCTTCACGACCGACGCCATGGTCTCCACCATGGATGCAGGCGCCGGCGGGAGGGGACGACTCGTCTTCTTGGCCTTCTTGTTCTTCTCTTTGCCCTGTTGGGTGGATTGGGCCGCGGAAGAAGAAGCGGCCGGCGCCGATGTAGATGTCGACGCCTTCGCCTTCCCCTTTGCGCCAACCTTTATCCAACCCGGTTGGACCGCTTTGGGGAGGCGCACTTCAGGCCGTTCCGCCTGGGTTATTTCCGGTTTTTGACGAGGACGGCTTGCCGAGGGTTTCCGCCCGGCTTCCGCCTCACGCCTGTCGTGAGCCAGTGCCGGTCGCAAGCGAGGCTCCGGGTTCAGACGCGGCTCTAGCCCGTCTATCCGGGCGTTGAGCCGGTCCGAGAGCCTGCTCAGGATCCGGTTCTCCAGTTCCTCTTCTTTCGTCTGTGGGCATGTCGCTGCGACGGGTTTGGGTGCCGCCCCCGCCTGCTCCATGCACGCCTTCAGCTCCGCCACCTCTTTCTTCAGCGCGGCCATTTCCGCCTTTAGGCGGGAGTTGGCCGCTCGCAGTAGTCTCGTCTCTTCATTTATATTGCGCGTCATCAGGAGCCTTGACGCCGCCCGAATCTGCGCAACCGCCTCCTTGAGCGCCTTCTTAGATGTCCCTTTAAGGTTGTTGGACTTTTCACAGACGGCCGCCACGGCCGCTGCGCCAAGTTCAATTTGTCCCCCCAGCTCTGCCGAGCCTAGATCGTGTTCGCCCTCAAGTTCCGAAGCAGAGGTCTCCGAAAGTCGGGACCCTGCTCTGGTAGACCGCAGCCCCTTCGTCATCTCGGCTACGTCCTTTTCGGCCTCTAGTTCGAGTTGGCGTTGGGTAGCCTCTGCCAGCTCCCGCTTCGCCTGGGCGAGGCCAACGTACTCGCCGGTTGTCGGCGGCCGTCCTCGGCCTTTTCTCGTCCCTGCCACTTTGGGCGAGGGCCCCGTCTCCACGTCGCCAACTGCGACGGCCCGCAGCCGCTTCCGACCGAGACTCCCCCAGGAATACCCGGGGTGCCGGTCTTCGCGGTCCTCCGATGGCTCTATCTCCATGTCCACGGTCGAAGCGTCAGAATCCGTTTCACTGAGCGCTGGTTGGCGCACGACCGGAACGCGCTCCAGCCGCACTCTCGCCTCCTTCAAATTTGCGCCATCTAACGATGTGCGCCTCGTCTCCTCCACAACCAATTCATCACCTTTCGCAACACTCCTCTCCTCAACGTTTTTAATTTTGGTTTCCATACAGTTCCCACGAGAAGGGTCGATCAACAGGTCCACCCCCGGGTGACGCCCATTCCGCAGGGTAAGGCTACATACTGTAGAGGTCGCCAGGTATCTACAGGTTTTAACGACTTCGCTGTCGGGTTTTTATAGAGTTTTCCTTTCTCGCGGGCCGGCCGGTTAAGGCAAGCCCTCCGCTCTAGTGCCTCGACATACTCCACAACGCCGATTCGGTGGAGATCGTTGAAGAGAACACTAGGCTACGGGTTGCTAGAGGGGTCGGCGTGCCCCCCCTAGTTTTGGACGGTTGTTCCCGACGGCGGTGTTAACGCACGCCGGGCCGCCCCCTCACCTTCCCACCTCCCCCCCCCCCCTTACCCATTTCCCCCCCCAGTGTTTGGTCCGCGGGGCGCTAATCGCCCTACCCCGACTACAAGCCGGAGCGTTCCCCTATCCGCCACCCGGGGACGCGCCACGTCGGAGTTCACCTCTCCGCCCACTGAGACAACCCAGCAGGTCCGTGGGTGGTCGATAACCTTTTTTTTTTTTTTTTTTTTTTTTTTTTATAGTCAGGAAATGCCCACGCATATCCTCCCTCGCGGGGACAAGTTCGGATTATGTCGGACTCGAACCGACTAAAACCTGACATTGCCTCGTATGCGCATATCGGAGGGGCTACGGGAACGCTTTCGCACAACCTCCGCGGCCCCTCCAGCGCCAGCCGTTTCCGGCTCCTCCTGAGGAGACGGCACCAGTGCAATGCAGGTTCGGGAATCCCCGCCCTCCCCTGCTGGTGCCGCCTTGAGTTTTTTATAGAGGTTCACTCCTCGCGGCCCCCGTCTTGAAAAAGACAAGGGCCCGCGGTCCCAGCGTCGCCGCCGGGATTACGCGTGCAATACGGCCACGAGGGGTCGGAGAAACCCCCTCCCCCCGCGGCCCCACTGCCGTCGCAGACGCGGTGCGACGCCGCTGAGTCGCGGAGGATAGGGAGAGTGGCGCACCGAAATACCAACACTCCTCCTCCTCCGCGACTCACCACCACAACTACTGCGGGGACCCCATAATCCCCGCAGTTTCGCTACAAAGGGCGGACTCAAAGAGCCCACCCCCAGCGACCTCCCTGGGGGCCAGCCCTTGATCAAGGGCCGGCCAACTCCAGCAGCCCACAAGTGGGCCCGCCGGATCGGGTCGCCCGCAACCGAGGTTGCAGGCTCCCCTTGGTGTTTGGTCCGCGGGGCTTTCGCCCTACTCCGGCTCGCACCAGGCCGGAGCGTTCCCCTATCCGCCACCCGGGGACGCGCCACGTCGGAGTTCACCTCTCCGCCCACTGAGACAACCCAGCAGGTCCGTGGGGGTGGTCGATAACCTTTTTTTTTTTTTTTTTTTTTTTTTTTTTTTTTTTTTATAGTCAGGAAATGCCCACGCATATCCTCCCTCGCGGGGACAAGTTCGGATTATGTCGGACTCGAACCGACTAAAACCTGACATTGCCTCGTATGCGCATATCGGAGGGGCTACGGGAACGCTTTCGCACAACCTCCGCGGCCCCTCCAGCGCCAGCCGTTTCCGGCTCCTCCTGAGGAGACGGCACCAGTGCAATGCAGGTTCGGGAATCCCCGCCCTCCCCTGCTGGTGCCGCCTTGAGTTTTTTATAGAGGTTCACTCCTCGCGGCCCCCGTCTTGAAAAAGACAAGGGCCCGCGGTCCCAGCGTCGCCGCCGGGATTACGCGTGCAATACGGCCGCGAGGGGTCGGAGAAACCCCTCTCCCCCGCAGCCCCACTGCCGTCGCAGACGCGGTGCGACGCCGCTGAGTCGCGGAGGATAGGGAGAGTGGCGCACCGAAATACCAACACTCCTCCTCCTCCGCGACTCACCACCACAACTACTGCGGGGACCCCATAATCCCCGCAGTTTCGCTACAAAGGGCGGACTCACAGAGCCCACCCCCAGCGACCTCCCTGGGGCCAGCCCTTGATCAAGGGCCGGCCAGACTCCAGCCAGCCCACAAGTGGGCCAGCCAGAACGGGTCGCCCGCGACCGAGGTCGCAGGCTCCCCTTGGTGTTTGGTCCGCGGGGCTTTCGCCCTACTCCGGCTCGCACCAGGCCGGAGCGTTCCCCTATCCGCCACCCGGGGACGCGCCACGTCGGAGTTCACCTCTCCGCCCACTGAGACAACCCAGCAGGTCCGTGGAACCTAACCTAACCTTTTTTTTTTTTTTTTTTTTTTTTTTTTTTTTTTTTTTTACGTCAGGAAATGCCCACGCATATCCTCCCTCGCGGGGACAAGTTCGGATTATGTCGGACTCGAACCGACTAAAACCTGACAACGCCTCGTATGCGCATATCGGAGGGGCTACGGGAACGCTTTCGCTTACCTCCGCGGCCCCGCCAGCGCCAGCCGTTTCCGGCTCCACCTGAGGAGACGGCACCAGTGCAATGCAGGTTCGGGAATCCCCGCCCTCCCCTGCTGGTGCCGCCTTGAGTTTTTTATAGAGGTTCACTCCTCGCGGCCCCCGTCTTGAAAAAGACAAGGGCCCGCGGTCCCAGCGTCGCCGCCGGGATTACGCGTGCAATACGGCCGCGAGGGTCGGAGAAACCCCTCTCCCCCGCAGCCCCACTGCCGTCGCAGACGCGGTGCGACGCCGCTGAGTCGCGGAGGATAGGGAGAGTGGCGCACCGAAATACCAACACTCCTCCTCCTCCGCGACTCACCACCACAACTACTGCGGGGATCCCATAATCCCCGCAGTTTCGCTACAAAGGGCAGACTCAAAGAGCCCACCCCCAGCGACCTCCCTGGGGCCAGCCCTTGATCAAGGGCCGGCCAGACTCCAGCCAGCCCACAAGTGGGCCCGCCAGAACGGGTCACCCGCGACCGAGGTCGCAGGCTCCCCTTGGTGTTTGGTCCGCGGGGCTTTCGCCCTACTCCGGCTCGCACCAGGCCGGAGCGTTCCCCTATCCGCCACCCGGGGACGCGCCACGTCGGAGTTCACCTCTCCGCCCACTGAGACAACCCAGCAGGTCCGTGGAACCTAACCTTTTTTTTTTTTTTTTTTTTTTTTTTTTTTTGTACGAGGGGAAATGCAGTTCTGCACCCCTACGCCGGGCCTATGTACAGTGGCGTAGGGAGTGTGGGACTCGCCTAAAGTCGTTCGGCCATACCCACTAAAACCCCTCGGGCCCTCCAGGTCGCTTTGGTCGTTGCTCGTACCAGCTGTGCCATTACCAAGCTTCGGACCTGCGTTGCCGCTCATGAGTCGCGCGGCTCTCCTTTATTAATTATATATACAGCCTTAAGAACTATATTTACAACATTATATACATAGGTCTACGCCTGACGCTGAAAGATGCGTCGGCGACGACCTCGTCTTTCTCGCCGGAGAGGGGCCGACTCTGGGTCGGCTTCACGTGCCCTCTCGGCATCCTCCTTGATTTTGATGACTCGTTCCGAGAAGTTCTGGAAGGCATTCCATGCATCCTCACTTCTCAGGATGTTGTCTATCACCCCGGAGAGCGATGACGAGTCCAGTCCCGTGATATTGGCGATGGGTCGCCTCTCGGCTTCCCATGCCGGACAGTCAAATATCGTATGGCCGACGGAGTCGACCTGTTCCGGACAGTGGTGACACCTCGGTGTTGGTTCCTTACCGGCTATTTTGTGCAGATATTTGCCGAAACAGCCGTGGCCGGTCAGCGTCTGCACCAGCCGGTAGGAGAGGTGCCCCCACCGCCTGTTCGTCCAGTCCTGGAGTTTCGGGCGGATCGCGTCCAGTGTCCACGACCCAGCCCTGGATGTCATTAGCTCCTCTTTCCATATATCCATCGCCCTGTCCTGGGCGTGGTCTCTCCAGGTTTGGAGAAGGTCAGCGGATGGCTCTTCTCCCTCTTCCCGTCTCCTGGCTCTGCGCCAATAGGTATCGGCTAGAGCGGCCGCGTCTAGGTGCCATGGTGGGAGCCCGGCAACTACACACCCGGCGTCGTACGACACCGTGCGGTAAGCCCTCGCTACCCGTATGGCGATGGTCCGCTGCGACCGCCTAAGCATCGCCCTGTTTTGCTGACAGAGGTCGTTGGCCCAGATCGGACACCCGTAAAGGGCCTTCGACCTCAGTACTCCCGCGAACAAACGGCGACGTCCCGAGCTCGGGCCACCGGCGTTGGGTAAAATGCGACTTAAAGCCGCAGCCGTGGCGTCCAGTTTCGGGCCGAGTGCCGCAAAGTGCGCTCTAAAACTCCACTTGGAGTCCAGAGTCAGTCCGAGGTACTTAAGGGTACTCCGGATGGGAATTGGAGTACCGCCGACGATGATTTCTAGCCCCGTCTGGAGCGTCCTCATGCTGGAACCTAACCTTTTTTTTTTTTTTTTTTTACGTCAGGAAATGCCCACGCATATCCTCCCTCGCGGGGACAAGTTCGGATTATGTCGGACTCGAACCGACTAAAACCTGACAACGCCTCGTATGCGCATATCGGAGGGGCTACGGGAACGCTTTCGCTTACCTCCGCGGCCCCGCCAGCGCCAGCCGTTTCCGGCTCCACCTGAGGAGACGGCACCAGTGCAATGCAGGTTCAGGAATCCCCGCCCTCCCCTGCTGGTGCCGCCTTGAGTTTTTTATAGAGGTTCACTCCTCGCGGCCCCCGTCTTGAAAAAGACAAGGGCCCGCGGTCCCAGCGTCGCCGCCGGGATTACGCGTGCAATACGGCCGCGAGGGGTCGGAGAAACCCCTCTCCCCCGCAGCCCCACTGCCGTCGCAGACGCGGTGCGACGCCGCTGAGTCGCGGAGGATAGGGAGAGTGGCGCACCGTTATACCAACACTCCGCCTCCTCCGCGACTCACCACCACAACTACTGCGGGGACCCCATAATCCCCGCAGTTTCGCTACAAAGGGCGGACTCACAGAGCCCACCCCCAGCGACCTCCCTGGGGCCAGCCCTTAATCAAGGGCCGGCCAGACTCCAGCCAGCCCACAAGTGGGCCCGCCAGAACGGGTCACCCGCGACCGAGGTCGCAGGCTCCCCTTGGTGTTTGGTCCGCGGGGCTTTCGCCCTACTCCGGCTCGCACCAGGCCGGAGCGTTCCCCTATCCGCCACCCGGGGACGCGCCACGTCGAAGTTCACCTCTCCGCCCACTGAGACAACCCAGCAGGTCCGTGGATGCTGGAACCTAACCTAACCTAACCTTTTTTTTTTTTTTTTTTTTTTTTTTTTTTTTTTTTTTTTTTTTTTTTTTTTTTTTTTTACGTCAGGAAATGCCCACGCATATCCTCCCTCGCGGGGACAAGTTCGGATTATGTCGGACTCGAACCGACTAAAACCTGACAACGCCTCGTATGCGCATATCGGAGGGGCTACGGGAACGCTTTCGCACAACCTCCGCGGCCCCTCCAGCGCCAGCCGTTTCCGGCTCCTCCTGAGGAGACGGCACCAGTGCAATGCAGGTTCGGGAATCCCCGCCCTCCCCTGCTGGTGCCGCCTTGAGTTTTTTATAGAGGTTCACTCCTCGCGGCCCCCGTCTTGAAAAAGACAAGGGCCCGCGGTCCCAGCGTCGCCGCCGGGATTACGCGTGCAATACGGCCACGAGGGGTCGGAGAAACCCCCTCCCCCCCGCGGCCCCACTGCCGTCGCAGACGCGGTGCGACGCCGCTGAGTCGCGGAGGATAGGGAGAGTGGCGCACCGAAATACCAACACTCCTCCTCCTCCGCGACTCACCACCACAACTACTGCGGGGACCCCATAATCCCCGCAGTTTCGCTACAAAGGGCGGACTCAAAGAGCCCACCCCCAGCGACCTCCCTGGGGGCCAGCCCTTGATCAAGGGCCGGCCAACTCCAGCAGCCCACAAGTGGGCCCGCCGGATCGGGTCGCCCGCAACCGAGGTCGCAGGCTCCCCTTGGTGTTTGGTCCGCGGGGCTTTCGCCCTACTCCGGCTCGCACCAGGCCGGAGCGTTCCCCTATCCGCCACCCGGGGACGCGCCACGTCGGAGTTCACCTCTCCGCCCACTGAGACAACCCAGCAGGTCCGTGGAACCTAACCTAACCTAACCTAACCTAACCTAACCTAACCTAACCTAACCTAACCTAACCTAACCTTTTTTTTTTTTTTTTTTTTTATAGTCAGGAAATGCGTTACGCACCCCTACGCCGGGCTGTGCAATGGCGTAGGGAGTGTGGGACTCGCCGGCCACAGAAGGTGTAAGAAGAGGTGACCGGAATACCCACTAAAACCTGACTGCCCTCTGACGCATTACGGCGGGGCCACGGGGACGCGTGAGCTTGCTACCGCGACCCCGCCTGCGTTTCGCCGTTAGGCGCCGTCTGTAGGGTCGGGGAGGGCGGCCACGTATTGCCGCGCTCTCCTTCCCGGTCTTCGTCTTCGTGTTGGGGGCGCCTGGGAGTCTATCTCGCGCTCCCGCTCCATCGCCTCCTTCTGCGAGATGACAGCTTCGCAGAAGGAGGCTACGCCATCCCATGACCTCTCGCTTCTTAGCATGGCGCTTATTACGCCGGGGAGCGAGAGGTCTCCGCCGATCGCCGCCACCAGGGTGCGGCGCTCATCAGACCAGGCACAACACACCTCTAGCGTGTGCTGTGCCGTATCGTCCCGTTCGCCGCACCCATGGCACGACGCCGTCTCCTCCCTTCCGATCCGACGCAGGTACCGCCCGAAACAGCCATGCCCGGACAGAACCTGCGTCAGTCGGAAGGTGAGGGACCCGTGGCCCCTCCCGCACCATTCCGAGAGCAGTGGACGGATGGCCTCGATTGTGCGGACCCCGTATTTGGCGTCCGCGAGGCCTGTCGCCCAAAGCTCTATGGTCGTCATTTTCCTCCTCCTCTGCCGAGCGCAGGCGTGCTCCTCCGGGGTGTGAGAGCCACCCCGGCCTCTGAGCTCGGCCCGCACCCGGTATTCCTCGGCCAGCACCCTCGCTTCGATCTCCCAAGGAGGAGTGCCGGCCAGGACGCAGGCCGCCGCGTGGCCTACCGTGCGGTAGGCCCGGCACGCACGCGCCGCAACAATTCGTTGCGGCCTGCGAAGGAGGGCCCTGTTAGGCGCGTCTAGGGCGTCTGCCCAGATCGGCGCGCCGTACAGGGCCATACTTTTGACGACCATGGTGTACAGGCGTCTTGCCTGCACACCCGGACCTCTGGTGTTGGGGAGGAGCCTAGCCAGGGCTGCTGCCGCCCCCACGAGCCGGGGGGTCAGCGTCTGGAAGTGGTCCCTGAAACGCCAACCCCCGTCGAGGGTGAGGCCCAGATAGTTCATCCGGGCCTTCACCGCGACCTCGCCCCCGCCGATCCGAAGGTTGGCCCCCGCTGGCACCTTCCACCTCGGCCCTCTAAAATAGAGGGCCTCAGTTTTTTGGAGGGCCACGCGGAGGCCGAGCGCTTCGATTCTCCGGACCAGCAGGGTGGCTCCGGCCTCAGCCCTCGCCTTCAGCTCCCTCCAGGTGCTGTCCCGGACTGCTACCAGCGTGTCATCTGCATAGCAGATGACCGCCATCTGGGGCAGCACCTTTCCGCGGATGGCCCAATCGAAACCGATGTTCCACAGTAGGGGTCCCAGTACGGACCCCTGGGGAACACCGGAGGCCATCCGCCTTTCCTCTCTGGCCGTCCTCCCCATGTAGGACACTACCCGATCCTGTAGGTAGTGTCCTACCACCCTCCGGAGATAGGGAGGCACTCGGTGGTATCGGAGTGCCTCCTCTATTACCTCAAAGGGGAGGGAGCCGAAGGCATTAGCGATGTCGAGCGACACCGCCATAGCCCCCTGCCCCCTCTGGGCCGCATGCTCCGTGAACCTCCTCAGGGCGGTCAGGGCGTCGAGGGTCGATCGCCCCGACCGGAACCCAAATTGGTTCCCAGAGATCTGCGGCCCATCCCTCGTCAGATGCTGGATGAGCCGGGAAGAGATCACTCTTTCTAGCAGCTTCCCGATCTCGTCCAGCATCACGAGGGGCCGGTATCCGGAGGGTGAGTCCGCGGGGCGGCCGTCTTTTCTGATGAGGACCAGCCGCCCCTCCTTCCACGCCCCAGGGAAGCGCCCCGCCGCCAGGCAATCGCCGAATAGGCAGCGGAGGCGGTCCCCGAGGTGTTTTGCGGCTATGAGGAGGACCTTGCCAGGGACTCCATCGGGCCCCGGTGCTTTCCGGGGCCCCCGGAGCCGGCTGGCCGCCCTAGCTACCTCCTCCTCTGTAATCGGAGGAGGAGGGGGGGGAGTGTCCCTGTCATCTGGCGGGGCCATGCGCGGCGGATCGAAGGGAGGGCTGTTAGGAAACAGCCCCTCGACCACCGCGCTGAGGACAGCCGGCTCCATTTGTTCTGTGGGGGGCGCCACCTTTAGTTTTGCCCGCACCATGCGGTACGGACGCCCCCACGGATCTTCGTCGAGGGTCGCCAAGAACTCTGAGTAAGCATTGTCCTTGGCGACCCTGATGGCTGCTGCGAGCGCCTTCTTGGCGGCGCGCATGTCGGCCTGAAGGCGCTCCAGCTCGACATCCGTCCGGTGCCGCCGTCTGCGGCACCGCGTGAATGCACGCCGGGCGGCGTTACTGGCGGCACGCAGTACCGCGGTGTCCTGCGACCACCAGTAGACGCCCGCCCTGGGCGTGAAGCGTCGCGCCCTGGGCATCCCGGCGTTGCAGATCGCCGTCAGGTCCCGGCGGAACCTGACGGCCCTCTCCTCAACCCCCACCGATTGGGGGGGGTCCGACGACCACGCGCAGCATATTGCGGCCTCTTCCGCCAGGTCCGCGTCGAGGCGGGAAAGCTGCCATCGCGGGAAGACCGCGCCTCGCCGCGGACCGGCCGCTGCGCGCGCCCGCTGATCCAGGGGCGCGTTGGAGACCCTGAACCGGATGTATAAATGATCGGACAGGGTCTCCACCTCCTCCAGGACACGCCAACATGAAATGCGGGCGCCGATAGCGGGGGTGGCGAATGTGACGTCTACCACTGAGCCCCCCCGTCCTCGTACGCACGTGTCGGCGTTGCCCTGGTTCTCCGGGGCTAGGCCGATGACTGTAGCCCAGTCCCGGAGGAGCGCCCCTTTCACGTCGGTGATGGAGGACCCCCACGCTGCGCACTTAGCGTTGAGATCCCCCATCACGATGACCTGGGCGGGCGATGCCCTCCGCACCACCGGCTCCAGGCCGTCCAGGAACCTCTCGAAGTCCGAGAGGTTCCTGTTTGGGGAGAAGTAGACTCCTACGAGTACTACCCCTCCCCAATTTGCCGCCACGTACCCTGCACCCCTCTCCCTGAGGGAGAGGCGCTGGGGGGCAGCGGGCGGCACCACTATGGCGACCGAGCCCTCCGTATCCCCGATCCAGTTTGGCAGAGGGGGGACCAGGTAGGGCTCGGCCACAACGGCGACGCCAATCTTCCACTCCGCCAAGACCTGCATAAGCAGGTCCTGTGCGCGGGCGCAGTGGTTGGCGTTGGTCTGCAGGAACTCTGTGTGCGGGTGTCCTGACATTATGACACTTGCATTTCTATTTCCTCACTAGCCTGGCGGCTCTGCGGCGGGGAAGGCTTGCCCCGTGGAGCCTTCCCCTTTACGGTAGGGGGCGTGCATTTGGCACCCCCCATCGCATGCGCGTGCGGGCGACCTGCCTTCGCGCATACCGCGCATTTGGCAGGCGCCTCGCACGTGGCCGCCTTATGCCCCTCTTTGCCACAACGGAAGCAGAGTTTGCCATAGTCCGCTTCCGTTGGGCACTCTGCAGGGCAGAGGGCACGTGTATGGCCTAGCCGCATGCACTTGTAGCAGCGCAGCGGCCGGGCCTCCATCGCTTTGACGGTGGCCATGGTCCAGCCTATGGCCAGCTTTCCTGCTTTGACGGCTGCCTTGGCAGCCGTCGCCGGGCACTTTATAATGGCCGAGCCGTCGCCCCAGAAGCTTCGGCGGATTTGGCCGGCCTTGACCTGGCTGGGGGAGCAGCCACCAGCAGCCGCCACCTTGGCCACCAGCTCCTCCTGGGTAACGGATTCGTCTAAGCCGGTGAGCCTGAGGCTGACCGATTTGGTCGGGCGGGCTATATCGGCCCAGGCCCCGATGACCTCCGTCAGTCTGGCGGCCAGGCGGTCAGCAGAGGCGTCCGGGGTCTCTCCCCCTACCTCCATCAGCCTGGAGCCGGTCACGCTCGTTCGGATCTTGACCGTCTCCAATCCAAAGTCCCGAAGCAGGATGGAGGCCCTGGCCTTGGTGAGAACCTCGGCCATGGTGATGGCCTCCCCCTTCTTGAGGCTCACCATGATGGCCGCCGTCTTCGGGACCGAGATTTTCGGGGGCTTCGGCGGGGCCACGGCTTTTTGGCGTGCCGCACCAGATGGGGTGGGGGCAGGCCTAGTCGAGGGGTTTTTATTTTTTCTGGCCTTCCGGCCCACAACCTCTGTCCATTTTGGCTTACCTGTTGGGCCCTCGGGTGTTTGCCCTTGCTGGCCTTTCTCAGCTGGTGTCCGTCCCCCACCATGCTGAGTGGAGCGAGGGGGCTTTGAAGGGGCAGCCGGTTTGGCCTGAGTCGGTCTGCTTGCCGTGCCAGTGTCCCTGCCGGGCAGTGCTCTGGGACGGGGCGGCGGCGGCTGTCGCCTGTCAGCACTCAGGGGCGGCCTGAGCACCGGCTCAGGAGGGAGGCGAGTCTCCAGATCCTCGAAGCGAGCGTTGACCATGCCGCCTATCATTTGGAGGAGCTCGTGCTTTAGCCCCTCGGTGTCAAGGCATTGTTGCGCTTGCGGTCTCTTTTGAAGTGTGACTGAGACTTCCTGCATTTGCTTTTTGAGACCCTCCAGTTCCTTGCGCAGGCGCAGGTTGTCCTCCTGAAGGGCTCGCGTTTCCTCAGTGAGGGTTTTTTGTGCGAGCGCAACGATGTCCTCCTTTATCGCCTTTACGGCGTCGTGAAGCGCTCGCACGAAAGTCCCTTTTAGGTTGGACGATTTTTGTGCCACCTTTTCCACAACCTCGAGGTTTATCTCTATCCTCTTTAGGACAGTGGCCGACGTATTGCTTTCGGTGGCCTGCGTCCTACTTGGATCCGGCGCAGCCGCTGGCGATAGTGCCGAGCGAGTCCTGCGGGCCTCTGCGATCGAGTCCAAAAGTTCGGACTCGGCGCGGGCTTTCATCTCCTCCGCTTGGGCCTTTAGAAAGGCTTGTTTGGCCGCCGCCAGCCCGACATAGTCGCCGGTGGTTGGCGGACGGCCGCGTCCCTTCCTTTTTGTGCTAGTGGCGGGGGTCTCCGTAGAGCTCCCGCTGAGCTCTACATCCCTAGGCCGCTTCTGACCTCGGCCTTCGCTCCAGAAGCGCCCAGGCCCATCCCTGTCCAGGGACTCCATAGAGCCGCATAGGCTCGTAACGGACACCATGCTATGATGGGAGTCCGAATCGGACTCCGACAGCCTTTTGTGAACCGATGACCTCTCTGTTGTCGGGGTGCGCGTCAGCACCACCCTCAACTCCTTCACCTTCTTCTCCTCCCTCATCACATCTCCGCTCTCCGCACTCCTCTCTACATCAACAACGTTTTTGATTTTAGTATATGATTCCATTTGTGTTCCCACGAGAAGGGTCGATCAACAGGTCCACCCCCGGGTGACGCCCATTCCGAAGGGTAAGGCTACATACTGTAGAGGTCGCCAGGTATCTACAGGTTTTAACGACTTCGCTGTCGGGTTTTTATAGAGTTTTCCTTTCTCGCGGGCCGGCCGGTTAAGGCAAGCCCTCCGCTCTAGTGCCTCAACATACTCCATAACGCCGATTCGATGGAGATCGTTGAAGAGACACTAGGCTACGGGGTGCTAGGGGGTCGGCGTGCCTCCCCTAGTTTTGGACGGTTGTTCCCGACGGCGGTGTTAATGCACGCCGGGCCGCCCCCTAACCTTCCCACCTCCCCCCCCTTACCCATTTCCCCCCCGGTGTTTGGTCCGCGGGGCGCTAGTCGCCCTACCCCGGCTACAAGCCGGAGCGTTCCCCTATCCGCCACCCGGGGACGCGCCACGTCGGAGTTCACCTCTCCGCCCACTGAGACAACCCAGCAGGTCCGTGGAACCTAACCTAACCTAACCTAACCTAACCTAACCTAACCTAACCTAACCTAACCTAACCTAACCTAACCTAACCTTTTAAATTGACTTTTGTAACAATTTTTTATTTTTTAAGCGTAGCATTAAGTTTATAAATTGATATAATTTTAAAAATAGACGAGTTCCCCACGATGTTCGGTATCAGGACCCCGGTTAAGAAAGACGGAGCTCAGGACAACAGCAGAGATATGGAAAGGGACGAGGCTGGTAAATCACCAGCAGTAGATAAAAAGACACAGGTCCTGAGCGTCCGGAAGAGTGTGGGGGAGTGGGAGTCTGGATCGGACACCACACATCAGACCCCCCCCAAGAAGGCAACCCCGGCTGAACGCAAACGTCAGGTGACCGCCCTTGATATCCCGAAACAGGATGAGGCGGCTGGGCCCTCGGTAGGGGCAAAAACATCCGGCACCCTGGACCGTGTTCAGGTTGCGCGAGGCTGCTTGAATAAAGCAAAACTCCATCTGAACGGCTCGCGCAACCTGAAGACGGAGATAAAAACCGAGGTAACAGCCGCAATAGACAAATTGTATGCCCTGGTTAAAGAATTGGACGCTGACCTCAGAAAAGAGAGAGGAAAGGGGAAGAGGGCACATGAGGGAGGGAAGAGGGAAGTGGGGGTACAGGTGATTCAAACACCAGACTGCCCCACGACCACCGCCACCCCTCACGATGCCCTATTAGGAAAGCAGTTGATCAAGAGGTTGGAGGAGCACTCTCCATCTCCCTGCTGCTCTTTTCGAGCAGCAGGGAGATGGAGAGTCTGAGGTCGGCGATCCGGGAATCTAGCGAGCAGGGTACCTACGCAAGCGTGGTAGCCGGGGGGACAAAAAGGTCGCTGCAGGGTGGAGCGGCCACCCACTCTGTGGCGATCTCGTCCACCAACGACAACGACACCGGGGACCAGGTCCTTGAAAAAATAAGGAAAGCAGTAAACGCCACCGATGAAGGAATAAGAGTCGACAGAGTCAGGAAAGTAAGAGACAGGAAGGTAATAGTAGGCTGCGGCACGGAGGGAGAGCTAGGCCGCGTTAAGGAGAGGCTCAAGATGGCCGCGAAAGATTTAAATGTGGAGGATGTTAGGAGTAAGGACCCTATGATTGTCCTGATGGACGTCTTGTCCTACAACACGGATGAGGAGATCATCAGGGCAATCAGGTCCCAGAATAAGGAAATAATGAAAGGTATAGCAAGTGAGGATGATAGGATGGATGTTAGGTTTCGCAGGCGGGCCAGGAATGAATACACGTCCCACATAGTACTCAGAGTCTCACCGCGGTTGTGGAAGAGATGTACGGAAGTTGGGGCCTTACATGTGGACCTCCAGAGAGTTCGAGTGCGGGATCAGTCCCCCCTTGTGCAGTGCACACGATGCCTGGGGTACGGGCACACCAAGCGGCAGTGTAAGGAGTCCGAGGACTCCTGCTGCCACTGCGGTGGGCCGCACCTCGGGACAGTGTGCCCCGACCGGCAAGCCAGGAAACCACCGACCTGTCGCAACTGCGCTATTGCGAAGATCGACAGGAGGGATCACACGGCATTCAGCGAAGAATGCCCGGTTAGGAGGAAGTGGGAATCCCTGGCGAGGTCGTCAGTAGCATATTGCTAAGGGCACCCCAGGCGTACCAAGTTTCCCTTCTACCGGGCGGCCTCAGTATCGCGTCTTGCAGGCGAACCTGCAACGGTCCGAGCTCGCCACGGCGGAGCTCATCATGGAGGCGACCAAGCGCAAGCTTTCGTTCGCCTTAGTCCAGGAGCCCTACATTGGGAGTCGCGGTGAGATGAGGCAGCATCCAGGGACAAGGACAGTACAATGCGCCAGGAGCCAGCCCACCGATTCGGTGGTAAAGGCGGCCATTGTGCTGTTTGACGACACCATTACCATCACCCATCGCCCGGACCTAACCACTTGCAACATTGCTGTTGCAAAGTTGGGTACCGCGGCGTGGGAGGTGGGCGTGGTGTCCGTCTACCTGGAGCCAGATAAGCCCATCGAGCCTCTCCTGGACATGATGGGATCCGCTGTGGAGGGATTAGGCACTGTAGGCGTGGTACTGGGTGGTGACCTGAATGCGTGGAACACCTGGTGGGGCAGCCGGAAGGATAACAAGCGGGGGATTGTGGCAGCGGAAAAGCTCGACGAGCTCGGGTTGCATGTACTGAATGAGGGGTCTGAGCCCACATTCGAAGTCATCAGGGGCGGGAGTAGGTTCTCGAGCCGCGTGGATGTTACAGCCTGCACGGCCCAATTGCTCGGTAAAGTCGAAAACTGGCGCCTAGCGGAGGATGTGTCTAGTTCGGACCACAAGGCAATTCTGTTCGACCTAAACTTGGGTAAGCCGAAGGGCACCAGAATCGTCTCCTCTACCCGGAAGTACACCACCAAGAATGCAGACTGGGGCGAGTTTCGTAAGAAGCTCGCCCAGTTGTGGGAGAGAAAGGGAATGACAGCGAGAGGTTATGAAAGAATATGCACGAAAGAGAGTTTGGAAGAGGAGGTTGGTGTATATGTGGAAACTGTGGTAGAGGCGTGCGAAGAAGTGCTGCCTAAGATAGGTAAGAGGAAGAGTCCAGGATTGCCTTGGTGGTCCGAAGAGCTTTCCGAACTTAAGACTGACGTCTTAAGGAAACGGAGGCGGATCTCCTGCGCGGCGCCAGTTCGCAGAGACTGGGTCGTGCAGCAATACATCGACGCGAGAGAACACTACAGGCTAGCGATGAAGAAGGCTCAGACCCAGAGCTGGAAGAGATTTTGCGAAAGGCAAGACCGCGAAAGTATGTGGGACGGAATATATAGGGTGATTCGTCGCACAGAGGTAAGGAAGGAGGATGTACAACTGGTGAAGGACGGAAGAGTATTGGAAGGGGCAGAGTCAGCCAGGAGCCTTGCAGAAACCTTCTTCCCGGAGGACGATCCGGGGGAGGATGACGCGGACCACAGAGAAACAAGGAATAGAGCAGAAGCGGTGAATGAGGGGTCACATGATGATTCATGTGACCCGCCCTTTACGATGGAGGAACTGATGTGGTCCGCGTCCAGTTTCAATCCCAAGAAGGCTCCTGGTAGCGATGGCCTCACTGCCGACGTATGTTTGGCGGCGATCACCCTGAGACCGGAAATGTTCCTGGCCCTAGCCAATAAGTGCCTAGGCCTCTCCAGCTTCCCCAGGAGGTGGAAAGAGGCAGCAATTGTTGTCCTGCCTAAACCCGGGAAGGAGACCTACACGTAGCCCAAGTCTTATAGACCAATCGGCCTTCTCCCGATATTCGGGAAAATTCTCGAAAAGATGGCTATAAGACGCGTAAGGTGGCACACTGCACCGTCGATCAGCGGGCGCCAATACGGATTTATGCCGCAGCGCGGCACCGAAGACTCCCTCTATGACATGTTGACACACATTAGAAACAACATAAGAGCAAAGAAAATCACCGTGCTCGTGTCACTTGACATAGAGGGAGCCTTCGACAACGCGTGGTGGCCCGCGGTCCGGTGCAGGTTGGCCGAGACCCGCTGCCCCGTGAATCTGAGGCGCATGATCGACAGCTATTTTAGCGAGCGATCTGTGCGCCTCAGGTTCGCGGGAGCGGAGGTCACCAGAAGTGCCACCAAGGGCTGCGTGCAGGGCTCCATCGGGGGGCCTATCTTATGGAACTTGCTGCTGAATCCTCTTCTGGTGGAGCTGGATAGCGTGGGTGACCACTGCCAGGCTTTCGCCGATGATGTGGTTCTGATATTCTCCGGGGACGACCCCGTTGACATACAAGAGCGAGCCAATGCGGCCCTCGCTCGTGTTCAGAGGTGGGGAGTTCGTAATAAGCTTAAGTTCGCTCCTCATAAGAGCAAAGCTATGGTCCTCACCAAGAGGATCAAGTACGACTCCCCACGTCTGAGCATGGGCGGGAAGCCCATTGAGCTCGTTAAAGAAATCAAGATACTGGGCTTGACGGTTGACGATGGGCTCACCTTTAAGGCGCACATCGCCAATGTGTGCAGCAAAGCACAGGGGCTCCATCGTCAACTGTCAAGAGCAGCCAGAGTCTCGTGGGGTCTCAACCCGGAGATTGTCAGAACCATATACGTGGCGGTGGTCGAGCCCATCATCCTATACGCGGCCAGCGCGTGGGCACCGGCGGCGGAACGGAGGGGGACTAAGGTGCTGTTGGACCGGGTGCAGCGAGGATTTGCACAAAAAATTGTTAGGGCGTATAGGACCGTGTCTCTGAACGCGGCCCTAGCACTCGCCGGGCTGCTTCCTCTGGACCTAAGGGTCCAAGAGGCGGCCCTTCTTTACCGGATAAAGAAGGGCCACACCCGGCAAGTGCTGGGGGACTTGGAATTGGAGAGGCCGGTCCTGTACGCCCGGACAATACACCCCGCGCACCTGGAGGGGCTGCAGTTCGGCAGCCTGGCGGACGGTGACGAAGAGGCCCAGCGAGCTGCCGTCGAGGTAAACATTTACACCGACGGCAGCAAAATTGACGGCAAAGTCGGCGCGGCGCTATCCGTATGGAATGGCGCCGCGGAGACATATTGCCGGAAATTAAAGCTGGGACAATTCTGCACCGTATACCAGGCGGAACTGTTAGCCCTGCATGAGGCGGTAAAGTTCGCTTGCGCGGACTCGAGGCTGGGCTTTGGGATTCATTCCGATTCCAGATCGGCCCTCGAGGCAGTGACGAGCGTCGATTCCCTCCACCCACTCGCAGTGGATACAAGGAGAAGAATAATAGAGAGTAGGAAGAAAGGGAAGAATATAAGATTGAACTGGGTGAAAGCGCACGTGGGGGTGGAGGGGAACGAAAGAGCCGATAAACTTGCCAAGGAGGCAGCAATCGGAATGAAGACCAAGCCCAGCTACGAGAAATGCCCTGTTTCATTCGTCAAGCGACAGATCCGTTTGGACTCGCTTGACGAATGGAACAGGCGCTACAGGGAGGGGGACACCGCCTCAACGACCAAAGTCTTCTTCCCGGACGCCGTGGCTGCCTACCCCATCCTGCGAAAGACAGAAATGGACCCAGTTTTAGTCCAGATATTCACGGGCCATGGAGGGTTCTCCGAGTATCTGACCAAGTTCAGATGCAAGGAGAACCCCTCTTGCATTTGTGAACCCGGGAAACAGGAATCCGTGCTGCACCTGCTCACTGATTGCCCCGTCCACGAGGCGGATAGACTGACCTGTGAAACAGAAATAGAAGAAAGAATTAATATAGATAACATTAGAAACATTATTGTAAACAAAAAGAAAAGAAGTATATTCCTAAAATACTGTGAATCGGTGGCGAAAATAGCAATAAAGAGAAATAAAACTATGGAATAGCTGTGATATTAGGTTAGGGGTATACAAATTGTAAATTAGCATTTTATTATGGTTTATTATTTTAGTGTTTTAGTATTTTAATGTTTAGCATCAAATGCATTATTTTAATGTTTTATTCTAATGTCATTTTAATGTTTATTTATTGTTTTATTAAAATTTAAACTAGTAGTGTAAAAGGTTTTAAAGAATAGTAAATTTAGTATATTTTTTAACAATGTATAATTGTAACCTAACCACCAGTCGCGCTTGACACCTCGTGGAGGCAACACCACTGCCGGTGACGTTAAAAGTGCTCCGACAAAGAAAAAAGTGCTAAAATCAAAAGTGGTGGAAAAAGTTGAAGAAAATCAGTCAAGAAGTATACCATTCGACGCGGCACGACGAGACGAAGCTAAAGATACAAAAAGCTAAAGGGAAAAAGAAAAAGGAAAAAAGTTAAGACTGAAAAACTGCAATATGTACAGTTTTTCAACTTAGAAAATTAACGCCGCAGAAATAAGATCGATGACGTATGGGTTTTTTCATACCAATCGAAAGTGCTCGTTGAGGACCTGGACCTCGGGCGGTTTCTGAAATTTTCCGGACTCGGGAAAGTCTGGAAAAATCCAAAAAAACAAGTACCGCGTGGCCACGAGGTACCCGATCCAGACGTGGTGGAAAGACGTGACAAAGTGCGTTGGATAGCCCGTAAAAAGCCGGTTAAGAGGACACTTCGGTCTTTAAAATCGGACAACAAAAACAGAAAATATAAAGCAAGAAAAAGTGACAAAAAGTGATGAAAATTTCAAAAAATCGTAATTCAAAAAACAAATCGACGACCTATAGTTTTTAAAATACAATAAAAACAGTGGAAAAAGACGAACAGATCAATACCAAATTTGGATTTTTTGGGCAAATAGTTTTAGTGATAAGACTAATATAACATATAGTGTAAAAATAAACAAAGACGAAATGCAAACAAAGACTTTTTAAGGACTCTAATTTTAAAAAATTGATAAACAAACTTTGCAAATCATATTTATTTAGTGAGGAGAACATTATTAAAGAAAAAATTTGTAAAAAAGTCCCAAAATAAAAAAGTTTTTTTCCGAATTGAATTACGTAAATTTTCCAAAACACGTGGGTAAAAATCTGAAAAAATTGTGACGGGTAGCCCATAGTGCGAACAATACGGGCCTAACATAATTATAAGATTTTAGACCAATAAACTTAGCTTTTTGGCAAGTTTATATAATAAATAAGATTAGTTATAAGTAGTTAATTCTAGTCTATAGTATAGTAATTAGTATTAAATTGACAAATGTACCTGACCTACACTTTAGTCTTTTGACAAGTGTACTAGAATAAGCTAATTTTAAAATTAAATTTAAGCATAAGACTGATACTTTGACCAAATTAAAAAGCTTTAAATTTTTTTTTTTAAATAATTTTACATCGGCTCTAACTTTTAACTGCAAACAATATTGTTTTATATAATTTTATTCGTATATACACTGTCCGTAATTTAAGTAGTTATAAGGTCTATTGACGAATTAGTAATAAGTTTAAAAATTGACGTATCCCCCTGCAAAATTGACAACATGCTCCGCACCCCTGAAAGAAAAGTTGACGAAGCCTCCGCCGCAGCAGAGGTCACAAACAAAGGTGACCCATCACCAACAAAAATGTCCAAGGTGAGAAAAAGCATAGGGGAGTGGGAAGCCGGGAAGACAGAAGGAAAGCGCCCCCGCTCCCCAGCAAAAGGAGCGGAAACTGAGGCAATCATCACAAAAAAGGCCACAACAAAGTCCTCAAAGGTGGTGGAACAGTCACAGCCACCACCGCAGCCTGCAGCAAAATATTTAAGCAATACGACAGAGGCAAAGGCTTGCCTACAAAAGGTGAAGGAAAATATTAACTTGACGCGAAATACAAAGACCGAAATCAAGCAAGAAATATTAAAGGCAACAGAGAGGTTATACCAACTTTTCAAAGAAGCGGAGCAGAAGAAAGGCAACGGAAATAAAGACAAAGAAAAGGAAGAACAGAAGAAAGAAAATGAAATAGGAAAGGACCTGAAAAACAAAGGAAAAGAAGAAGACATAATTACACGACTAGAAGAACACTCCAAGCTAATAAAAGAAAATAATATGAAGATGGAAGAATTAAAAGACATTATAGAAAAACACAGACAAGTACAGGAAAAGATTACATACGCAAACATAGTAGCTGGAGGGACGAGAAGATCGTCACTGAGTTCACAGGCCACGCACTCAGTGGCAATCACGTCCAAGGACGAGACAGAGACTGGAGAGCAGGTCCTGGAGAAACTGCGTAAAGCAGTTAACGCCAGAGACGAAGGATTCAAAATTGACAGTATTCGGAAAGCAAAGGATAGAAGAGTAATTGTAGGCTGCAGCACGGAAACAGAAATGAATAGGATAAAGGAAAAGTTGCGGAGTGCGGGCGGCGATTTGAGGGTGGAGGACATGAAGAACAAAGATCCCCTCGTGGTCCTCAAGGATACCTTGAAGGTCCACGAGGACGAGGAAATAGTTCAATGCATCCGCAAGCAAAACAGGGACCTCCTGAAAGGACTGAAAGAGGAAGACTTGCGGATGCACGTCCTCTACCGGAAGAGGGCCAGGAATGAGCTCACGTGCCATGTGGTCTTGCGGGTGTCGCCGAAGCTGTGGGGTCGACTGACGGCAGCGGAGGCGGTCCACGTGGACCTCCAGCGCGTCAGAGTGGCCGACCAGTCCCCTCTCGTCCAGTGCTCCAAATGCCTGGGGTACGGGCACACGAAGAGGCTGTGCACGGAGGCAGAGGAAGTGTGCAGCCACTGCGGGGGCCCGCACCTCAGGACGGGATGCACCAGCTGGCTAGCCGGAGAGTCACCCTCCTGTCGCAATTGCCAGAAGGCAAAATCCGACAGGAGGGACCACGGAGCATTCAGTGTCGACTGCCCGGTGAGGAGGAGGTGGGAGGCGCTCGCGAGGTCCAGTGTAGCATATTGCTAAGGGCGTCCCGGGCGCCTCCAGCGCTCCCCAAGCCGGGAACCGCCTGTACCACGTTGTGCAGGCGAACCTACAAAGATCCGAGCTGTGCACGGCAGAGCTCATCAACGAGGCGGGAAAGAGGAAACTCTCGCTCGCCTTGGTCCAGGAGCCATACGTAGGCCGTCAGGGGGAGATGCGGCAGCGTCCAGGTACAAGGATAGTACAGTGTGCCGCCAATCGCCCCGTTCAATCGGTGGTAAAGGCGGCCATTGTACTGTTCGACGACACCATGAATGTCACCCACTGTCCCGACCTCACCACTTGCAACATTGCAGTTGCAAAGGTGAGGACCGCGGCGTGGGAGATAGGCGTGGTGTCGGTGTACCTGGAGCCAGATAAGCCCGTCGAACCCTACCTGGACCAGATCAGCTCTGTCGTGGACAGGTTGGGAACTGCCAACGTGGTGCTAGGCGGAGACCTGAATGCTTGGTGTACGGACTGGGGCAGCCGAGAAACGGATGCGAGGGGACGGGAAGTGAAAGAGAAGCTCGACGAGCTGGGTCTCCACCTACTGAACCAGGGGTCTGAGCCCACCTTTGATACCATCCGCGGCGGAAAAAGGTACAGTAGCTGCGTCGACATAACAGTCTGCACGACCCCTCTCCTGGGGAGGGTTGCGGACTGGCGCCTCGCAGATAACATATCCAGTTCGGACCACAGGGCAGTCCTGTTCGATCTAAATCTTCGGAAGTCCGAGGGCATGGACATATGCACTTCCACCCGGGAGTACAACACGAAGAAAGCAAGGTGGGACGAGTTTCGTGAGAAACTCGCCCCACTATGGGAAGCAAGAGGCATAACACCAGCCGAAATAGAGAGTACTCCCGACCGGGAAAACCTCGAGAGACAGGTGGACCGGTACGTGGAAACCGTGGTGGAAGTTTGCAAGGAAACCATGCCCGGGGTTTCTAGGAGGCGACGGGCAGGACTGCCTTGGTGGTCCGAAAAGCTCTCTGACCTCAAGGCGAAAGTCTTGAGGTACAAGAGACGGGTATCCTGCGCGGCCCCGGTCCGAAGGGCGTGGGTCGTGCAGCAGTATGTCGACGCTAAGGATGAGTACGCGCAGGAGGTGAGGAGGGCTCAGACCCAGAGCTGGAAGAGCTTCTGCGGCCGACAAACCCGTGAGACCATGTGGGATGGGATCTACAGGGTGATAGGTCGCACCACCAGGAGGCCGGAGGAAATCCCCCTCGTTCGGGACGGAATAGTCCTGGGCGGGGAGGAATCGGCCAGGAGCCTTGCCGAGACCTTCTTCCCGGAGGACTCGGTGGAAGAAGACGACGCAGCCCACACAGAAATGAGAAGGATGGCCGAAATAGTAAATGAGGGGTCACATGGTGAACCATGTGACCCCCCCTTCACCTTGGAAGAACTCATGTGGGCTGCGTCAAGCTTCAACCCTAAAAAGGCTCCTGGTCCCGACGGCCTCACGGCGGACATATGTCTTGCCGCCATCACCCTGAGACCAGAGCTGTTCCTGGCAATAGCAAATCGCTGCCTGGCCTTGGCGTGTTTCCCCCGGAGATGGAAAGAGGCAGCGGTTGTAGTGCTCAGGAAACCCAACAAGGAGGACTACACGCACCCCAAAGCATATAGGCCCATAGGACTCTTGCCCGTATTGGGCAAGGTCCTCGAAAAAATGCTGGTGCGGCGGGTCCGCTGGCACACTGCACCAATGATCAGCCGGCACCAGTACGGCTTTATGCCGCAGCGCGGTACCGAGGACTCCCTCTATGACATGATTCAGCACATACGGGCGGAAGTCGAAAGACGGAAGCTCGTTGTGCTGATATCGTTAGACATAGAGGGGGCCTTCGATAACGCGTGGTGGCCGGCTGTGAGGTGCAGGTTAGCCGAAACTCGATGCCCCGCAAATCTGAGGCGGCTGTTCGACCACTATTTTGTGGACAGAACAGTGCGCCTCAGGTATGCGGGTTCCGAGTGGACCCGAAAACCCACCAAAGGGTGCGTGCAGGGCTCCGTTGGGGGACCTGTGCTCTGGAACCTGCTGCTGAATCCGCTCCTGGGGGAACTGGAGGGAATGGGCGTCCGCCACCAGGCGTTTGCCGACGATGTGGTCCTGATGTTTTCGGGCGACAGCTCCGCGGACATCCAAGGTGCTGCCAATGTGGCTCTCGACCATGTTCAGAGGTGGGGAGTTCGTAACAAGCTCAAATTCGCACCCCAGAAGACCAGGGCAATGCTATTTACCAGGAAATTGAAATACGACTCCCCGCGTCTGAGCATGGGAGGGAGACACATTGAGCTCACCGATAACATCAAGATCCTGGGGTTGACAGTTGACGATAAGCTCACTTTTAACGCGCATATAAAAGCGGTAGGTGCTAAAGCGCAAAGCCTCTATCGTCAACTGTCAACCGCAGCAAAAGTCTCGTGGGGCTTGAACCCCGAGATCATCAGGACCATATACGTTGCGGTGGTGGAGCCCATTATCCTCTACGCGGCCAGTGCGTGGGCGCCGGCAGCACGGAAGAAGTCTACCCGAATGTTGTTAGACCGGGTGCAGCGGGGATTTGCACAGAAGATAATAAGGGCATACCGGACGGTCTCTCTAAACGCTTCCCTAACACTCGCTGGATTGTTGCCTCTGGACCTTCGGGTCCAAGAGGCGGCCCTTCTTTATGAAATAAAGAAGGGTCACTCCCAGCGGGTGTTGGGGGACCGAGATTTGGAGAGGCCGACCAAATATGAGGAAACCCAGCACCCCGCTCACCTGGAAGGGCTACAGTTCGGCTGCCTGACGGACGGTGACGAAGCTGCCCAGCAAGCTGCCGTCGATGTAAGGATTTACACCGACGGCAGCAAAATTGACGGCGGGGTCGGCGCGGCGCTATCTATATGGGATAGCGCCGCGGAGATTAACTGCCGGAAATTAAAGCTGGGGAACTTCTGCACCGTATATCAGGCGGAACTGTACGCCCTATATGAGGCCGTGAAGTATATAGTTAAGACTCCCGCGCTGAGGTTTGGTATTTACTCCGACTCAAGATCCGCCCTGGAAACGCTAGCTAGTGTCGATTCCCCCCACCCCCTAGTGAAGGGAATCAAGAAACTAGTAAAGGAGAGTGAGGGGATGGGGAAAGAAATTAAGTGGAATTGGGTGAAGGCACACGTAGGGGTGGAGGGGAACGAGAGGGCGGACCTTCTAGCAAAACAAGCAGCGGTCGGAGTAAAGACCAAGCCTCACTACGACAAATGCCCTGTTTCATTCGTCAAGCGACAACTCCGATTGGACTCGCTTGACGAGTGGAACAGGCGCTACAAAGAGGGAGACACGGCCTCGACAACGAGGGTCTTCTTCCCAGACGCTGTTCGCGCCTACCCAGTACTCCGCAAATTAGAGTTGGACCCCGTGCTGACACAAGTCTTAACAGGGCACGGGGGGTTCTCCGAATACTTACACAGGTTTCGGTGTAAGGCGAGCCCCTCGTGCACCTGCGATCCGGCACGGGGAGAATCCGTGCTGCATACAATAGTAGAGTGCCCAGTATACGCAAAAGATAGATGGAACTGTGAAACTAAAATGAATAAAGATATAAAATTAGGAAATATAAACGAAATAATATATGAAAAAGAAACGAGGCAAATATTTATAGATTATTGCAAAAATGTAGCAAGTAAAGTAATAAAAAATAACAAAGAGTAATACCGAAACTGTCAAACTGAAAAGAAATAGATTATAAGATAGTACATAAGATAGAGATAAGTTTTAACGATTATTAATTGGCCCTTTTGCAATAGGTTAGGATTTTTAAAATTTTATTGGATTATTTATATTTATTTAGCAATTTTATAATTTACACCTTATTATTATTTTAAAAATTTTTATATGCATTTTATCCTTAGTATTAAGTTGCCCTATTGCATTAGGATTAGTTAATATGATAATAAACTGTAAATTAGAGATAAGAAGAAACATGTAATGATTTTAAATAAAGAAAATAAAGTCTCTGGCGTCAATAAGCTAGGGGAGAACGAGAGGGCGGCATAGCGCCGACCAAAAAAAAAAAAAAAAAAAAAAAACCTAACCTAACCTTTTTTTTTTTTTTTTTTTTTTTACGTCAGGAAATGCCCACGCATATCCTCCCTCGCGGGGACAAGTTCGGATTATGTCGGACTCGAACCGACTAAAACCTGACAACGCCTCGTATGCGCATATCGGAGGGGCTACGGGAACGCTTTCGCACAACCTCCGCGGCCCCTCCAGCGCCAGCCGTTTCCGGCTCCTCCTGAGGAGACGGCACCAGTGCAATGCAGGTTCGGGAATCCCCGCCCTACCCTGCTGGTGCCGCCTTGAGTTTTTTATAGAGGTTCACTCCTCGCGGCCCCCGTCTTGAAAAAGACAAGGGCCCGCGGTCCCAGCGTCGCCGCCGGGATTACGCGTGCAATACGGCCACGAGGGGTCGGAGAAACCCCCTTCCCCCCGCGGCCCCACTGCCGTCGCAGACGCGGTGCGACGCCGCTGAGTCGCGGAGGATAGGGAGAGTGGCGCACCGAAATACCAACACTCCTCCTCCTCCGCGACTCACCACCACAACTACTGCGGGGACCCCATAATCCCCGCAGTTTCGCTACAAAGGGCGGACTCAAAGAGCCCACCCCAAGCGACCTCCCTGGGGGCCAGCCCTTGATCAAGGGCCGGCCAGACTCCAGCCAGCCCACAAGTGGGCCCGCCAGAACGGGTCACCCGCGACCGAGGTCGCAGGCTCCCCTTGGTGTTTGGTCCGCGGGGCTTTCGCCCTACTCCGGCTCGCACCAGGCCGGAGCGTTCCCCCTATCCGCCACCCGGGGACGCGCCACGTCGGAGTTCACCTCTCCGCCCACTGAGACAACCCAGCAGGTCCGTGGACCTAACCTAACCTAACCTAACCTAACCTAACCTAACCTAACCTAACCTAACCACATGATGAGATATATCAGAGCAGGCATCAAAGCCAAAAAGATTGTGACGTTGATATCACTTGACATAGAGGGAGCCTTCGACAACGCGTGGTGGCCCGCGGTCCGGTGCAGGTTGGCTGAAACCCGATGCCCCGTCAACCTGAGGCGCCTGGTCGATAGCTATTTTAGCGAACGATCAGTGCGCGTCAGGTTTGCGGGGGCGGAGTACAGCAAAAGTGCCACCAAGGGCTGCGTGCAGGGCTCCATAGGGGGCCCTACATTTTGGAATTTGCTGCTGAATCCTCTTCTGGTGGAGCTAGATAGCGTGGGTGTCCACTGCCAGGCGTTCGCCGATGATGTGGTTCTGATGTTCTCCGGGGATAGCTCTGCAGATATTCAGGATAGGGCCAATGAGGCTCTCGCACGTGTTCAGAGGTGGGGAGTACGCAACAAACTAAAATTCGCGCCACACAAGACCAAGGCGATGGTCCTCACTAAGAGGACCAAATACGACTCCCCACGTCTGAACATGGGCGGGAAGCCCATTGAGCTGGTAAGACAGTTAAAAATTCTGGGCTTGACGGTTGACGATAGACTCACATTCAAGGCGCACATCGCGAATGTGAGCAGTAAAGCGCAGTGCGTCTATCGTCAACTGTCAAGAGCAGCCAAGATCTCGTGGGGCTTAAACCCGGAGATCGTCAGAACCATATACGTGGCAGTGGTTGAGCCCATCATCCTTTATGCGGCCAGCGCGTGGGCGCCAGCGGCAGAACGGAAGGAGACCAAGAAGACTTTAGACCGGGTGCAGCGAGGATTCGCACAAAAAATTGTACGGGCGTATAGGACCGTGTCTCTGAATGCGGCCCTAGCACTCGCTGGGTTGCTTCCTCTGGACCTAAGGGTCCAAGAGGCGGCCCTTCTTTATGAAGTAAAGAAGGGCCACACCCAGCGGGTGCTGGGAGATTTAGAGCTGGAGAGGCCGGTCCCGTACGCTCGGGCAATTCACCCCGCGCACCTGGAGGGGCTGCAGTTCGACTGCCTGGCGGACGGTGACGAAGTGGCCCAGCGAGCTGCCGTCGGTGTAAACATTTACACTGATGGCAGCAAAATTGACGGCAAGGTAGGCGCGGCGTTATCCGTAAGGCATGGCGCCGCGGAGATTTCTTGCCGGAAATTAAAGCTGGGACACTTCTGCACTGTATACCAGGCGGAACTGTTAGCCCTGCATGAGGCGGTGAGGTACGTGAGTGCCGACTCGAGGTTGGGCTTTGGGATTTATTCCGACAGCAGATCGGCCCTCGAAACTATCACGCGCGTCGATTCCCTCCACCCACTCGCTGTGGACATTAGAATGAAACTGGAGGAATGTAAGAATGATGGAAAGAAAGTGAATCTGTTTTGGGTGAAGGCACACGTGGGGGTGGAGGGGAACGAAAGAGCCGATGAGCTGGCAAAGCAAGCGGCTGTCGGGATGAAGACAAAGCCCAACTACGAGAAATGCCCTGTTTCATTCGTCAAGCGACAGATCCGGTTGGACTCGCTTGACGAATGGAACAGGCGCTACAGAGAAGGGGACACCGCCTCCACCACAAAGGTCTTCTTCCCGGATGCACTGAGCGCCTACCCCATCCTGAGGAAAATTGAACTTGAGCACACGTTAGTGCAAATTTTGACGGGGCATGGAGGGTTCTCCGAATACCTGAACAGGTTCAGGTGCAAGGAGAGCCCTTCATGCATTTGCGATCCCGACAAGCAGGAATCTGTGCTGCACCTACTGACTGATTGCCCCGTACACGAAGCGGCGAGGCTACAGTGCGAGATGGAGATGGAGGAAAAGATTGACCCTGAAAATATAAAAAATATTATGCTAAGTAAAAAGGCAAGACCGAAATTTATAAAGTACTGTAACTTGGTGGCAAAGACTGTAATTAGGAGAAATAAGACTAATCTGTGATGTAAAATTAGGACTTTATATTAGAATGTAACTTAGCATATAGTATTCTTAAATTGTAAATATATTTTAATTGATTTTAACTGTAAATAAAAATATGCTGAAAAAATTATTTCACCCGATAAAAAGGTCCCTGAAAAATACATATCAGGGGGAACGAGAGGGCGGCATAAAGCCGCCCAAAAAAAAAACAAAAAAAACCTAACCTAACCTAACCTAACCCAGTCGCGCGCCAGCCGCCGCCCCGAACGCACGGTCTCCGCGACGCTCCGCAACGAAATAAACGGCGAAAAACAACTTAGTTGGAAAAAGTTCACAAAAATACGACTTCTTGGTGTCAAAAGAAGCGCCCAGAAAAACCATACAAGATTCCAAAATAAAAAATTAAAAAAGTTCAATAGCAAAAAAGTTATCTCTCAAAAACTAACCAAAAACACGTGCTAAAAATAGAAAAATTAAAACGCTGGCCAAACAAGATCGACAACCCCCCAATTTTTACACATCAAAAGAAGCGCGCTGACCGACCCTACAACCCGGACCATAAGAAAAAATTTTCGCGAGAAAATTCGCGAAAATACACCCCAAAAACCAAAAATCACGTGACACGTGGTCACAGATCCCGACTATTCAAAACAAAAATACAAGTGTCCGCCAAAAGCCAAAGCTCCTCCGAGGTGACCAATACACTGGAAATCAAAATCGGAGGAGACATCACCAAGAAACAAGAAGAAATAGCTCTAACCTAAAATCACATACAGAAAAATCCCAATAACTCAAGAAAACGATCGGCGAGGCAGTCCCCTGATAATTTCCAGAGGAAGGTCAAACCGGTCCCCATCATCCACGAAAAATTCAGAATTTTCCAGCAACAAACCATCAAGAAATAGCTAAAACCACGTGATCACAAAAATCGGACTATACAGAGCCCTGGAGAAGCCAGAAAGGATACCACCAAGCAGAAAACACGAAACAAGAATAATTACCCGCAAAACTCCCAAATCGGACTCATAAAAACATAATTTAAAGTGAAAAGTGAAAAGTGCAAAAGCAAAAACTCGTAAGTTAAATCACTGTAAAACACTTTAAACAAAAACTATATTTACATACAAAAATTAAAGAAGTGGAAAATATAGAGACAAATTAGTATAAATAGATTATTGTGTGTAAGATATATTGTGAAAACAGTTTGTATTAGAATTACAATTAATGAAAACTGCATGTTAGAAACATCAAAACAAAAGAAATACTTCTGGATCACTACTACACCGAAATAGATCAAAAACATACACAGTAATTGATATAATTCATAACAAATTGGTATTAATACAATATATACAGTGTCTATAGTAAAATTAGAAATAGTACAAGATACTTTGTAATATTAGAGGGTATCAATATTGGAACAGACAAAATTCAAAAGGAAAATTGTAATTAGAACAACCAAACCAAACTAAAGCCTGCCAAATCACAAAAATACACTTCAGACTACTCGCTACATTGTAACAGATCTAAAAACATACATAGTAATTAATTTTGGATATAAATTATAACAAATTAGCATCAATAGAATACAAACAGTGTCTAATAGCAGAAGTAGAAACAGTACAAGACACATTGTAATATTAGAAGTGCACAAATACTAAAATAAACTAAATTCACTAGCAAAATTACAGTTATACTTACCAAACTAAAAGTAAAGCCTGCCAAACCACAAAACATACCTCATACTATTCACTACAATTGCAACAGACCAAAACAAGACACATAATAATATACAAATCAGTATTAATAGAATATAAGTAGCGTTAAATTGTAAAAATAAAATAGTATAAAACATATTGTACAATAGAGTGTATTAATATTAGAAAAGACCAAAGTCACAAGTAAACCAAAGCCTGCCAAACTACAAAATATATCTTAGACCACCCGCTATAACTGTAATAGGTCACAATATACATAGTAATTACATAATTTATAATAAATTAGTATAAATAGAATATAAGCAGTGTTAAACAGTAAAATTAGAAATAGTATAAGACAAATTGTAAAAATAGAGTGTATTAACATTAGAAAAGACCAAACTCACAAGTAAAATTGCAATTTAGACTCACCAAACCAAATTAAATAAACCAAAGCCTGCCAAACTACAAAATATATTTTAGACCACTCGCTATAACTGTAATAGGTCAAAATATACATAGTAATTACATAATTTATAATAAATTAGTATAAATAGAATATAAGCAGTGTTAAACAGCAAAATTAGAAATAGTATAAGACAAATTGTAAAAATAGAGTGTAATAATATAAGAAAAGACCAATTCACAAGTAAAATTGCAATTAAACTTACCAAACCAAATTAAGTAAACCAAAGCCTACCAAATTACATAATATACTCTAGACAATAATTGTAATAGATCAAAAATATACATAGTAATAACATAATTCATAATAAATTAGTATAAATAGAATATAAGCAGTGTTAAACTGTAAAATTAGAAATAGTATAAGACAAATTGTAAAAATAGAATGCATTAATATTAGAAAACACCAATTCACAAGTAAAATTGCAATTAAACTTACCAAACCAAATTTTGTAAACCAAAGCCTACCAAATTACAAAATATACTCCAGACAATAACTGTAACAGATCAAAAATATACATAGTAATTACATAATTCATAATAATTTAGTACAAATAGAATATAAGCAGCGTTAAATTGTAAAATTAGAAATAGTATAAGACATATTGTAATAATAGAGTGTATTATCATTAGAAAAGACCAAATTCACAAGCAAAATTGCAATTAGACTTACCAAACCAAACCAAATAAACTAAAGCCTGCCAAATTATAAAATATACTTTAGACTACTCGCTATAACTGTAATAGATCAAAAATATACACAGTAATTACATTATTCATAATAAATTAGTATAAATAGAATATAAGTAGAGTTAAACTGTAAAATTAAAAATAGTATAAGACATATTGTAAAAATAAAGTGTATTAATATTAGAAAAGACCAACTCATAAGTAAAATTGCAATTAGGCTTACCAAACTAAACTAAAGCCTGTCAAATCACAAAATACACCTAGACTACTCACCACAACTGTAACAGACCTAAAAATATACATAGAAAATAAGGTTGGACATAATTCATAATAAACTAGTATCAATACAATATATACTGTGTTAATAGTAAAATTAGAAATAGTACAAGACACATTGTAATATTAGAGTGTAGCATTAACAGTATAAACAGTGTAAAATAACATAATTAAAATAGGATAAAACAAATTGTAAAAGTAGTGTAGTTAGAGCTATCAAACCAGATTTAAGTAAGCTTAGCCTGTAACCATAACATAAATATACTGCCATAGTACTGAACATAACTGAAACAATCCAAATAACATACATAGTAATTAAGTTTGTAAAACTCAAAATAGAATAACATAAGGTATATAAATATAAATAGTATTAAACAATAGAATTAGAATTAAAGATTAGAATTAACTAAAACTAATTGTAATTGTAAAACCTATCTACCTAAGTTTAAGATTGCTTACTATCACAGCATTAAACACATAATTTTACTATAGACTTAAATTGACACAAGACACACCAAGACACACCAAAATGTTTGGCTACCGCACACCAGAAAGGAAGATCACTCAAGCGACACCGCCCGAGATGGCCAAACCAGGAACCTCACAGGCACAAGCCTCCCCGAAGAAGACAGAAAAGAGGACTCAGCTCTCTAAAGAGCCGAAAGTAGCCCGAAAAGCCCCCATGGACTTGACAAGCCCTCCTAAATATGCCACCAAACTGGCAGAGGCAAAGGCCTGCGTAACAAAGGCCAAGATCAACCTAGGACAATCCCGAAACACCAAAACAGAAATAAAAGAAGCAGTAATACAAGCGGTTGAGAGACTGTATCAATTAATCAAAGAATCAGAAAGCACTAAAGAGAAAAATCAAAATGAAGAAGGAACGAGAACAAAGGAAATAGAAAAAACAATAGAAAATAAAACAGAACAAACTAAAAACGAGACCATTTTAATGACAAAAATAGAAGAACATACCAAACTTATAAAACAAAGTAATGAAAAGATAGAAGAACTGAAAAATACAATAGAAAAATACCAAGAAACACAAGGAAAACAACAGTATACATATGCGGAAATGGTAGTACAGGGAAGAAATAGGAAATCGGAGGAACATAAGACGCTGCACTCTGTAGCGGTAACAGCCAAGAACGAGATAGAAACCGGTGAAGAAATAATGGACAGAATAAGGAAAGTGGTAAATGCAAAAGATGGAGAAATACTAATAGAAAAGATACGCAAAGCAAAAGATAGAAAGATCATAGTAGGATGTAGAACAGAAGAGGACAGGAAAAAATTAAAAGAAAGATTAGAAACAGCCAAGGACCTAGAAGTGCAGGAGATGAAGAACAAAGACCCGCTGGTAATACTGCGAAATGTATTCCAGTACAACAAAGACGAAGACATAAAGACAGCAATTAAAAATCAAAATAGAGACATATTTAGGGATCTCGGTGACGAGGGACGAATGGAGATCCTGTACAAAAAGAGAACCAGAAACCCGCAAGTGAATCACATCGTGCTACGGGTGACCCCACAAATATGGCAAAGAATGGTCGATAACGGAAAATTGCAAATTGACTTGCAGAAGGTACGGATTGAAGATCACTCACCATTGGTGCAATGCTCCACCTGCCTTGCGTATGGACATCCGAAACGCCTCTGCAAAGAAAAGGAAGAAAAATGTAGCCATTGTGGGGGTCCACATAAAAAATCGCAATGCACAGACTGGCCAGCTGGAACAGAGCCAGTGTGCTGCAATTGCAAAACAGCAAAAATGGACAACACACGCCATAACGCGTTCAGCAGTGAGTGTCCGGTAAGAAGGCGATGGGACGCTATAGCACGGTCCGCAATTTCCTATGGCTGTAGCCAGGCACTCACTGCGGAACGAGTGGCAAAACCCACCAATGCCACGCTTTTCTGATTAAGGAAATAGCGGGGCACACGAGGATGAGACCAATGCACAAAAACAACTTAAAGAAAAGAGAAGAGAAGAAAGAAAATAAACAGGAAGTAAGACTGCAAAGACTCCGGATCAAAGACCACCGTGGTAAACAAGACCAGGAACAGTTCGGGATGGCAGCCACAGAAAAGAAAACAAAACAAATGTAATAAATATAGAAATTAGTTAAGAAAACAAATGTAAACTATGTATATAACTGGTGACAATGAGGTAGATATAAATAATAATTATAATAAATTAGTAAGTAAAATAGTAAAAGTGACGCTACCTTAGGCACTCAACATTGAAAATATAGGAAGCGTCACCCCGATAAACAAATCACCATCATTGCACCATTAATATAAATAGAAAAGAAAAACTACATAATTGGCTAAATACATGTAAGCACTTTAATTAAATAAACGGGACGACAAAGACTCTGACCATATATGTCGGGGGAGCACGAGAGGGCGGCATAAAGCCGTCCAAAAAAAAAAAAAAAAAAAAAAAAAAAAAAAAAAAAAAAAAAAAACCTAACCTAACCTTTTTTTTTTTTTTTTTTAGGTGTGGAAATGCGACCTTAAGCACGCCCCCTGGTCGGGGCACCAGGGGGGTCTGTGGGGCTCTCCCACCGAAGTGGGCCTACCCACTAAAACCACACGCGTTCCCTCATAGCCATGGTGTGGGCGCCACGGGAGCATGGTTAACACGTGACACCGCGACGCCCACTGGCCGCCCCGGGATGGGGCCCCTCTCTGCGCCCTTAAAAGGGCGCTCCTCGGAGACGGCACCGTGTGCAATGCAGGTTCGGGAATCCCCGCCCTCCCCCGCCGGCGCCGCCTTGAGTTTTTTATAGAGGTTCACTCCTCGCGGCCTCCGTCTTGAAAAAGACAGAGGCCCGCGGTCCCAGCGTCGGCGCCGGGATTACGCGAAATGCAGCTGCAAGGGGAAAGTTGCCCTTCCCCTCGCAGCCCCACCGCCGCCGCATCTGCGGTGCGACCCCGCTGAGTCGCGGAGGGCAGGGCGAGTGGCGCACCGCAATACCAGCACTCCTCTCCCTCCGCGACTCACCCTCACTGCGGGGGAGACGAGACCCCGCAGCCCTCCAGTGCGCTCGAAGGTGGGCTCCAATGAGCCCACCCCGAGCGGCCCTCTCTGGCCGGTCCTACCTCACGGACCGGCCTTGGGTTCCTCTTAGCTTCACCGTGGGTGACCCATTCCCACGGTTACTGAGCCCCACCGCCACGACAAGGCGGGAACCCGGTCGATGGGGAACCTAACCTAACCTTTTTTTTTTTTTTTTTTTTATAGTCAGGAAATGCGTTACGCACCCCTACGCCGGGCTGTGCAATGGCGTAGGGAGTGTGGGACTCGCCGGCCACGGAAGGTGTAAGAAGGTGGCCGGAATACCCACTAAAACCTGACTGCCCTCTGACGCATTACGGCGGGGCCACGGGGACGCGTGAGCTTGCTACCGCGACCCCGCCTGCGTTTCGCCGTTAGGCGCCGTCTGTAGGGTCGGGGAGGGCGGCCACGTATTGCCGCGCTCTCCTTCCCGGTCTTCGTCTTCGTGTTGGGGGCGCTTGGGGGTTTGTCTCGCGCTCCCGCTCCATCGCCTCCTTCTGCGAGATGACAGCTTCGCAGAAGGAGGCTACGCCATCCCATGACCTCTCGTCTCTTAGCATGGCGCTTATTACGCCGGGGAGCGAGAGGTCCCCGCCGATCGCCGCCACCAGGGTGCGGCGCTCATCAGACCAGGCACAACACATTTCTAGCGTGTGCTGTGCCGTATCCTCCCGTTCGCCGCACCCATGGCACGACGCCGTCTCCTCCCTTCCGATCCGACGCAGGTACCGCCCGAAACAGCCATGTCCGGACAGAACCTGCGTCAGTCTGAAGGTGAGGGACCCGTGGCCCCTCCCGCACCATTCCGAGAGCAGTGGACGAATGGCCTCAATTGTGCGGACCCCGTATTTGGCGTCCGCGAGGCCTGTCGCCCAAAGCTCTATGGTCGTCATTTTCCTCCTCCTCTGCCGAGCGCGGGCGTGCTCCTCCGGGGTGTGAGAGCCACCCCGGCCTCTGAGCTCGGCCCGCACCCGGTATTCCTCGGCCAGCACCCTCGCTTCGATCTCCCAAGGAGGAGTGCCGGCCAGGACGCAGGCCGCCGCGTGGCCTACCGTGCGGTAGGCCCGGCACGCACGCGCCGCAACAATTCGTTGCGGCCTGCGAAGGAGGGCCCTGTTAGGCGCGTCTAGGGCGTCTGCCCAGATCGGCGCGCCGTACAGGGCCATACTTTTGACGACCATGGTGTACAGGCGTCTTGCCTGCACACCCGGACCTCTGGTAACCTTTTTTTTTTTTTTTTTTTTTAGGTGTGGAAATGCGACCTTAAGCACGCCCCCTGGTCGGGGCACCAGGGAGGTCTGTGGGGCTCTCCCACCGAAGTGGGCCTACCCACTAAAACCACACGCGTTCCCTCATAGCCATGGTGTGGGCGCCACGGGAGCATGGTTAACACGTGACACCGCGACGCCCACTGGCCGCCCCGGGATGGGGCCCCTCTCTGCGCCCTTAAAAGGGCGCTCCTCGGAGACGGCACCGTGTGCAATGCAGGTTCGGGAATCCCCGCCCTCCCCCGCCGGCGCCGCCTTGAGTTTTTTATAGAGGTTCACTCCTCGCGGCCTCCGTCTTGAAAAAGACAGAGGCCCGCGGTCCCAGCGTCGGCGCCGGGATTACGCGAAATGCAGCTGCAAGGGGAAAGTTGCCCTTCCCCTCGCAGCCCCACCGCCGCCGCATCTGCGGTGCGACCCCGCTGAGTCGCGGAGGGCAGGGCGAGTGGCGCACCGCAATACCAGCACTCCTCTCTGCGGGGGAGACGAGTCCCCGCAGCCCTCCAGTGCGCTCGAAGGTGGGCTCCAATGAGCCCACCCCGAGCGGCCCTCTCTGGCCGGTCCTACCTCACGGACCGGCCTTGGGTTCCTCTTAGCTTCACCGTGGGTGACCCATTCCCACGGTTACTGAGCCCCACCGCCACGACAAGGCGGGAACCCGGTCGATGGGGACCTCTGGTAACCTTTTTTTTTTTTTTTTTTTTTTTTTATAGTCAGGAAATGCGTTACGCACCCCTACGCCGGGCTGTGCAATGGCGTAGGGAGTGTGGGACTCGCCGGCCAAGGAAGGTGTAAGAAGGTGGCCGGAATACCCACTAAAACCTGACTGCCCTCTGACGCATTACGGCGGGGCCACGGGGACGCGTGAGCTTGCTACCGCGACCCCGCCTGCGTTTCGCCGTTAGGCGCCGTCTGTAGGGTCGGGGAGGGCGGCCACGTATTGCCGCGCTCTCCTTCCCGGTCTTCGTCTTCGGGTTGGGGGCGCCTGGGAGTCTATCTCGCGCTCCCGCTCCATCGCCTCCTTCTGCGAGATGACAGCTTCGCAGAAGGAGGCTACGCCATCCCATGACCTCTCGCTTCTTAGCATGGCGCTTATTACGCCGGGGAGCGAGAGGTCTCCGCCGATCGCCGCCACCAGGGTGCGGCGCTCATCAGACCAGGCACAACACACCTCTAGCGTGTGCTGTGCCGTATCGTCCCGTTCGCCGCACCCATGGCACGACGCCGTCTCCTCCCTTCCGATCCGACGCAGGTACCGCCCGAAACAGCCATGTCCTGACAGAACCTGCGTCAGTCGGAAGGTGAGGGACCCGTGGCCCCTCCCGCACCATTCCGAGAGCAGTGGACGGATGGCCTCAATTGTGCGGACCCCGTATTTGGCGTCCGCGAGGCCTGTCGCCCAAAGCTCTATGGTCGTCATTTTCCTCCTCCTCTGCCGAGCGCGGGCGTGCTCCTCCGGGGTGTGAGAGCCACCCCGGCCTCTGAGCTCGGCCCGCACCCGGTATTCCTCGGCCAGCACCCTCGCTTCGATCTCCCAAGGAGGAGTGCCGGCCAGGACGCAGGCCGCCGCGTGGCCTACCGTGCGGTAGGCCCGGCACGCACGCGCCGCAACAATTCGTTGCGGCCTGCGAAGGAGGGCCCTGTTAGGCGCGTCTAGGGAGTCTGCCCAGATCGGCGCGCCGTACAGGGCCATACTTTTGACGACCATGGTGTACAGGCGTCTTGCCTGCACACCCGGACCTCTGGTGTTGGGGAGGAGCCTAGCCAGGGCTGCTGCCGCCCCCACGAGCCGGGGGGTCAGCGTCTGGAAGTGGTCCCTGAAACGCCAACCCCCGTCGAGGGTGAGGCCCAGATAGTTCATCCGGGCCTTCACCGCGACCTCGCCCCCGCCGATCCGAAGGTTGGCCCCCGCTGGCACCTTCCACCTCGGCCCTCTAAAATAGAGGGCCTCAGTTTTTTGGAGGGCCACGCGGAGGCCGAGCGCCTCGATTCTCCGGACCAGCAGGGTGGCTCCGGCCTCAGCCCTCGCCTTCAGCTCCCTCCAGGTGCTGTCCCGGACTGCTACAAGCGTGTCATCTGCATAGCAGATGACCGCCATCTGGGGCAGCACCTTTCCGCGGATGGCCCAATCAAAACCGATGTTCCATAGTAGGGGTCCCAGTACGGACCCCTGGGGAACACCGGAGGCCATCCGCCTTTCCTCTCTGGCCGTCCTCCCCATGTAGGACACTACCCTATCCTGCAGGTAGTGTCCTACCACCCTCCGGAGATAGGGAGGCACTCGGTGGTATCGGAGTGCCTCCTCTATTACCTCAAATGGGAGGGAGCCGAAGGCATTAGCGATGTCGAGCGACACCGCCATAGCCCCCTGCCCCCTCTGGGCCGCATCCTCCGTGAACCTCCTCAGGGCGGTCAGGGCATCGAGGGTCGATCGCCCCGACCGGAATCCGAATTGGTTCCCAGAGATCTGCGGCCCATCCCTCGCCAGATGCTGGATGAGCCGGGAAGCGATCACTCTTTCTAGCAGCTTCCCGATCTCATCCAGCATCACCAGGGGCCGGTATCCGGAGGGTGAGTCCGCGGGGCGGCCGTCTTTTCTGATGAGGACCAGCCGCCCCTCCTTCCACGTCCCAGGGAAGCGCCCCGCCGCCAAGCAATCGCTGAATAGGCAGCGGAGGCGGTCCCCGAGGTGTTTTGCGGCTATGAGGAGGACCTTGCCAGGGACTCCATCGGGCCCCGGTGCTTTCCGGGGCCCCCGGAGCCGGCTGGCCGCCCTATCTACCTCCTCCTCTGTAATCGGAGGAGGAGGGGGGGGAGTGTCCCTGTCATCTGGCGGGGCCATGCGCGGCGGATCGAACGGAGGGCTGTTAGGAAACAGCCCCTCTACCACCGCGCTGAGGACAGCCGGCTCCATTTGTTCTGTGGGGGGCGCCACTTTTAATTTTGCCCGCACCATGCGGTACGGACGCCCCCACGGATCTTCGTCGAGGGTCGCCAAGAACTCTGAGTAAGCATTGTCCTTGGCGACCCTGATGGCTGCTGCGAGCGCCTTCTTGGCGGCGCGCATGTCAGCCTGAAGGCGCTCCAGCTCGACATCCGTCCGGTGCCGCCGTCTGCGGCACCGCGTGAATGCACGCCGGGCGGCGTTACTGGCGGCACGCAGTACCGCGAGGTCCTGCGACCACCAGTAGACGCCCGCCCTGGGCGTGAAGCGTCGCGCCCTGGGCATCCCGGCGTTGCAGATCGCCGTCAGGTCCCGGCGGAACCTGACGGCCCTCTCCTCAACCCCCACCGATTGGGGGGGGTCCGACGACCACGCGCAGCATATTGCGGCCTCTTCCGCCAGGTCCGCGTCGAGGCGGGAAAGCTGCCATCGAGGGAAGACCGCGCCTCGCCGCGGACCGGCCTTTGCGCGCGCCCGCGGATCCAGGGGCGCGTCGGAGACCCTGAACCGGATGTATAAATGATCGGACAGGGTCTCCACCTCCTCCAGGACACGCCAACACGAAATGCGGGCGCCGATAGCGGGGGTGGCGAATGTGACGTCTACCACTGAGCCCCCCCGTCCTCGTACGCACGTGTCGGCGTTGCCCTGGTACTCCGGGGCTAGGCCGATGACTGTAGCCCAGTCCCGGAGGAGCGCCCCTTTCACGTCGGTGATGGAGGACCCCCACGCTGCGCACTTAGCGTTGAGATCCCCCATCACGATGACCTGGGCCGGCGATGCCCTCCGCACCACCAGCTCCAGGCCATCCAGGAACCTCTCGAAGTCCGAGAGGTTCCTGTTTGGGGAGAAGTAGACTCCCACGAGTACTACCCCTCCCCAACTTGCCGCCACGTACCCTGCACCCCTCTCCCTGAGGGAGAGGCGCTGGGGGGCAGCGGGCGGCACCACTATGGCGACCGAGCCCTCTGTATCCCCGATCCAGTTTGGCAGGGGGGGGACCAGGTAGGGCTCGGCCACAACGGCGACGCCAATCTTCCACTCCGCCAAGACCTGCATAAGCAGGTCCTGTGCGCGGGCGCAGTGGTTGGCGTTGGTCTGCAGGAACTCTGTGTGCGGGTGTCCTGACATTATGACACTTGCATTTCTATTTCCTCACTAGCCTGGCGGCTCTGCGGCGGAGAAGGCTTGCCCCGTGGAGCCTTCCCCTTCACGGTAGGGGGCGTGCATTTGGCACCCCCCATCGCATGCGCGTGCGGGCGACCTGCCTTCGCGCATACCGCGCATTTGGCAGGCGCCTCGCACGTGGCCGCCTTATGCCCCTCTTTGCCACAACGGAAGCAGAGTTTGCCATAGTCCGCTTCCGTTGGGCACTCTGCAGGGCAGAGGGCACGTGTATGGCCTAGCCGCATGCACTTGTAGCAGCGCAGCGGCCGGGCCTCCATCGCTTTGACGGTGGCCATGGTCCAGCCTATGGCCAGCTTTCCTGCTTTGACGGCTGCCTTGGCAGCAGCCGCCGGGCACTTTATAATGGCCGAGCCGTCGCCCCAGAAGCTTCGGCGGATTTGGCCGGCCTTGACCTGGCTGGGGGAGCAGCCACCAGCAGCCGCCACCTTGGCCACCAGCTCCTCCTGGGTAGCGGATTCGTCTAAGCCGGTGAGCCTGAGGCTGACCGATTTGGTGGGGCGGGCTATATCGGCCCAGGCCCCGATGACCTCCGTCAGTCTGGCGGCCAGGCGGTCAGCAGAGGCGTCCGGGGTCTCTCCCCCTACCTCCATCAGCCTGGAGCCGGTCACGCTCGTTCGGATCTTGACCGTCTCCAATCCAAAGTCCCGAAGCAGGATGGAGGCCC
Organism: Papilio elwesi; assembly: GCA_029849275.1. Taxonomy (NCBI): domain Eukaryota; kingdom Metazoa; phylum Arthropoda; class Insecta; order Lepidoptera; family Papilionidae; genus Papilio; species Papilio elwesi. The sequence continues at coordinate 10,332,593 of CM056691.1, read as the reverse complement.
TGGCCTTGGTAAGAACCTCGGCCATGGTGATGGCCTCCCCCTTCTTGAGGCTCACCATAATGGCTGCCGTCTTCGGGACCGAGATTTTCGGGGGCTTCGGCGGGGCCACGGCTTTTTGGCGTGGCGCACCAGATGGGGTGGGGGCAGGCCTAGTCGAGGGGTTGCCTTTCTTTCTGGCCTTCCGGCCCACAACCTCTGTCCATCTTGGCTTATCTGTTGGGCCCTCGGGTGTTTGCCCTTGCTGGCCTTTCTCAGCTGGTGTCCGTCCCCCACCATGCTGAGAGGAGCGAGGGGGCTTTGAAGGGGCAGCCGGTTTGGCCTGAGTCGGTCTGCCAGCTGTGCCAGTGTCCCTGCCTGGCAGTGCTCTGGGACGGGGCGGCGGCGGCTGTCGCCTGTCAGCACTCAGGGGCGGCCTGAGCACCGGCCGGCAGGAGGGAGGCGAGTCTCCAGATCCTCGAAGCGAGCGTTGACCATGCCGCCTATCATTTGGAGGAGCTCGTGCTTTAGCCCCTCAGTGTCGAGGCATTGTTGCGCTTGCGGTCTCTTATGTAGTTGGACTGAGACATCCTGCATCTGCTTTTTGAGACCCTCCAGTTCCTTGCGCAGGCGCAGGTTGTCCTCCTGAAGGGCTCGCGTTTCCTCAGTGAGGGTTTTTTGTGCGAGCGCAACGATGTCCTCCTTAATCGCCTTTACGGCGTCGTGAAGCGCTCGCACAAAGGTCCCTTTTAGGTTGGACGATTTTTGTGCCACCTTTTCCACCACCTCGAGGTTTATCTCTATCCTCTTTAGGACAGTGGCCGACGTATTGCCTTCGGTGGCCTGCGTCCTACTTGGATCCGGCGCAGCTGCTGGCGATAGTGCCGAGCGAGTCCTGCGGGCCTCTGCGATCGAGTCCAAAAGTTCGGACTCGGCGCGGGCTTTCATCTCCTCCGCTTGGGCCTTTAGAAAGGCTTGTTTGGCCGCCGCCAGCCCGACATAGTCGCCGGTGGTTGGCGGACGGCCGCGTCCCTTCCTTTTTGTGCTGGTGGCGGGGGTCTCCGTAGAGCTCCCGCTGAGCTCCACATCCCTAGGCCGCTTCTGACCTCGGCCTTCGCTCCAGAAGCGCCCAGGCCCATCCCTGTCCAGGGACTCCATAGAGCCGCATAGGCTCGTAACGGACACCATGCTATGATGGGAGTCCGAATCGGACTCCGACAGCCTTTTGTGAACCGATGACCTCGCTGTTGTCGGGGTGCGCGTCAGCACGACCCTCAGCTCCTTCACCTTTTGCTCCTCCCTCATCCCATCTCCACTCACCACACTCTTCTCCACATCAATAACATTTTTGGTTTTAATATATGATTCCATTTGTGTTCCCACGAGAAGGGTCGATCAACAGGTCCACCCCCGGGTGACGCCCATTCCGCAGGGTAAGGCTACATACTGTAGAGGTCGCCAGGTATCTACAGGTTTTAACGACTTCGCTGTCGGGTTTTTATAGAGTTTTCCTTTCTCGCGGGCCGGCCGGTTAAGGCAAGCCCTCCGCTCTAGTGCCTCGACATACTCCATAACGCCGAGTCGATGGAGATCGTTGAAGAGACACTAGGCTACGGGGTGCTAGGGGGTCGGCGTTCCTCCCCTAGTTTTGGACGGTTGTTCCCGACGGCGGTGTTAATGCACGCCGGGCCGCCCCCTAACCTTCCCACCTCCCCCCCCTTACCCATTTCCCCCCCGGTGTTTGGTCCGCGGGGCGCTAGTCGCCCTACCCCGACTACAAGCCGGAGCGTTCCCCTATCCGCCACCCGGGGACGCGCCACGTCGGAGTTCACCTCTCCGCCCACTGAGACAACCCAGCAGGTCCGTGGCCTTTTTTTTTTTTTTTTTTTTTTTTTTTTTTTTTTTTTTTTATAGTCAGGAAATGCGTTACGCACCCCTACGCCGGGCTGTGCAATGGCGTAGGGAGTGTGGGACTCGCCGGCCGCAGAAGGTGTAAGAAAGGTGGCCGGAATACCCACTAAAACCTGACTGCCCTCTGACGCATTACGGCGGGGCCACGGGGACGCGTGAGCTTGCTACCGCGACCCCGCCTGCGTTTCGCCGTTAGGCGCCGTCTGTAGGGTCGGGGAGGGCGGCCACGTATTGCCGCGCTCTCCTTCCCGGTCTTCGTCTTCGGGTTGGGGGCGCCTGGGAGTCTATCTCGCGCTCCCGCTCCATCGCCTCCTTCTGCGAGATGACAGCTTCGCAGAAGGAGGCTACGCCATCCCATGACCTCTCGCTTCTTAGCATGGCGCTTATTACGCCGGGGAGCGAGAGGTCTCCGCCGATCGCCGCCACCAGGGTGCGGCGCTCATCAGACCAGGCGCAACACACCTCTAGCGTGTGCTGTGCCGTATCGTCCCGTTCGCCGCACCCATGGCACGACGCCGTCTCCTCCCTTCCGATCCGACGCAGGTACCGCCCGAAACAGCCATGTCCTGACAGAACCTGCGTCAGTCGGAAGGTGAGGGACCCGTGGCCCCTCCCGCACCATTCCGAGAGCAGTGGACGGATGGCCTCAATTGTGCGGACCCCGTATTTGGCGTCCGCGAGGCCTGTCGCCCAAAGCTCTATGGTCGTCATTTTCCTCCTCCTCTGCCGAGCGCGGGCGTGCTCCTCCGGGGTGTGAGAGCCACCCCGGCCTCTGAGCTCGGCCCGCACCCGGTATTCCTCGGCCAGCACCCTCGCTTCGATCTCCCAAGGAGGAGTGCCGGCCAGGACGCAGGCCGCCGCGTGGCCTACCGTGCGGTAGGCCCGGCACGCACGCGCCGCAACAATTCGTTGCGGCCTGCGAAGGAGGGCCCTGTTAGGCGCGTCTAGGGCGTCTGCCCAGATCGGCGCGCCGTACAGGGCCATACTTTTGACGACCATGGTGTACAGGCGTCTTGCCTGCACACCCGGACCTCTGGTGTTGGGGAGGAGCCTAGCCAGGGCTGCTGCCGCCCCCACGAGCCGGGGGGTCAGCGTCTGGAAGTGGTCCCTGAAACGCCAACCCCCGTCGAGGGTGAGGCCCAGATAGTTCATCCGGGCCTTCACCGCGACCTCGCCCCCGCCGATCCGAAGGTTGGCCCCCGCTGGCACCTTCCACCTCGGCCCTCTAAAATAGAGGGCCTCAGTTTTTTGGAGGGCCACGCGGAGGCCGAGCGCCTCGATTCTCCGGACCAGCAGGGTGGCTCCGGCCTCAGCCCTCGCCTTCAGCTCCCTCCAGGTGCTGTCCCGGACTGCTACCAGCGTGTCATCTGCATAGCAGATGACCGCCATCTGGGGCAGCACCTTTCCGCGGATGGCCCAATCGAAACCGATGTTCCACAGTAGGGGTCCCAGTACGGACCCCTGGGGAACACCGGAGGCCATCCGCCTTTCCTCTCTGGCCGTCCTCCCCATGTAGGACACTACCCGATCCTGCAGGTAGTGTCCTACCACCCTCCGGAGATAGGGAGGCACTCGGTGGTATCGGAGTGCCTCCTCTATTACCTCAAAGGGGAGGGAGCCGAAGGCATTAGCGATGTCGAGGTCTGATAAGGACCAGCCGCCCCTCCTTCCACGCCCCAGGGAAGCGCCCCGCCGCCAGGCAATCGCCGAATAGGCAGCGGAGGCGGTCCCCGAGGTGTTTTGCGGCTATGAGGAGGACCTTGCCAGGGACTCCATCGGGCCCCGGTGCTTTCCGGGGCCCCCGGAGCCGGCTGGCCGCCCTAGCCACCTCCTCCTCTGTAATCGGAGGAGGAGGGGGGGAGTGTCCCTGTCATCTGGCGGGGCCATGCGCGGCGGATCGAAGGGAGGGCTGTTAGGAAACAGCCCCTCGACCACCGCGCTGAGGACAGCCGGCTCCATTTGTTCTGTGGGGGGCGCCACCTTTAGTTTTGCCCGCACCATGCGGTACGGACGCCCCCACGGATCTTCGTCGAGGGTCGCCAAGAACTCTGAGTAAGCATTGTCCTTGGCGACCCTGATGGCTGCTGCGAGCGCCTTCTTGGCGGCGCGCATGTCAGCCTGAAGGCGCTCCAGCTCGACATCCGTCCGGTGCCGCCGTCTGCGGCACCGCGTGAATGCACGCCGGGCGGCGTTACTGGCGGCACGCAGTACCGCGAGGTCCTGCGACCACCAGTAGACGCCCGCCCTGGGCGTGAAGCGTCGCGCCCTGGGCATCCCGGCGTTGCAGATCGCCGTCAGGTCCCGGCGGAACCTGACGGCCCTCTCCTCAACCCCCACCGATTGGGGGGGGTCCGGCGACCACGCGCAGCATATTGCGGCCTCTTCCGCCAGGTCCGCGTCGAGGCGGGAAAGCTGCCATCGAGGGAAGACCGCACCTCGCCGCGGACCGGCCGCTGCGCGCGCCCGCGGATTCAGGGGCGCATTGGAGACCCTGAACCGGATGTATAGATGATCGGACAGGGTCTCCACCTCCTCCAGGACACGCCAACGCGAAATGCGAGTGCCGATAGCGGGGGTGGCGAATGTGACGTCTACCACTGAGCCCCCCCGTCCTCGTACGCACGTGTCGGCGTTGCCCTGGTTCTCCGGGGCTAGGCCGATGACTGTAGCCCAGTCCCGGAGGAGCGCCCCTTTCACGTCGGTGATGGAGGACCCCCACTCCGCGCACTTGGCGTTGAGATCCCCCATCACGATGACCTGGGCCGGCGACGCCCTCCGCACTACCAGCTCCAGGCCATCCAGGAACCTCTCGAAGTCCGAGAGGTTCCTGTTTGGGGAGAAGTAGACTCCTACGAGTACTACCCCTCCCCAATTTGCCGCCACGTACCCTGCACCCCTCTCCCTGAGGAAGAGGCGCTGGGGGGCAGCGGGCGGCACCACTATGGCGACCGAGCCCTCCGTATCCCCGATCCAGTTTGGCAGAGGGGGGACCAGGTAGGGCTCGGCCACAACGGCGACGCCAATCTTCCACTCCGCCAAGACCTGCATAAGCAGGTCCTGTGCGCGGGCGCAGTGGTTGGCGTTGGTCTGCAGGAACTCTGTGTGTGGGTGTCCTGGCATTATGACACTTGCATTTCGAGTTCCTCAGTGGCCTGCGGCGGAGAAGGTCTGCTCCGTGGGGCCTTCCCCTTCACGGTAGGGGGCGTGCATTTGGCACCCCCCATCGCATGCGCGTGCGGGCGACCTGCCTTCGCACATACCGCGCATTTGGCAGGCGCCTCGCACGTGGCCGCCTTATGCCCCTCCTTGCCACAACGGAAGCAGAGTTTGCCATAGTCCGCTTCCGTTGGGCACTCTGCAGGGCAGAGGGCACGTGTATGGCCTAGCCGCATGCACTTGTAGCAGCGCAGCGGCCGGGCCTCCATCGCTTTGACGGTGGCCATGGTCCAGCCTATGGCCAGCTTTCCTGCTTTTACGGCTGCCTTGGCAGCGGTCGCCGGGCACTTTATAATGGCCGAGCCGTCACCCCAGAAGCTACGGCGGATTTGGCCGGCCTTGACCTGGCTGGGGGAGCAGCCACCAGCAGCCGCCACCTTGGCAACCAGCTCCTCCTGGGTAACAGACTCGTCTAAGCCGGTGAGCTTGAGGCTGACCGATTTGGTCGGGCGGGCTATATCGGCCCAGGCCCCGATGACCTCCGTCAGTCTGGCGGCCAGGCGGTCAGCAGAGGCGTCCGGGGTCTCTCCCCCTACCTCCATCAGCCTGGAGCCGGTCACGCTCGTTCGGATCTTGACCGTCTCCAAGCCAAAGTCTCGAAGCAGGATGGAGGTCCTGGCCTTGGTGAGAACCTCGGCCATGGTGATGGCCTCCCCCTTCTTGAGGCTCACCATGATGGCCGCCGTCTTCGGGACCGTAATTTTCGGAGGCTTCGGTGGGGCCGCGGCTTTTTGACCAGATGGGGTGGGGGCAGGCCTATTCGAGGGGTTGCTTTTCTTTTTGGCCTTCCGGCCCACAACCTCTGTCCATCTAGGCTCATCTGTTGGGCCCTCGGGTGTTTGCCCTTGCTGGCCTTTCTCAGCTGGTGTCCGTCCCCCACCATGCTGAGAGGGGCGAGGGGGCTTTGAAGGGGCAGCCGGTTTGGTCTGAGTCGGTCTCCTTGCTGTGCTTGTGTCCCTGCCGGGCTGTGCTCTGGGACGGGGCGGCGGCGGCTGTCGCCTATCAGCGCTCAGGGGCGGCCTGAACACCGGCTCAGGAGGGAGGCGAGTCCGCTTGTCCGCCGCCAGAGGGGGGCGGAGACGCTGTTCAGGCAACAGACGGTCTTCTAGAGCCTCTAGCCTTGCATTTAGCATCGTGCCCACTTGGCAGAGGATGGTCCGCACGAGGTCTTCGTTATGTGCCTGATCAGGCTGACTCGGCACAGCGATATCAGCCTGTGGCCTCGCCCGGAGAAGGCACTCTCTCATGTCCGCCACCTCTTTGCGCAACAGCGCGACCTCGGCTTTCATGCGCTCGTTTTCCGCGCGAAGCAGCCGTGCTTCCTCTGAGTCTGTGCGCTTCGCGATCGCCTTAAAATTGTCCCTAATGGCGTCCACAGCCTCGTTTAGAGCGCGGACAAAAGTGCCCTTAAGGTGGGACGACTTTTTTGCCACATCCAGTATGACGCCGAGGTGTGTCTCTACTCGAACCTCTACATTTGTCGCCGGCTGCGCGTCGCGAATAGGCGTATTGGCGCCCTTCCGAGCGCCCGACGCGGCGGAAGATGTTCTTGTCGACCTCACCTCAGACAGCGACGACATCAGTTCGGCCTCCGCACGCGCTTCCATCTCTTCCTTCTGAGCCTTCAAAAAGGCTTGTTTGGCCGCCGCCAGCCCGACATAGTCGTCGGTGGTTGGCGGACGACCGCGTCCCTTCCTTTTGGTGCTATTGGCGGGGGTCTCCGTAGAGCTCCCGCTGAGCTCCACATCCCTGGGCCGCTTCTGACCTCGGCCTTCGCTCCAAAAGCGCCCAGGCCCATCCCTGTCCAGGGACTCCATAGAGCCGCATAGGCTCGTGACGGACACCATGCTTCGATTTGATTCCGAGTCGGACTCCGACAGTCTTTTGTGAGCCGATGACCTCGCCGTTGTCGGGGTGCGCGTCAGCACCACCCTCAACTCCTTCATTTTCTTTCGATTCGATGGAGATCGTTGAAGAGACACTAGGCTACGGGGTGCTAGGGGGTCGGCGTGCCTCCCCTAGTTTTGGACGGTTGATTCCCGACGGCGGTGTTAATGCACGCCGGGCCGCCCCCTAACCTTCCCACCTCCCCCCCTTACCCATTTCCCCCCCCCGGTGTTTGGTCCGCGGGGCGCTAGTCGCCCTACCCCGACTACAAGCCGGAGCGTTCCCCTATCCGCCACCCGGGGACGCGCCACGTCGGAGTTCACCTCTCCGCCCACTGAGACAACCCAGCAGGTCCGTGGCTGGTAACCTTTTTTTTTTTTTTTTATAGTCAGGAAATGCCCACGCATATCCTCCCTCGCGGGGACAAGTTCGGATTATGTCGGACTCGAACCGACTAAAACCTGACATTGCCTCGTATGCGCATATCGGAGGGGCTACGGGAACGCTTTCGCACAACCTCCGCGGCCCCTCCAGCGCCAGCCGTTTCCGGCTCCTCCTGAGGAGACGGCACCAGTGCAATGCAGGTTCGGGAATCCCCGCCCTCCCCTGCTGGTGCCGCCTTGAGTTTTTTATAGAGGTTCACTCCTCGCGGCCCCCGTCTTGAAAAAGACAAGGGCCCGCGGTCCCAGCGTCGCCGCCGGGATTACGCGTGCAATACGGCCGCGAGGGGTCGGAGAAACCCCTCCCCACCGCGGCCCCACTGCCGTCGCAGACGCGGTGCGACGCCGCTGAGTCGCGGAGGATAGGGAGAGTGGCGCACCGAAATACCAACACTCCTCCTCCTCCGCGACTCACCACCACAACTACTGCGGGGACCCCATAATCCCCGCAGTTTCGCTACAAAGGGCGGACTCACAGAGCCCACCCCCAGCGACCTCCCTGGGGCCAGCCCTTGATCAAGGGCCGGCCAGACTCCAGCAGCCCACAAGTGGGCCCGCCGGATAGGGTCGCCCGCGACCGAGGTCGCAGGCTCCCCTTGGTGTTTGGTCCGCGGGGCTTTCGCCCTACTCCGGCTCGCACCAGGCCGGAGCGTTCCCCTATCCGCCACCCGGGGACGCGCCACGTCGAAGTTCACCTCTCCGCCCACTGAGACAACCCAGCAGGTCCGTGGGTGGCTGGTAACCTTTTTTTTTTTTTTATTTTTTTTTTTTTTTTTTTTTTTTTCAACCCAGCAGGTCCGTGGAACCTAACCTAACCTAACCTAACCTAACCTAACCTAACCTAACCTAACCTAACCACCACGACGAAGAAGAAGGACATCAAGCCCTCGCCCAAGCTGCGGGCCCCCAAGACCTCGGCAGTCGTGGTGACCTTAAACCCCACGGCTGTGGAGAAGGGGGTCACATACGCCAAAGCTCTGGCCGAGGCGAGGCAAAGGGTCAACCTTAAGGACCTAGAAATTGGGAGCGTCCGTTTTAGGCGTGCAGCAACTGGGGCCTCAATTATCGAGGTCCCCGGTGCGGCTAGCGCGCCGAAGGCGGACCTCCTAGCGGAAAGGCTCCGCGAGGTGTTCGGGAACGGTGGCGATGTCACCGTCTCTCGACCTACGAGAATGGCGGAGCTTATAGTGGCGGGGTTGGATGACTCCGTCACTAAAGAAGAGGTGGCAGCAGCGGTCTGTGCAAAAGGCGGATGCGCGGCAGACCGACTCAAAATAGGAACACTCCGCCAGGAGAAGTCTGGTCTCTTCGCCGTATGGGTGGCATGCCCAGTCGAAGCTGCCAAGAAGGTGGTCGAGGGCAAACTGCTCGTTGGCTGGGTCTCGGCCAGGGTGAAGCTCCTCGAACGCAGGGAGCTGAGGTGCTTCAAGTGCCTTCACGCTGGTCACGTCAAGGCACGGTGTACCGCGGAGGTTGACCGGGGGCTTCTGTGCTACCGGTGCGGCCAGGCGGGACACCGCGCCGCCGTATGTCACGATGCCCCCCACTGCGCACTGTGTGCGGAGGCCGGGAAGGCATCGAACCATCGCCTGGGGAGCAAGAAATGCTCGGCCCCCAGGAAAAAGATGTTTAGCAGAGTGTTTGTTGCGAGCAGCGCCAGCCCGCAACAAGCAAAAACACCACCGAGCGGTGTACAGGAGATGGAGACCGAAAACTCAACATCATGAAGACAAGGCCTACTAAATATCTGCAAGCCAACATCAACCACTGCGCCAGAGCTCAGGATCTCTTGATCCAGAGCATGGCGCAGTGGTCGATAAACATAACGGTGGTGACGGAGCCCTACCTAATCCCAAGGAGGAATAATTGGGTGGGCGATGAAGACGACCTGGCGGCAATCGCGGTGTCAAACGACACCGTGATAAAGAGGTCTCGGAAAGGCCGAGGAGTCGTCGCGGCTCTGTGCGGCGATGTGATGGTGGTCGGGGCGTACTTTTCGCCGAACCGGCCACTATCCGATTTCGAAACCTTCCTCGGGGAGATGGACTCGGTCCTGGCTTGGTGCCGCCCAAGCCGGATCGTTGTGGCTGGCGACCTGAACGCCAAGTCCACGGTCTGGGGGTGCCCTGCCACGGACGCGAGGGGAGAGCTCGTGGAGGAGTGGCTCGCCTCGAATGGGTTGACCGTCCTAAACACCGGGGACACGGACACGTGCGTGCGGATGCAGGGTGGCTCAATCGTGGACGTGTCCTTCGCCAGTGCGGACCTGGCACGAACCGTCCGGGACTGGGGAGTCCTGGAGGGTGTGGAGACGCTGTCCGATCACCCGGTCCCGGGCGTCTCGCGGCGGAGATCGGCCCGAGGTGGGCGCTGAAGAAGATGGACGGAGAAGTGGCGATCGAGGCGGCTCTGGTCGCAGGTTGGAACACAACACCGGACGTGACAACGGTAGAGTCCGAGTCGCGGTGGCTCCACGAAGCGGTCACGCACATATGTGACGTCGCGATGCCCCGCGTGGTGCGGCCCCCGGCTCGGACGGCGGTGTATTGGTGGTCGGAAGAGCTCGGCCGTCTTCGTGCGTCGTGCGTGTCAGCGAGGCGGCAGTACTCCCGCTACCGTCGTCGCAGACGAGGCGGGCGCACGGAGGACGAGGAGCAGAGGCGCCTCTACACCGCCTACCAGGACGCTAAAAAGGCTCTCAGGGTGGCAATCGCGGAAGCGAAGGAGGGGGCCTGGCAGGAGCTGCTTGCGTCGTTGGACGTCGACCCCTGGGGTCGGCCATATCGGCTCGTCATGAGCAAGCTCAGGCCCTGGGCCCCACCCCTAACGGCTAGCATGGACCCAGTAGTACTGGACAGAGTGGTGGAGACCTTGTTCCCCTCGATGAGGGAAGAATTTGAGGCACCGACAATGGTGTTTGCGCCAGCGACGTCAAATCGCGATGCGGACGACGGGGAAGTTCCGAAAGTGGAAGAAAGGGAACTGTGGGCGGCTGTGGCACGGCTTCAGGCCAAAAACACCGCCCCGGGCCCCGATGGGATCCCCGGGCGCATATGGGTCCTGGCGCTAAAGCACGGGTTGGAGGAGAGGTTCCGAGATCTTTTAACCCGGTGCCTAAAGGAGCAGACTTTCCCAGGTGACTGGAAGACGGGGAAACTCGTACTGATCGGGAAGGAGGGAAGACCGGCAGAGTCACCATCGGCGTATCGCCCGATAGTCCTGCTCGGGGAGGCGGGTAAGCTCTTTGAGCGCGTTATTGCGACTCGCCTCACCGAGCATCTCGAACGAGTAGGGCCAAATTTGGCAGACTGCCAGCATGGTTTCCGGCGCGGCCGCTCCACCATCGATGCTATTGCACGGGTGAGGGCCGTCGCCGAAGAGGAGGTCGTTAAGGGTGGCGTCGTCTTGGCGGTATCTTTAGATATCGCCAACGCCTTTAACACGTTACCTCGCGTAAGTATAATGGAGGCCCTGCGGTTCCATGGGGTCCCGTTGTACTTGCGTGAGACGATTAAGGCCTACCTATCGGACAGGACAGTGGTATATCCCACAAATACCGGATTCGGACAGAGAAGAGTGTCGTGCGGCGTTCCACAGGGTTCCGTTTTAGGGCCACTACTGTGGAACGTCGGTTACGACTGGGTCCTCCGCGGCCCGACTCTCCGCGGCGTTAGCGTCGTCTGCTACGCGGACGACACACTGGTGTTGGCAAGGGGCGGTAGCTATCGGGAGGCGAGCGTGTTAGCTACTGCCGGAGTAGCCCAAGTAGTGGGCAGGATTAAGAACCTGGGCCTGACGGTGGCCTTGGACAAATCCGAGGCCCTGTGTTTTCACGGGCCTCGCCGAGCGCCACCGCCGAGCGCTCATTTGATAGTGGGTGGAGTTTCCATCGGCGTCGGGTCCACAATGAAGTACCTGGGAGTTGTGCTCGACAGCCGGTGGAACTTCAAGGAACATTTCCAGCGGATGGCTCCGAAGCTCGCGCGCACTTCGTTCGCCCTGAGCAGGCTATTGCCTAATCTGGGCGGACCGAGCGCGAGCTGTCGTCGCCTCTATGCCGGAGTCGTACGGTCGATGGCCTTGTACGGGGCCCCTATCTGGGCGGATGCCCTCGGACGCAACAACAAAGCCCAACTGCGCAGATCGCAGAGGGTAGTGGCGCTCCGAGCGGCAAGAGCATACCGCACCGTCTCGTGGGAGGCGGCATGCGTGCTGGCCGGGACTCCTCCATGGGAACTGGAGGCGTCGGCGTTGGCTGAGGTCTACTGGAAGTCCGCCGACGCCAAAGGTCGGGGAGAGGACCCGAGTAGTGATGAAATCGGAGAGTGGCGACAGAGCGCAAGGGACACAGTCCTGCGCAGCTGGCTAGAACATCTGAGCCAGCCGGGAGCGGGTCACCGTACCATAGCGGCGATCCGCCCCGTATTACCAGAGTGGCTGACGAGACGGTGGGGTGCGCTCTCATATCGCCTAGTGCAGGTCCTTTCGGGGCATGGCTGCTTCGGGAGGTACCTGTGCAACGTGGCCAAACGGGAGCGCACTTCTCAGTGCCGCTTCTGCGGCGCCGAAGAGGACGACGCGGATCACACCTTAGCATATTGTACAGCATGGGCGGAGGAGCGAGCCGAGCTCATGAATGAAATCGGAGTCGAAATCTCGCTGCCGGCCGTTGTGTCAGCGATGGTCGGCAGCAAACCCGGATGGAGCGCCGTCGCCGCTTTTTGCGAGGCGGTGATGGAAAAGAAAGAGATGGACGAGCGACGCCGGGAGGATGATCCGGAGGAGGATCCCGTGCGCCGCCGCCGACCGATGCGCCGACGCCGGGCCTTTGCCCAGGCGTCTTAATATGCAAAGACGTGTTGGTCGGTGCCGGGTTGGGAGACCCGGTAGGAGTGGGGGCGATAGTTCTCCGTCGCCTTCACTCGGAGATGGACAATGTGGCCTAGGCCACGAGAGTCGTGTCCTGCGGCGCGGAAAAAGACCACTCGCAAGTTGTTAGACCGGGTGCAGCGCGGGTTTGCTCTGAAAATAGTCAGAGCGTACAGGACGGTCTCTCTGAACGCGGCCCTAGCACTCGCTGGGCTGCTGCCCTTGGACCTTAGGGTCCAAGAGGCCGCCCACTTCTTTGAAGTGAAGAGGGGTTACTCCCAGCGAGTGTTGGGGGATCGCGAGTTGGAGAGGCCGACCGAATATGCAGAAACTCAGCATCCCGCCCACCTGGAAGGGATACAGTTCGACTGCCTGACGGACGGCGACGAAGTCGCCCAGCGAGCTGCCGTCGATGTAAGGATCTACACCGACGGCAGCAAAATTGACGGCAGAGTCGGCGCAGCGCTATCGATATGGGATAGCGCCGCGGAGACACACTGCCGGAAATTAAAACTGGGCGACTTCTGCACCGTATATCAGGCGGAACTGTATGCCCTATATGAGGCCGTTAAATTTGTAGTGAAGAGTCCCTCAGTGAGTTTTGGCATTTACTCCGACTCGAGGTCCGCCCTAGAGACGTTAGAGAGTGTTGACTCCCTCCACCCCCTAGTAGTGGAAATAAGGAGAATTGTAAAGAATAGCGAGGAGAAGGGCAAGAGCATTAGATGGAACTGGGTTAAGGCACATGTGGGGGTGGAGGGAAATGAGAGGGCGGACGAGTTAGCCAAAAAAGCAGCAGTCGGGGTGAAGGCCAGACCTCACTACGACAAATGCCCTGTTTCATTCGTCAAGCGACAACTTAGATTGGAGTCGCTTGACGAATGGAACAGGAGGTATAAAGATGGACAAACGGCCTCGACAACGAGGGTCTTCTTCCCAGATGCTGTCGGAGCCTACCCAGTACTCCGCAGGATGGAATTAGATCCCGTGCTGGTCCAAGTCCTTACAGGTCACGGGGGGTTCTCGGAGTACTTGCACAGATTTAGGTGTAAGGAGAACCCCTCGTGCATCTGCGACCCGGCACGGGAAGAGACTGTGTTGCACGCCATATTAGAATGTCCGGTCTTCGAGAAAAATAGAACAGATTTTGAGATAAAAGAAAAAGAGAAAATTAAATTAGATAATATAAATATACTAATAAGTGATAAGAAGACCGGTCCCACCTTCATAAAATACTGTAAAGACATAACAGAAAAAATAATAGAAAGAAATAAAGTGTAAAGAAAAATACTCTAGTCAAAATAAATAGTAATAAGTAGAAATAATAAATCTGGTGACCATCGGCGCCTTTTCCCTTATGCCCCTCTTCACGACCAACGCCATGGTCTCCACCATGGATGCAGGCGCCGGCGGGAGGGGACGACTCGTCTTCTTCGCCTTTTTCGTCACTTCTTTTCCCGGCTGGGTGGGTTTAGCCGCGGAAGAAGAAAAAGCGGCCGGCGCCGTTTTTGAGGTCGACGCCTTCGCCTTCCCCTTTGCGCCAACCTTTATCCAGCCGGATTGGACCGGTTTAGGGAGGCGCACTTCAGGCAGTTCAGCCTGGGTCATGTCCGGTTTTTGACGTGGACGGTTTGCCGAGGGTTTCCGCTCGGCTTCCGCCTCGCGCCTGTCGTGAGCCAGTGCCGGTCGCAAGCGAGGCTCCGGGTTCAGACGCGGCTCTAGCCCGTCTATCCGGGCGTTGAGCCGGTCCGAGAGCCTGCTCAGGATCCGGTTCTCCAGTTCCTCTTCCTTTGTCTGGGGGCATGTCGCTGCGACGGGTTTGGGTGCCGCCCCCGCCTGCTCCATGCACGCCTTCAGCTCCGCCACCTCTTTCTTTAATGCGGCCATCTCCGCCTGTAGGCGGGAGTTGGCCGCTCGCAGAAGCCTCGTCTCCTCGTTTACATTGCGCGACATAAGGAGCCTCGATGCCGCCCGGATCTGCGCTACCGCCTCTTTGAGCGCCTTCTTAGATGTCCCTTTTAGGTTATTGGACTTTTCACATACGGCCGCCACGGCCGCTGCGCCAAGTTCAATTTGTCCCCCTAGCTCCGCCGAGTCTATTTCGTTTCCATCCTCCAGGTCAGATGCAGAGGTCTCCGAAAGTCGGGCCCCTGCTCTGGTAGACCGCAGCCCCATCGTCATCTCGGCTACGTCCTTTTCCGCCTCCAGTTCGAGTTGGCGTTGGGTAGCCTCTGCCAGCTCCCGCTTCGCCTGGGCGAGGCCAACGTACTCGCCGGTTGTCGGCGGCCGTCCTCGGCCTTTTCTCGTCCCTGCCACTTTGGGCGAGGGCCCCGTCTCCACGTCGCCAACTGCGACGGCCCGCAGCCGCTTCCGACCGAGACTCCCCCAGGAATACCCGGGGTGCCGGTCTTCGCGGTCCTCCGATGGCTCTATCTCCATGTCCACGGTCGAAGCGTCAGAATCCGTATCACTGAGCGCTGGTTGGCGCACGACCGGAACGCGCTCCAGCCGCACTCTCGCCTCCTTCAAATTTGCGCCATCTAACGATGTGCGCCTCGTCTCCTCCACAACCAATTCATCACCTTTCGCAACACTCCTCTCCTCAACGTTTTTAATTTTGGTTTCCATAAAGTTCCCACGAGAAGGGTCGATCAACAGGTCCACCCCCGGGTGACGCCCATTCCGCAGGGTAAGGCTACATACTGTAGAGGTCGCCAGGTATCTACAGGTTTTAACGACTTCGCTGTCGGGTTTTTATAGAGTTTTCCTTTCTCGCGGGCCGGCCGGTTAAGGCAAGCCCTCCGCTCTAGTGCCTCGACATACTCCACAACGCCGATTCGGTGGAGATCGTTGAAGAGAACACTAGGCTACGGGTTGCTAGAGGGGTCGGCGTGCCCCCCCTAGTTTTGGACGGTTGTTCCCGACGGCGGTGTTAACGCACGCCGGGCCGCCCCCTAACCTTCCCACCTCCCCCCCTTACCCATCCCCCCCCCCCCAGTGTTTGGTCCGCGGGGCGCTAATCGCCCTACCCCGACTACAAGCCGGAGCGTTCCCCTATCCGCCACCCGGGGACGCGCCACGTCGGAGTTCACCTCTCCGCCCACTGAGACAACCCAGCAGGTCCGTGGAACCTAACCTTTTTTTTTTTTTTTTTTTTATAGTCAGGAAATGCGTTACGCACCCCTACGCCGGGCTGTGCAATGGCGTAGGGAGTGTGGGACTCGCCGGCCACAGAAGGTGTAAGAAGGTGGCCGGAATACCCACTAAAACCTGACTGCCCTCTGACGCATTACGGCGGGGCCGCGGGGACGCGTGAGCTTGCTACCGCGACCCCGCCTGCGTTTCGCCGTTAGGCGCCGTCTGTAGGGTCGGGGAGGGCGGCCACGTATTGCCGCGCTCTCCTTCCCGGTCTTCGTCTTCGGGGTGGGGGCGCCTGGGAGTCTATCTCGCGCTCCCGCTCCATCGCCTCCTTCTGCGAGATGACAGCTTCGCAGAAGGAGGCTACGCCATCCCATGACCTCTCGTCTTTTAGCATGGCGCTTATTACGCCGGGGAGCGAGAGGTCCCCGCCGATCGCCGCCACCAGGGTGCGGCGCTCATCAGACCAGGCACAACATATCTCTAGCGTGTGCTGTGCCGTGTCGTCCCGTTCGCCGCACCCATGGCACGACGCCGTCTCCTCCCTTCCGATCCGACGCAGGTACCGCCCGAAACAGCCATGTCCGGACAGAACCTGCGTCAGTCGGAAGGTGAGGGACCCGTGGCCCCTCCCACACCATTCCGAGAGCAGTGGACGAATGGCCTCAATTGTGCGGACCCCGTATTTGGCGTCCGCGAGGCCTGTCGCCCAAAGCTCTATGGTCGTCATTTTCCTCCTCCTCTGCCGAGCGCGGGCGTGCTCCTCCGGGGTGTGAGAGCCACCCCGGCCTCTGAGCTCGGCCCGCACCCGGTATTCCTCGGCCAGCACCCTCGCTTCGATCTCCCACGGAGGAGTACCGGCCAGGACGCAGGCCGCCGCGTGGCCTACCGTGCGGTAGGCCCGGCACGCACGCGCCGCAACAATGCGTTGCGGCCTGCGTAGGAGGGCCCTGTTTGGCGCGTCTAGGGCGTCCGCCCAGATCGGCGCGCCGTACAGGGCCATACTCTTGACGACCATGGTGTACAGGCGTCTTGCCTGCACACCCGGACCTCTGGTGTTGGGGAGGAGCCTAGCCAGGGCTGCTGCCGCCCCCACGAGCCGGGGGGTCAGCGTCTGGAAGTGGTCCCTGAAACGCCAACCCCCGTCGAGGGTGAGGCCCAGATATTTCATCCGGGCCTTCACCGCGACCTCGCCCCCGCCGATCCGAAGGTTGGCCCCCGCTGGCACCTTCCACCTCGGCCCTCTAAAATAGAGGGCCTCGGTTTTTTGGAGGGCCACGCGGAGGCCGAGCGCCTCGATTCTCCGGACCAGCAGGGTGGCTCCAGCCTCAGCCCTCGCCTTCAGCTCCCTCCAGGTGCTGTCCCGGACTGCTACAAGCGTGTCATCTGCATAGCAGATGACCGCCATCTGGGGCAGCACCTTTCCGCGGATGGCCCAATCGAAACCGATGTTCCACAGTAGGGGTCCCAGTACGGACCCCTGGGGAACACCGGAGGCCATCCGCCTTTCCTCTCTGGCCGTCCTCCCCATGTAGGACACTACCCGATCCTGCAGGTAGTGTCCTACCACCCTCCGGAGATAGGGAGGCACTCGGTGGTATCGGAGTGCCTCCTCTATTACCTCAAAGGGGAGGGAGCCGAAGGCATTAGCGATGTCGAGCGACACCGCCATAGCCCCCTGCCCCCTCTGGGCCGCATCCTCCGTGAACCTCCTCAGGGCGGTCAGGGCATCGAGGGTCGATCGCCCCGACCGGAACCCGAATTGGTTCCCAGAGATCTGCGGCCCATCCCTCGCCAGATGCTGGATGAGCCGGGAAGCGATCACTCTTTCTAGCAGCTTCCCGATCTCGTCCAGCATCACTAGAGGCCGGTATCCGGAGGGTGAGTCCGCGGGGCGGCCGTCTTTTCTGATGAGGACCAGCCGCCCCTCCTTCCACGCCCCAGGGAAGCGCCCCGCCGCCAAGCAATCGCCGAATAGGCAGCGGAGGCGGTCCCCGAGGTGTTTTGCGGCTATGAGGAGGACCTTGCCAGGGACACCATCGGGCCCCGGTGCTTTCCGAGGCCCCCGGAGCCGGCTGGCCGCCCTAGCTACCTCCTCCTCTGTAATCGGAGGAGGGGGGGGAGTGTCCCTGTCATCTGGCGGGGCCATGCGCGGCGGATCGAAAGGAGGGCTGTTAGGAAACAGCCCCTCGACCACCGCGCTGAGGACAGCCGGCTCCATTTGTTCTGTGGGGGGCGCCACCTTTAGTTTTGCCCGCACCATGCGGTACGGACGCCCCCACGGATCTTCGTCGAGGGTCGCCAAGAACTCTGAGTAAGCATTGTCCTTGGCGACCCTGATGGCTGCTGCGAGCGCCTTCTTGGCGGCGCGCATGTCAGCCTGAAGGCGCTCCAGCTCGACATCCGTCCGGTGCCGCCGTCTGCGGCACCGCGTGAATGCACGCCGGGCGGCGTTACTGGCGGCACGCAGTACCGCGATGTCCTGCGACCACCAGTAGACGCCCGCCCTGGGCGTGAAGCGTCGCACCCTGGGCATCCCGGCGTTGCAGATCGCCGTCAGGTCCCGGCGGAACCTGACGGCCCTCTCCTCAACCCCCACCGATTGGGGGGGGTCCGGCGACCACGCGCAGCATATTGCGGCCTCTTCCGCCAGGCGTCGAGGCGGGAAAGCTGCCATCGCGGGAAGACCGCGCCTCGCCGCGGACCGGCCGCTGCGCGCGCCCGCTGATCCAGGGGCGCGTTGGAGACCCTGAACCGGATGTATAAATGATCGGACAGGGTCTCCACCTCCTCCAGGACACGCCAACATGAAATGCGGGCGCCGATAGCGGGGGTGGCGAATGTGACGTCTACCACTGAGCCCCCCCGTCCTCGTACGCACGTGTCGGCGTTGCCCTGGTTCTCCGGGGCTAGGCCGATGACTGTAGCCCAGTCCCGGAGGAGCGCCCCTTTCACGTCGGTGATGGAGGACCCCCACGCTGCGCACTTAGCGTTGAGATCCCCCATCACGATGACCTGGGCGGGCGATGCCCTCCGCACCACCGGCTCCAGGCCGTCCAGGAACCTCTCGAAGTCCGAGAGGTTCCTGTTTGGGGAGAAGTAGACTCCTACGAGTACTACCCCTCCCCAATTTGCCGCCACGTACCCTGCACCCCTCTCCCTGAGGGAGAGGCGCTGGGGGGCAGCGGGCGGCACCACTATGGCGACCGAGCCCTCCGTATCCCCGATCCAGTTTGGCAGAGGGGGGACCAGGTAGGGCTCGGCCACAACGGCGACGCCAATCTTCCACTCCGCCAAGACCTGCATAAGCAGGTCCTGTGCGCGGGCGCAGTGGTTGGCGTTGGTCTGCAGGAACTCTGTGTGTGGGTGACCTGGCATTATGACACTTGCATTTCGAGTTCCTCAGTGGCCTGCGGCGGAGAAGGTCTGCTCCGTGGGGCCTTCCCCTTCACGGTAGGGGGCGTGCATTTGGCACCTCCCATCGCATGCGCGTGCGGGCGACCTGCCTTCGCACATACCGCGCATTTGGCAGGCGCCTCGCACGTGGCCGCCTTATGCCCCTCCTTGCCACAACGGAAGCAGAGTTTGCCATAGTCCGCTTCCGTTGGGCACTCTGCAGGGCAGAGGGCACGTGTATGGCCTAGCCGCATGCACTTGTAGCAGCGCAGCGGCCGGGCCTCCATCGCTTTGACGGTGGCCATGGTCCAGCCTATGGCCAGCTTTCCTGCTTTTACGGCTGCCTTGGCAGCGGTCGCCGGGCACTTTATAATGGCCGAGCCGTCACCCCAGAAGCTACGGCGGATTTGGCCGGCCTTGACCTGGCTGGGGGAGCAGCCACCAGCAGCCGCCACCTTGGCAACCAGCTCCTCCTGGGTAACAGACTCGTCTAAGCCGGTGAGCTTGAGGCTGACCGATTTGGTCGGGCGGGCTATATCGGCCCAGGCCCCGATGACCTCCGTCAGTCTGGCGGCCAGGCGGTCAGCAGAGGCGTCCGGGGTCTCTCCCCCTACCTCCATCAGCCTGGAGCCGGTCACGCTCGTTCGGATCTTGACCGTCTCCAAGCCAAAGTCTCGAAGCAGGATGGAGGTCCTGGCCTTGGTGAGAACCTCGGCCATGGTGATGGCCTCCCCCTTCTTGAGGCTCACCATGATGGCCGCCGTCTTCGGGACCGTAATTTTCGGGGGCTTCGGTGGGGCCGCGGCTTTTTGCCCAGATGGGGTGGGGGCAGGCCTATTCGAGGGGTTGCTTTTCTTTTTGGCCTTCCGGCCCACAACCTCTGTCCATCTAGGCTCATCTGTTGGGCCCTCGGGTGTTTGCCCTTGCTGGCCTTTCTCAGCTGGTGTCCGTCCCCCACCATGCTGAGAGGGGCGAGGGGGCTTTGAAGGGGCAGCCGGTTTGGTCTGAGTCGGTCTCCTTGCTGTGCTTGTGTCCCTGCCGGGCTGTGCTCTGGGACGGGGCGGCGGCGGCTGTCGCCTATCAGCGCTCAGGGGCGGCCTGAACACCGGCTCAGGAGGGAGGCGAGTCCGCTTGTCCGCCGCCAGAGGGGGGCGGAGACGCTGTTCAGGCAACAGACGGTCTTCTAGAGCCTCTAGCCTTGCATTAAGCATCGTGCCCACTTGGCAGAGGATGGTCCGCACGAGGTCTTCGTTATGTGCCTGATCAGGCTGACTCGGCACAGCGATATCAGCCTGTGGCCTCGCCCGGAGAAGGCACTCTCTCATATCCGCCACCTCTTTGCGCAACAGCGCGACCTCGGCTTTCATGCGCTCGTTTTGCGCGCGAAGCAGCCGTGCTTCCTCTGAGTCTGTGCGCTTCGCGATCGCCTTAAAATTATCCCTAATGGCGTCCACAGCCTCGTTTAGAGCGCGGACAAAAGTGCCCTTAAGGTGGGACGACTTTTTTGCCACATCCAGTATGACGCCGAGGTGTGTCTCTACTCGAACCTCTACATTTGTCGCCGGCTGCGCGTCGCGAATAGGCGTATTGGCGCCTTTCCGAGCGCCCGACGCGGCGGAAGATGTTCTTGTCGACCTCACCTCAGACAGCGACGACATCAGTTCGGCCTCCGCACGCGCTTCCATCTCTTCCTTCTGAGCCTTCAAAAAGGCTTGTTTGGCCGCCGCCAGCCCGACATAGTCGCCGGTGGTTGGCGGACGACCGCGTCCCTTCCTTTTGGTGCTAGTGGCGGGGGTCTCCGTAGAGCTCCCGCTGAGCTCCACATCCCTGGGCCGCTTCTGACCTCGGCCTTCGCTCCAAAAGCGCCCAGGCCCATCCCTGTCCAGGGACTCCATAGAGCCGCATAGGCTCGTGACGGACACCATGCTTCGATTTGATTCCGAGTCGGACTCCGACAGTCTTTTGTGAGCCGATGACCTCGCCGTTGTCGGGGTGCGCGTCAGCACCACCCTCAACTCCTTCATTTTCTGCTCCTCCCTCATCACATCCCCACTCTCCACACTCCTCTCTACATCAACAACGTTTTTTATTTTAGAATTTGTATCCATTTGTGTTCCCACGAGAAGGGTCGATCAACAGGTCCACCCCCGGGTGACGCCCATTCCGAAGGGTAAGGCTACATACTGTAGAGGTCGCCAGGTATCTACAGGTGTTAACGACTTCGCTGTCGGGTTTTTATAGAGTTTTCCTTTCTCGCGGGCCGGCCGGTTAAGGCAAGCCCTCCGCTCTAGTGCCTCGACATACTCCATAACGCCGATTCGATGGAGATCGTTGAAGAGACACTAGGCTACTTACTACTAGGTTGGCGTTTCCCTGGTTCTCCGGGGCTAGACCGATGACTGTAGCCCAGTCCCGGAGGAGCGCCCCTTTCACGTTGGTGATGGAGGACCCCCACGCTGCACACTTAGCGTTGAGATCCCCCATCACGATGACCTGGGCCGGCGATGCCCTCCGCACCACTGGCTCCAGGCCATCCAGGAACCTCTCGAAGTCAGAGAGGTTCCTGTTTGGGGAGAAGTAGACTCCCACGAGTACTACCCCTCCCCAATTTGCCGCCACGTACCCTGCACCCCTCTCCCTGAATGAGAGGCGCTGGGGGGCAGCGGGCGGCATCACTATGGCGACCGAGCCCTCCGTATCCCCGACCCAGTTTGGCAGGGGGGGGACCAGGTAGGGCTCGGCCACAACGGCGACGCCAATCTTCCACTCCGCCAAGACCTGCATAAGCAGGTCCTGTGCGCGGGCGCAGTGGTTGGCGTTGGTCTGCAGGAACTCTGTGTGCGGGTGTCCTGACATTATGACACTTGCATTTCTATTTCCTCACTAGCCTGGCGGCTCTGCGGCGGAGAAGGCTTGCCCCGTGGAGCCTTCCCCTTCACGGTAGGGGGCGTGCATTTGGCACCCCCCATCGCATGCGCGTGCGGGCGACCTGCCTTCGCGCATACCGCGCATTTGGCAGGCGCCTCGCACGTGGCCGCCTTATGCCCCTCTTTGCCACAACGGAAGCAGAGTTTGCCATAGTCTGCTTCCGTTGGGCACTCTGCAGGGCAGAGGGCACGTGTATGGCCTAGCCGCATGCACTTGTAGCAGCGCAGCGGCCGGGCCTCCATCGCTTTGACGGTGGCCATGGTCCAGCCTGTGGCCAGCTTTCCTGCTTTGACGGCTGCCTTGGCAGCCGCCGCCGGGCACTTTACAATGGCCGAGCCGTCGCCCCAGAAGCTTCGGCGGATTTGGCCGGCCTTGACCTGGCTGGGGGAGCAGCCACCAGCAGCCGCCACCTTGGCCACCAGCTCCTCCTGGGTAAAAGACTCGTCTAAGCCGGTGAGCTTGAGGCTGACCGATTTGGTCGGGCGGGCTATGTCGGCCCAGGCCCCGATGACCTCCGTCAGTCTGGCGGCAAGGCGGTCAGCAGAGGCGTCCGGGGTCTCTCCCCCTACCTCCATCAGCCTGGAGCCGGTCACGCTCGTTCGGATCTTGACCGTCTCCAATCCAAAGTCCCGAAGCAGGATGGAGGCCCTGGCCTTGGTGAGAACCTCGGCCATGGAGGTGGCCTCCCCCTTCTTGAGGCTCACCATGATGGCCGCCGTCTTCGGGACCGTGATTTTCGTGGCCTTCGGCGGGGCCGCGGCTTTTTGACCAGATGGGGTGGGGGCAGGCCTATTCGAGGGGTTGCCTTTCTTTTTGGCCTTCCGGCCCACAACCTCTGTCCATCTAGGCTCATTCGTTGGGCCCACGGGTGTTTGCCCTTGCTGGCCTTTCTCAGCTGGTGTCCGTCCCCCACCATGCTGAGAGGGGCGAGGGGGCTTAGAAGGGGCAGCCGGTTTGGTCTGAGTCGGTCTCCTTGCTGTGCCAGTGTCCCTGCCGGGCTGTGCTCTGGGACGGGGCGGCGGCGGCTGTCGCCTATCAGCGCTCAGGGGCGGCCTGAACACAGGCTCAGGAGGGAGGTGAGTCTCCAGATCCTGGAGGCGAGTCCGCTTGTCCGCCGCCAGTGGGGGGCGGAGACGCTGTTCAGGCAACAGACGGTCTTCTAGAGCCTCTAGCCTAGCGTTTAGCATCGTGCCCACTTGACAGAGGATGGTCCGCACGAGGTCTTGATTATCAGGCTGCCTCGGCACAGCGATATCAGCCTGTGGCCTCGCCCGGAGAAGGCACTCTCTCATATCCGCCACCTCTTTGCGCAACAGCGCGACCTCGGCTTTCATGCGCTCGTTTTCCGCGCGAAGCAGCCGTGCTTCCTCTGAGTCTGTGCGCTTCGCGATCGCCTTAAAATTGTCCCTAATGGCGTCCACAGCCTCGTTTAGAGCGCGGACAAAAGTGCCCTTAAGGTGGGACGACTTTTTTGCCACATCCTGTATGACGCCGAGGTGTGTCTCTAGTCGACCCTCTACATTTGTCGCCGGCTGCGCGTCGCGAATAGACGCATTGGCGCCCTTCCGAGCACCCGACGCGGCGGAAGATGTTCTTGACGACCTCACCTCAGACAGCGACGCCATCAGTTCGGATTCCGCACGCGCTTCCATCTCCTCCTTCTGAGCCTTCAAAAAGGCTTGTTTGGCCGCCGCCAGCCCGACATAGTCGCCGGTGGTTGGCGGACGGCCACGTCCCTTCCTTTTGGTGCTAGTGGCGGGGGTCTCCGTAGAGCTCCCGCTGAGCTCCACATCCCTGGGCCGCTTCTGACCTCGGCCTTCGCTCCAGAAGCGCCCAGGCCCATCCCTGTCCAGGGACTCCATAGAGCCGCATAGGCTTGTAACGGACACCATGCTTCGATGTTCCGTGTCCGAATCGGACTCCGACAGTCTTTTGTGCGCCGTTGTCGGGGTGCGCGTCAGCACGACCCTCAACTCCTTCATCTTCTGCTCCTCCCTCATCACATCTCCGCTCTCCACACTCCTCTCTACATCAACAACGTTTTTGATTTGAGTATATGTATCCATTTGTGTTCCCACGAGAAGGGTCGATCAACAGGTCCACCCCCGGGTGACGCCCATTCCGAAGGGTAAGGCTACATACTGTAGAGGTCGCCAGGTATCTACAGGTTTTAACGACTTCGCTGTCGGGTTTTTATAGAGTTTTCCTTTCTCGCGGGCCGGCCGGTTAAGGCAAGCCCTCCGCTCTAGTGCCTCGACATACTCCATAACGCCGATTCGATGGAGATCGTTGAAGAGACACTAGGCTACGGGGTGCTAGGGGGTCGGCGTGCCTCCCCTAGTTTTGGACGGTTGTTCCCGACGGCGGTGTTAATGCACGCCGGGCCGCCCCCTAACCTTCCCACCTCCCCCCCCTTACCCATTTCCCCCCCCCCCGGTGTTTGGTCCGCGGGGCGCTAGTCGCCCTACCCCGACTACAAGCCGGAGCGTTCCCCTATCCGCCACCCGGGGACGCGCCACGTCGGAGTTCACCTCTCCGCCCACTGAGACAACCCAGCAGGTCCGTGGGTCCGTGGAACCTTTTTTTTTTTTTTTTTTTTTTTTTTGTGTGGAAATGCGACCTTAAGCACGCCCCCTGGTCGGGGCACCAGGGGGGTCTGTGGGGCTCTCCCACCGAAGTGGGCCTACCCACTAAAACCACACGCGTTCCCTCATAGCCATGGTGTGGGCGCCACGGGAGCATGGTTAACACGTGACACCGCGACGCCCACTGGCCGCCCCGGGATGGGGCCCCTCTCTGCGCCCTTAAAAGGGCGCTCCTCGGAGACGGCACCGTGTGCAATGCAGGTTCGGGAATCCCCGCCCTCGCCCGCCGGCGCCGCCTTGAGTTTTTTATAGAGGTTCACTCCTCGCGGCCTCCGTCTTGAAAAAGACAGAGGCCCGCGGTCCCAGCGTCGGCGCCGGGATTACGCGAAATGCAGCTGCAAGGGGAAAGTTGCCCTTCCTCTCGCAGCCCCACCGCCGCCGCATCCGCGGTGCGACCCCGCTGAGTCGCGGAGGGCAGGGCGAGTGGCGCACCGTAATACCAGCACTCCTCTCCCTCCGCGACTCACCCTCACTGCGGGGGAGACGAGTCCCCGCAGCCCTCCAGTGCGCTCGAAGGTGGGCTCCAATGAGCCCACCCCGAGCGGCCCTCTCTGGCCGGTCCTACCTCACGGACCGGCCTTGGGTTCCTCTTAGCTTCACCGTGGGTGACCCATTCCCACGGTTACTGAGCCCCACCGCCACGACAAGGCGGGAACCCGGTCGATGGGGAACCTAACCTAACCTAACCTTACCTTTTTTTTTTTTTTTTTACGTCAGGAAATGCCAACGCATATCCTCCCTCGCGGGGACAAGTTCGGATTATGTCGGACTCGAACCGACTAAAACCTGACAACGCCTCGTATGCGCATATCGGAGGGGCTACGGGAACGCTTTCGCTTACCTCCGCGGCCCCGCCAGCGCCAGCCGTTTCCGGCTCCACCTGAGGAGACGGCACCAGTGCAATGCAGGTTCGGGAATCCCCGCCCTCCCCTGCTGTTGCCGCCTTGAGTTTTTTATAGAGGTTCACTCCTCGCGGCCCCCGTCTTGAAAAAGACAAGGGCCCGCGGTCCCAGCGTCGCCGCCGGGATTACGCGTGCAATACGGCCACGAGGGGTCGGAGAAACCCCCACCCCCCCGCGGCCCCACTGCCGTCGCAGACGCGGTGCGACGCCGCTGAGTCGCGGAGGATAGGGAGAGTGGCGCACCGTAATACCAACACTCCTCCTCCTCCGCGACTCACCACCACAACTACTGCGGGGACCCCATAATCCCCGCAGTTTCGCTACAAAGGGCGGACTCACAGAGCCCACCCCCAGCGACCTCCCTGGGGCCAGCCCTTAATCAAGGGCCGGCCAGACTCCAGCTAGCCCACAAGTGGGCCCGCCAGAACGGGTCACCCGCGACCGAGGTCGCAGGCTCCCCTTGGTGTTTGGTCCGCGGGGCTTTCGCCCTACTCCGGCTCGCACCAGGCCGGAGCGTTCCCCTATCCGCCACCCGGGGACGCGCCACGTCGGAGTTCACCTCTCCGCCCACTGAGACAACCCAGCAGGTCCGTGGAACCTAACCTTACCTAACCTAACCTAACCTAACCTAACCTAACCTAACCTAACCTAACCACGTGGTGCTAGGCGGAGACCTGAATGCTTGGTGTACGGACTGGGGCAGCCGGGAAACGGACGCGAGGGGACAGGAAGTGGCGGAGAAGCTCGACGAGCTGGGTCTCCACCTCCTAAACCAGGGGTCTGAGCCCACCTTTGATACCATCCGCGGCGGAAAAAGATTCAGCAGTTGCGTCGACATAACAGTCTGCACGACCCCTCTCTTGGGGAGGGTTGCGGACTGGCGCCTCGCAGATTACATATCCAGTTCGGACCACAGGGCAGTCCTGTTCGATCTTAATCTTCAGAAGTCCGAGGGCATGGACATATGCACTACCACCCGGGAGTACAACACGAAGAAGGCAAAGTGGGGCGAGTTTCGTGAGAAACTCGCCCCACTATGGGAAGCAAGAGGCATAACACCAGCCGAAATAGAAGGGACTCTTGACCGGGAAAACCTTGAGAGACAGGTGGACCGGTACGTGGAAACCGTGGTGGAAGTTTGCAAGGAAACCATGCCCAAGGTTTCTAAGAGGCGACGGGCAGGACTGCCTTGGTGGTCCGAAAAGCTCTCTGACCTCAAGGCGAAAGTCTTGAGGTACAAGAGACGGGTATCCTGCGCGGCCCCGGTCCGAAGGGCGTGGGTCGTGCAGCAGTATGTCGACGCCAAGGATGAGTACGCGCAGGAGGTGAGGAGGGCTCAGACCCAGAGCTGGAAGAGCTTCTGCGGCCGACAAACCCGCGAGACCATGTGGGACGGGATCTACAGGGTGATAGGCCGTACCGCGAAGAGGCCGGAGGACATCCCCCTCGCTCGGGACGGCATAGTCCTGAGCGGGGAGGAATCGGCCAGGTGCCTTGCCGAAGTCTTCTTCCCAGAGGACTCGGTGGAAGAAGATGACGCAGCCCACACAGAAATGAGAATATTAGCCGAAAAAGTAAATGTGGGGTCACATGATGAAGCATGTGACCCCCCTTTCACGCAGGAAGAACTCATGTGGGCTGCGTCAAGCTTCAATCCTAAAAAGGCGCCTGGTCCCGACGGCCTCACAGCGGATATTTGTTTCGCTGCCATCACCCTGAGACCAGAGCTGTTCCTGGCGATAGCAAATCGCTGCCTGGCCTTGGCGTGTTTCCCCCGGAGATGGAAAGAGGCAGCGGTTGTAGTGCTCAGGAAACCCAACAAGGAGGACTACACGCACCCCAAAGCATATAGGCCCATAGGACTCTTGCCCGTATTGGGCAAGGTCCTCGAAAAAATGCTGGTGCGGCGGGTCCGCTGGCATACTGCACCAATGATCAGCCGGCACCAGTACGGCTTCATGCCGCAGCGCGGTACCGAGGACTCCCTCTATGACATGATTCAGCACATACGGGCGGAAGTCGAAAGACGGAAGCTCGTTGTGCTGATATCGTTAGACATAGAGGGAGCCTTCGATAACGCGTGGTGGCCGGCTGTGAGGTGCAGGTTAGCCGAAACTCGATGCCCCGCAAATCTGAGGCGGCTGTTCGACCACTATTTTGTGGATAGAACAGTGCGCCTCAGGTATGCGGGTTCCGAGTGGACCCGAAAACCCACCAAAGGGTGCGTGCAGGGCTCCGTTGGGGGTCCTGTGCTCTGGAACCTGCTGCTGAATCCGCTCCTGGGGGAGCTTGAGGAAATGGGCGTCCACTGACGATGTGGTCCTGATGTTCTCGGGCGACAGCTCCGCGGACATCCAGAGTGACGCCAATGCGGCTCTCGACCATGTTCAGGGGTGGGGAGTTCGTAATAAACTTAAATTCGCACCCAATAAGACCCGGGCAATGGTATTAACCAGAAAACGAAAATACGACTCCCCGCGTCTGAGCATGGGAGGGAGACGCATTGAGCTCACAAATACCATCAAGATCCTGGGGTTGACAGTTGACGATAAGCTAACGTTTAACGCGCACATTAAAAACATAAATGCAAAAGCGCAAAGCCTCTACCGTCAACTGTCAACCGCAGCAAAAGTTTCGTGGGGCTTGAACCCCGAGATTGTCAGGACCATATACGTC
Organism: Papilio elwesi; assembly: GCA_029849275.1. NCBI lineage: Eukaryota > Metazoa > Arthropoda > Insecta > Lepidoptera > Papilionidae > Papilio > Papilio elwesi. The sequence goes on along the minus strand of CM056691.1, from coordinate 10,304,609 downwards.
GCGGTGGTGGAGCCCGTTATCCTCTACGCGGCCAGTGCGTGGGCGCCGGCGGCACAGAAGAAGTCTACCCGAATGTTGTTAGACCGGGTGCAGCGGAGGTTTGCTCAGAAAATAGTCAGGGCCTACCGGACGGTCTCTCTAAACGCTTCCCTAACGCTCGCTGGGTTGCTGCCTCTGGACCTTCGGGTCCAGGAGGCGGCCCTTCTTTATGAAATAAAGAAGGGCCACTCCCAGCGGGTGTTGGGGGACCGAGATTTGGAGAGGCCGACCGGTTATGAGGAAACCCAGCACCCCGCTCACCTGGAAGGGCTGCAGTTCGGCTGCCTGACGGACGGTGACGAAGTTGCCCAGCGAGCTGCCGTCGATGTAAGGATTTACACCGACGGCAGCAAAATTGACGGCAGGGTCGGCGCGGCGCTATCCATATGGGATAGCGCCGCGGAGATCAACTGCCGGAAATTAAAACTGGGGAACTTCTGCACCGTATATCAGGCGGAACTGTATGCCCTATATGAGGCCGTGAAGTACATAGTTAAGACTCCCGCACTGAGGTTTGGTGTTTACTCCGACTCAAGATCCGCCCTGGAAACGTTAGCAAGTGTCGATTCCCTCCACCCCCTAGTGAAGGAAATAAAGAAGTTAGTCAAGGAGAGTGAGGGGATGGGGAAGACAATAGAATGGAATTGGGTGAAGGCACACGTGGGGGTGGAGGGAAACGAGAGGGCGGATCTACTTGCGAAACAAGCTGCGGTCGGAGTAAAGACCAGGCCTCACTACGACAAATGCCCTGTTTCATTCGTCAAGCGGCAACTCCGTATGGACTCGCTTGACGAATGGAACAGGCGCTATAAGGAGGGAGACACGGCCTCGACAACGAGGGTCTTCTTCCCTGACGCCGTTTGCGCCTACCCGGTACTCCGCAAAATCGAGCTGGACCCCGTGCTGACGCAAATTTTAACAGGGCACGGGGGGTTCTCCGAGTACCTGCACCGATTCCGGTGCAAGGCGAGCCTCTCGTGCATCTGCGACCCGGCACGGGGCGAATCCGTGCTGCATGCAATTGTTGAATGTCCAGTGTACCTAGACAAAAGATGGCAATGTGAAAATGAACTAGGAAAGGAGATAAAATTAGAAACGATAGCCGAAATAATGATGGTAAAAGAAAGTAGACATAGATTTATAAGTTATTGCAAAGAAATAGGGAAAATAGTAATAAAAAGAAACAAGACATAGCATTCGGATACTGTCAAATAGAAAGATAAGATATAGATTAAAATAGAGATAAGTTTTAATGATTATACATTTGCCCTATTGCAATAGATTAAGTTTTAGCGATTTATTTATTATTACTGTAATTTTATTAGAACTTAGTATACTTGCTCTATTGCACTAGGATAAGTTAGTTATAGTTAGTTTAACGATTATACAATTGCCCTATTGCAATAGATTAAGTTTTAGCAAATTTTTTATTTTTATTTTTTACTATTATTTTAACCCTATTAGAACCAAAACACTCGCTCTATTGCACTAGGATAAGACTAAGTATAGTTAGAATGTAAGATTAAACTGAAATAAAATGTAACATGAAATTTTATAAATAAAGAACCCAACGTCTCTGGCCTCATTTGCTAGGGGAGAACGAGAGGGCGGCATAGAGCCGCCCAAAAAAAAAAAAAAAAAAACCTAACCTAACCTAACCTAACCTTTTTTTTTTTTTTTTTTTATAGTCAGGAAATGCGTTACGCACCCCTACGCCGGGCTGTGCAATGGCGTAGGGAGTGTGGGACTCGCCGGCCGCAGAAGGTGTAAGAAAGGTGGCCGGAATACCCACTAAAACCTGACTGCCCTCTGACGCATTACGGCGGGGCCACGGGGACGCGTGAGCTTGCTACCGCGACCCCGCCTGCGTTTCGCCGTTAGGCGCCGTCTGTAGGGTCGGGGAGGGCGGCCACGTATTGCCGCGCTCTCCTTCCCGGTCTTCGTCTTCGGGTTGGGGGCGCCTGGGAGTCTATCTCGCGCTCCCGCTCCATCGCCTCCTTCTGCGAGATGACAGCTTCGCAGAAAGAGGCTACGCCATCCCATGACCTCTCGCTTCTTAGCATGGCGCTTATTACGCCGGGGAGCGAGAGGTCTCCGCCGATCGCCGCCACCAGGGTGCGGCGCTCATCAGACCAGGCACAACACACCTCTAGCGTGTGCTGTGCCGTATCGTCCCGTTCGCCGCACCCATGGCACGACGCCGTCTCCTCCCTTCCGATCCGACGCAGGTACCGCCCGAAACAGCCATGTCCTGACAGAACCTGCGTCAGTCGGAAGGTGAGGGACCCGTGGCCCCTCCCGCACCATTCCGAGAGCAGTGGACGGATGGCCTCAATTGTGCGGACCCCGTATTTGGCGTCCGCGAGGCCTGTCGCCCAAAGCTCTATGGTCGTCATTTTCCTCCTCCTCTGCCGAGCGCGGGCGTGCTCCTCCGGGGTGTGAGAGCCACCCCGGCCTCTGAGCTCGGCCCGCACCCGGTATTCCTCGGCCAGCACCCTCGCTTCGATCTCCCAAGGAGGAGTGCCGGCCAGGACGCAGGCCGCCGCGTGGCCTACCGTGCGGTAGGCCCGGCACGCACGCGCCGCAACAATTCGTTGCGGCCTGCGAAGGAGGGCCCTGTTAGGCGCGTCTAGGGCGTCTGCCCAGATCGGCGCGCCGTACAGGGCCATACTTTTGACGACCATGGTGTACAGGCGTCTTGCCTGCACACCCGGACCTCTGGTGTTGGGGAGGAGCCTAGCCAGGGCTGCTGCCGCCCCCACGAGCCGGGGGGTCAGCGTCTGGAAGTGGTCCCTGAAACGCCAACCCCCGTCGAGGGTGAGGCCCAGATAGTTCATCCGGGCCTTCACCGCGACCTCGCCCCCGCCGATCCGAAGGTTGGCCCCTGCTGGCACCTTCCACCTCGGCCCTCTAAAATAGAGGGCCTCAGTTTTGTGGAGGGCCACGCGGAGGCCGAGCGCCTCGATTCTCCGGACCAGCAGGGTGGCTCCGGCCTCAGCCCTCGCCTTCAGCTCCCTCCAGGTGCTGTCCCGGACTGCTACAAGCGTGTCATCTGCATAGCAGATGACCGACATCTGGGGCAGCACCTTTCCGCGGATGGCCCAATCGAATCCGATGTTCCACAGTAGGGGTCCCAGTACGGACCCCTGGGGAACACCGGAGGCCATCCGCCTTTCCTCCCTGGCCGTCCTCCCCATGTAGGACACTACCCGATCCTGCAGGTAGTGTCCTACCACCCTCCGGAGATAGGGAGGCACTCGGTGGTATCGAAGTGCCTCCTCTATTACCTCAAAGGGGAGGGAGCCGAAGGCATTAGCGATGTCGAGCGACACCGCCATAGCCCCCTGCCCCCTCTGGGCCGCATCCTCCGTGAACCTCCTCAGGGCGGTCAGGGCATCGAGGGTCGATCGCCCCGACCGGAACCCGAATTGGTTCCCAGAGATCTGCGGCCCATCCCTCGCCAGATGCTGGATGAGCCGGGAAGCGATCACTCTTTCTAGCAGCTTCCCGATCTCGTCCAGCATCACTAGGGGCCGGTATCCGGAGGGTGAGTCCGCGGGGCGGCCGTCTTTTCTGATGAGGACCAGCCGCCCCTCCTTCCACGCCCCAGGGAAGCGCCCCGCCGCCAAGCAATCGCCGAATAGGCAGCGGAGGCGGTCCCCGAGGTGTTTTGCGGCTATGAGGAGGACCTTGCCAGGGACTCCATCGGGCCCCGGTGCTTTCCGGGGCCCCCGGAGCCGGCTGGCCGCCCTAGCTACTTCCTCCTCTGTAATCGGAGGAGGGGGGGGAGTGTCCCTGTCATCTGGCGGGGCCATGCGCGGCGGATCGAAAGGAGGGCTGTTAGGAAACAGCCCCTCGACCACCGCGCTGAGGACAGCCGGCTCCATTTGTTCTGTGGGGGGCGCCACCTTGAGTTTTGCCCGCACCATGCGGTACGGACCCCCCCACGGATCTTCGTCGAGGGTCGCCAAGAACTCCGAGTAAGCATTGTCCTTGGCGACCCTGATGGCTGCTGCGAGCGCCTTTTTGGCGGCGCGCACGTCAGCTTGAAGGCGCTCCAGCTCGACATCCGTCCGGTGCCGCCGTCTGCGGCACCGCGTGAATTCACGCCGGGCGGCGTTACTGGCGGCACGCAGTACCGCGAGGTCCTGCGACCACCAGTAGACGCCCGCCCTGGGCGTGAAGCGTCGCGCCCTGGGCATCCCGGCGTTGCAGATCGCCGTCAGGTCCCGGCGGAACCTGACGGCCCTCTCCTCAACCCCCACCGATTGGGGGGGGTCCGACGACCACGCGCAGCATATTGCGGCCTCTTCCGCCAGGTCCGCGTCGAGGCGGGAAAGCTGCCATCGCGGGAAGACCGCGCCTCGCCGCGGACCGGCCGCTGCGCGCGCCCGATGATCCAGGGGCGCGTTGGAGACCCTGAACCGGATGTATAAATGATCGGACAGGGTCTCCACCTCCTCCAGGACACGCCAACACGAAATGCGGGCGCCGATAGCCGGGGTGGCGAATGTGACGTCTACCACTGAGCCCCCCCGTCCTCGTACGCACGTGTCGGCGTTGCCCTGGTTCTCCGGGGCTAGGCCGATGACTGTAGCCCAGTCCCGGAGGAGCGCCCCTTTCACGTCGGTGATGGAGGACCCCCACGCTGCGCACTTAGCGTTGAGATCCCCCATCACAATGACCTGGGCCGGAGATGCCCTCCGCACCACTGGCTCCAGGCCATCCAGAAACCTCTCGAAGTCAGAGAGGTTCCTGTTTGGGGAGAAGTAGACTCCTACGAGTACTACCCCTCCCCAATTTGCCGCCACGTACCCTGCACCCCTCTCCCTGAGGGAGAGGCGCTGGGGGGCAGCGGGCGGCACCACTATGGAGACTGAGCCCTCCGTATCCCCGATCCAGTTTGGCAGGGGGGGGACCAGGTAGGGCTCGGCCACAACGGCGACGCCAATCTTCCACTCCGCCAAGACCTGCATAAGCAGGTCCTGTGCGCGGGCGCAGTGGTTGGCGTTGGTCTGCAGGAACTCTGTGTGCGGGTGTCCTGACATTATGACACTTGCATTTCTAGTTCCTCACTAGCCTGGCGGCTCTGCGGCAGAGAAGGCTTGCCCCGTGGAGCCTTCCCCTTCACGGTAGGGGGCGTGCATTTGGCACCCCCCATCGCATGCGCGTGCGGGCGACCTGCCTTCGCGCATACCGCGCATTTGGCAGGCGCCTCGCACGTGGCCGCCTTATGCCCCTCTTTGCCACAACGGAAGCAGAGTTTGCCATAGTCTGCTTCCGTTGGGCACTCTGCAGGGCAGAGGGCACGTGTATGGCCTAGCCGCATGCACTTGTAGCAGCGCAGCGGCCGGGCCTCCATCGCTTTGACGGTGGCCATGGTCCAGCCTGTGGCCAGCTTTCCTGCTTTGACGGCTGCCTTGGCAGCCGCCGCCGGGCACTTTACAATGGCCGAGCCGTCGCCCCAGAAGCTTCGGCGGATTTGGCCGGCCTTGACCTGGCTGGGGGAGCAGCCACCAGCAGCCGCCACCTTGGCCACCAGCTCCTCCTGGGTAACGGATTCGTCTAAGCCGGTGAGCCTGAGGCTGACCGATTTGGTCGGGCAGGCTATATCGGCCCAGGCCCCGATCACCTCCGTCAGTCTGGTGGCCAGGCGGTCAGCAGAGGCGTCCGGGGTCTCTCCCCCTACCTCCATCAGCCTGGAGCCGGTCACGCTCGTTCGGATCTTGACCGTCTCCAATCCAAAGTCCCGAAGCAGGATGGAGGCCCTGGCCTTGGTAAGAACCTCGGCCATGGTGATGGCCTCCCCCTTCTTGAGGCTCACCATAATGGCTGCCGTCTTCGGGACCGAGATTTTCGGGGGCTTCGGCGGGGCCACGGCTTTTTGGCGTGCCGCACCAGATGGGGTGGGGGCAGGCCTAGTCGAGGGGTTGCCTTTCTTTCTGGCCTTCCGGCCCACAACCTCTGTCCATCTTGGCTTATCTGTTGGGCCCTCGGGTGTTTGCCCTTGCTGGCCTTTCTCAGCTGGTGTCCGTCCTCCACCATGCTGAGAGGAGCGACGGGGCTTTGAAGGGGCAGCCGGTTTGGCCTGAGTCGGTCTGCTTGCCGTGCCAGTGTCCCTGCCGGGCAGTGCTCTGGGACGGGGCGGCGGCGGCTGTCGCCTGTCAGCACTCAGGGGCGGCCTGAGCACCGGCTCAGGAGGGAGGCGAGTCTCCAGATCCTCGAAGCGAGCGTTGACCATGCCGCCTATCATTTGGAGGAGCTCGTGCTTTAGCCCCTCGGTGTCAAGGCATTGTTGCGCTTGCGGTCTCTTTTGAAGTGTGACTGAGACTTCCTGCATTTGCTTTTTGAGACCCTCCAGTTCCTTGCGCAGGCGCAGGTTGTCCTCCTGAAGGGCTCGCGTTTCCTCAGTGAGGGTTTTTTGTGCGAGCGCAACGATGTCCTCCTTTATCGCCTTTACGGCGTCGTGAAGCGCTCGCACGAAAGTCCCTTTTAGGTTGGACGATTTTTGTGCCACCTTTTCCACAACCTCGAGGTTTATCTCTATCCTCTTTAGGACAGTGGCCGACGTATTGCCTTCGGTGGCCTGCGTCCTACTTTGATCCGGCGCAGCCGCTGGCGATAGTGCCGAGCGAGTCCTGCGGGCCTCTGCGATCGAGTCCAGGAGTTCGGACTCGGCGCGGGCTTTCATCTCCTCCGCTTGGGCCTTTAGAAAGGCTTGTTTGGCCGCCGCCAGCCCGACATAGTCGCCGGTGGTTGGCGGACGGCCGCGTCCCTTCCTTTTTGTGTTAGTGGCGGGGGTCTCCGTAGAGCTCCCGCTGAGCTCCACATCCCTAGGCCGCTTCTGACCTCGGCCTTCGCTCCAGAAGCGCCCAGGCCCATCCCTGTCCAGGGACTCCATAGAGCCGCATAGGCTCGTAACGGACACCATGCTTCGGTTTGATTCCGAGTCGGACTCCGACAGTCTTTTGTGAGCCGATGACCTCGCCGTTGTCAGGGTGCGCGTCAGCACGACCCTCAGCTCCTTCATCTTTTGCTCCTCCCTCATCACATCTCCACTCACCACACTCTTCTCCACATCAATAACATTTTTGTTTTTAGTATTTGTGTCCATTTGTGTTCCCACGAGAAGGGTCGATCAACAGGTCCACCCCCGGGTGACGCCCATTCCGAAGGGTAAGGCTACATACTGTAGAGGTCGCCAGGTATCTACAGGTTTTAACGACTTCGCTGTCGGGTTTTTATAGAGTTTTCCTTTCTCGCGGGCCGGCCGGTTAAGGCAAGCCCTCCGCTCTAGTGCCTCGACATACTCCATAACGCCGAGTCGATGGAGATCGTTGAAGAGACACTAGGCTACGGGAAGCTAGGGGGTCGGCGTGCCTCCCCTAGTTTTGGACGGTTGTTCCCGACGGCGGTGTTAATGCACGCCGGGCCGACCCCTAACCTTCCCACCTCCCCCCCCTTACCCATTTCCCCCCCGGTGTTTGGTCCGCGGGGCGCTAGTCGCCCTACCCCGACTACAAGCCGGAGCGTTCCCCTATCCGCCACCCGGGGACGCGCCACGTCGGAGTTCACCTCTCCGCCCACTGAGACAACCCAGCAGGTCCGTGGAACCTTTTTTTTTTTTTTTTTTTTTTTTTTTTTATAGTCAGGAAATGCCCACGCATATCCTCCCTCGCGGGGACAAGTTCGGATTATGTCGGACTCGAACCGACTAAAACCTGACATTGCCTCGTATGCGCATATCGGAGGGGCTACGGGAACGCTTTCGCACAACCTCCGCGGCCCCTCCAGCGCCAGCCGTTTCCGGCTCCTCCTGAGGAGACGGCACCAGTGCAATGCAGGTTCGGGAATCCCCGCCCTCCCCTGCTGGTGCCGCCTTGAGTTTTTTATAGAGGTTCACTCCTCGCGGCCCCCGTCTTGAAAAAGACAAGGGCCCGCGGTCCCAGCGTCGCCGCCGGGATTACGCGTGCAATACGGCCACGAGGGGTCGGAGAAACCCCTCTCCCCCGCAGCCCCACTGCCGTCGCAGACGCGGTGCGACGCCGCTGAGTCGCGGAGGATAGGGAGAGTGGCGCACCGAAATACCAACACTCCTCCTCCTCCGCGACTCACCACCACAACGACTGCGGGGACCCCATAATCCCCGCAGTTTCGCTACAAAGGGCGGACTCACAGAGCCCACCCCCAGCGACCTCCCTGGGGCCAGCCCTTGATCAAGGGCCGGCCAGACTCCAGCCAGCCCACAAGTGGGCCCGCCAGAACGGGTCGCCCGCGACCGAGGTCGCAGGCTCCCCTTGGTGTTTGGTCCGCGGGGCTTTCGCCCTACTCCGGCTCGCACCAGGCCGGAGCGTTCCCCTATCCGCCACCCGGGGACGCGCCACGTCGGAGTTCACCTCTCCGCCCACTGAGACAACCCAGCAGGTGCGTGGAGGTCCGTGGAACCTAACCTAACCTAACCTAACCTTTTTTTTTTTTTTTTTTTTAGGTGTGGAAATGCGACCTTAAGCACGCCCCCTGGTCGGGGCACCAGGGGGGTCTGTGGGGCTCTCCCACCGAAGTGGGCCTACCCACTAAAACCACACGCGTTCCCTCATAGCCATGGTGTGGGCGCCACGGGAGCATGGTTAACACGTGACACCGCGACGCCCACTGGCCGCCCCGGGATGGGGCCCCTCTCTGCGCCCTTAAAAGGGCGCTCCTCGGAGACGGCACCGTGTGCAATGCAGGTTCGGGAATCCCCGCCCTCCCCCGCCGGCGCCGCCTTGAGTTTTTTATAGAGGTTCACTCCTCGCAGCCTCCGTCTTGAAAAAGACAGAGGCCCGCGGTCCCAGCGTCGGCGCCGGGATTACGCGAAATGCAGCTGCAAGGGGAAAGTTGCCCTTCCCCTCGCAGCCCCACCGCCGCCGCATCTGCGGTGCGACCCCGCTGAGTCGCGGAGGGCAGGGCGAGTGGCGCACCGCAATACCAGCACTCCTCTCCCTCCGCGACTCACCCTCACTGCGGGGGAGACGAGTCCCCGCAGCCCTCCAGTGCGCTCGAAGGTGGGCTCCAACGAGCCCACCCCGAGCGGCCCTCTCTGGCCGGTCCTACCTCACGGACCGGCCTTGGGTTCCTCTTAGCTTCACCGTGGGTGACCCATTCCCACGGTTACTGAGCCCCACCGCCACGACAAGGCGGGAACCCGGTCGATGGGGAACCTAACCTAACCTAACCTTTTTTTTTTTTTTTTATAGTCAGTAAATGCCCACGCATATCCTCCCTCGCGGGGACAAGTTCGGATTATGTCGGACTCGAACCGACTAAAACCTGACATTGCCTCGTATGCGCATATCGGAGGGGCTACGGGAACGCTTTCGCACAACCTCCGCGGCCCCTCCAGCGCCAGCCGTTTCCGGCTCCTCCTGAGGAGACGGCACCAGTGCAATGCAGGTTCGGGAATCCCCGCCCTCCCCTGCTGGTGCCGCCTTGAGTTTTTTATAGAGGTTCACTCCTCGCGGCCCCCGTCTTGAAAAAGACAAGGGCCCGCGGTCCCAGCGTCGCCGCCGGGATTACGCGTGCAATACGGCCTTGAGGGGTCGGAGAAACCCCTCCCCCCCGCAGCCCCACTGCCGTCGCAGACGCGGTGCGACGCCGCTGAGTCGCGGAGGATAGGGAGAGTGGCGCACCGAAATACCAACACTCCTCCTCCTCCGCGACTCACCACCACAACTACTGCGGGGACCCCATAATCCCCGCAGTTTCGCTACAAAGGGCGGACTCACAGAGCCCACCCCCAGCGACCTCCCTTGGGCCAGCCCTTGATCAAGGGCCGGCCGACTCCAGCCAGCCCACAAGTGGGCCCGCCAGAACGGGTCGCCCGCGACAGAGGTCGCAGGCTCCCCTTGGTATTTGGTCCGCGGGGCTTTCGCCCTACTCCGGCTCGCACCAGGCCGGAGCGTTCCCCTATCCGCCACCCGGGGACGCGCCACGTCGGAGTTCACCTCTCCGCCCACTGAGACAACCCAGCAGGTCCGTGGAACCTAACCTAACCTAACCTAACCTAACCGGCACTGCTGCTTGCAGGGCTGCTTCCCATGGATATAAGAATCCGAGAAGCAGCCTCCCTATATGAAATTAAAAGAGGCTATTCCCAGCGAATAGTGGGAGACAGGGAGATGGAGAGGAGAGTACATTGTACGAAGATGGCTCACCCAGCTGAAAAGCACGAAATAACATTTGCTTGCCTGGAAGACTACGCAGAACTACCCAAAGGAGAAGACATAAAAATCTTCACAGACGGAAGCAAAATAGAGGGGAAAGTGGGAGCAGCACTATCTATTTGGGAAGGTGAGGCAGAAACAGGAAGCAGGAAACTTAAATTAGAAGACTTCTGCACTGTCTACCAGGCAGAACTCCTGGCCATAAACGAAGCAATAAAATGTGCAGAAAAAACTCCTGCACGGAACTATGGAATCTTTTCGGACTCACGATCGGCACTCCAAACAGTTATAAACGCAAATAGCGGTCATCCCCTGTCCGAAGAGATCAGAACAAATATTGGCAAGATCAAAAACCGAGGTGGACATATAAACATGTACTGGGTGAGAGCACACATCGGTGTCTGCGGAAATGAGAGGGCAGACGAGTTAGCCAAAGAAGCAGCACTCAGAAGCAAGAAAAAGTCGGATTACGACAAATGTCCGGTTCCATTTGTCAAGCGACAGATTCGCCAAGAATCGATTGACGAATGGAACCAGAGATACAAGGAGGAGAGCACGGCCTCTGCTACCAAAGTTTATTTCCCTGACGCAGCTGAGGCCTACGGCATAGTCAAGAAATTAGACATGGAAGCCACAATAGTGCAAGCGCTGACCGGACATGGCGGCTTCTCAGATTATCTGCATCGATTCAGGTGCAAAGAGAGCCCGTCATGTCCATGTGACACGGACAAAAACCAAGACATCTTGCACTTACTAACAGAATGTCACATGTATATGAAGGATAGATTCGAGATAGAAAATAGAATAAACATAGAAATAAGTAAAGAAAATATATGCGAAATAATTAGAAATAAACAGAGTAGACTAGAATTCATAAAATATTGTAAAGAAATAGTATGTAAGGTAGTTAAGTTAAATAAATAGCCAGTGCCGTCAATGGTACTGAATAGCATAGGCTGGAGCCACTAGTGTCGCTTCACGGTGCGTATGCTTCATACGCAGAGTGAAATGATACATAGCAAAAAACAGTGACGGCACAAGCTATAGATTTTATATTTAATAATAAGAAAATGTAATAGAATAAGAGTTTTAAACAAATAAAGAACGACAAAGTCTCTGACGCCAAATGTCAGGGGAAGAACGAGAGGGCGGCATAGAGCCGCCCAAAAAAAAAAAAAAAAAAAAAAAAAAAAAAAAAAAAAAAAAAAAAAAAAAAAAAAAAAAAAACCTAACCTAACCTAACCTAACTTTTTTTTTTATTTACGACAGGGAGAAATGCATTGCGCATACCACCGCACCGTGGGGACAGTGCAGTGGTTATGTGGGACTCTCCTCCTCCTAGGGGCGGGGGAGGCATACCCACTAAAAAACCCTGTCGGTGGTCTTCTCTGCTTTTGTTGCGGATGCCACGGGCGCACTAAAGTGTTTCACCGCGACATCCGCAAGCTGGCCCCGGCTTCGACTGCCGGGGCCTCCGCGCCAAGGAGGGGGGGACCAACCACTGAGTCCTCCCCTAGGCGTGTGGGCTGTTAGAGCCGGCAGGGAATCCCCACTCCCCGCCAGCTAGCACCACTACGGGGGAGGGAGGGAGTCAGTGTAATGCCGCCTTCTCCTCCCCAGTCGCCTGCGCCGGAGCGGGGGCGCCGAGGGGTCTCCCTCTCGCTCCCGCTCCCTCTCCTCCTTCTGCGAGATAGGAGGCCACGGCTTCCCAAGCCCTCCCGCCTCCCAGCATCGCATGTACAACGCTGGGAAGCGAGAGGTCGCCGCCAATTGTCGCCATCAGGGTGCGGCGCTCGTCAGTCCACGCAGGGCACACCAGGTATGCTCTGGCGAGCACTCCCGCCTCTATCTCCCAAGGGGGAGTGCCCGCCAGAACGCAGGCCGCAGCGTGGCCCACCGTGCGGTAGGCCCGGCACATCCGCAGCGCTATAATGCGCTGCGGCCTACGGAGGAGGGCCCTGTTAGGCGCGTCCAGGGCCTCAGCCCATATTGGCGCGCCATACAGGGCCATGCTCCGGATGACCGTGCTGTACAATCTTCTGCACGGTACACCCGGAGCACCCTGGTTCGGGAGGAGCCTTGAGCGGGCCGCCGCCACACCAACGAGGCGGGGGGTCAGCTTCCGGAAGTGTTCCCGAAAGCGCCACCCCCCGTCGAGGATAAGGCCCAGATATTTTATCCGGGCCCTCACCTCGACCACGTCCCCACCGACCCGAAGGCAGGCCCCCGCTGGCACTCTCCACCTCGGCCCTTTGAAACAAAGGGCCTCGGATTTGGTGAGCGTCACTCGGAGGCCTAGCGCCTCAATCCTCCGGATCAGCAGGGAGGCTCCGACCTCGGCCCTGTTGAGCAGCCCTCTCCAGGTGGTGTCCCGGACAGCCACCAGCGTGTCATCTGCGTAGCAGATGACCGCCATCCGGGGCAGCACCTCTCCGCGGATGGCCCAGTCGAAGCCGATGTTCCACAGCAGGGGTCCCAATACAGACCCCTGGAGAACACCGCAGGCCATCCGCCTCTCTTTCCGGGTCCCTCCTTTCTCTGTGTAGGACACTACCCGTTCCTGCAGGTAGTGTCCTATTACCCTCCGGAGGTAGAGGGGCACTCCGTGGTATCGGAGCGCCTCCTCTATCTCCCCGAAGGGGAGGGAGCCGAAGGCGTTGGCGATGTCGAGTGACACCGCCATAGCCCCCTGCCCCCTCTCGGCCGCTTCCTCCGTGAACTTCTTCAGGGCGGTCAGGGCGTCCAAAGTGGATCGCCCCGACCGAAACCCGAATTGGTTCACGGAGAGGTGCGGCCCTACCCTCTCCAGATGCTGGGTGAGGCGGGAAGCCAGCACTCTTTCGAAAAGCTTCCCGACCTCATCCAGTATCACTAGCGGCCGGTGCCCGGAAGGGGAGTCTGCAGGTCGACCCTCCTTCCTAACCTAACCTAACCTTTTTTTTTTTTTTTATAGTCAGGAAATGCCCACGCATATCCTCCCTCGCGGGGACAAGTTCGGATTATGTCGGACTCGAACCGACTAAAACCTGACATTGCCTCGTATGCGCATATCGGAGGGGCTACGGGAACGCTTTCGCACAACCTCCGCGGCCCCTCCAGCGCCAGCCGTTTCCGGCTCCTCCTGAGGAGACGGCACCAGTGCAATGCAGGTTCGGGAATCCCCGCCCTCCCCTGCTGGTGCCGCCTTGAGTTTTTTATAGAGGTTCACTCCTCGCGGCCCCCGTCTTGAAAAAGACAAGGGCCCGCGGTCCCAGCGTCGCCGCCGGGATTACGCGTGCAATACGGCCACGAGGGGTCGGAGAAACCCCCTCCCCCTCGCGGCCCCACTGCCGTCGCAGACGCGGTGCGACGCCGCTGAGTCGCGGAGGATAGGGAGAGTGGCGCATCGAAATACCAACACTCCTCCTCCTCCGCGACTCACCACCACAACTACTGCGGGGACCCCATAATCCCCGCAGTTTCGCTACAAAGGGCGGACTCACAGAGCCCACCCCCAGCGACCTCCCTGGGGCCAGCCCTTGATCAAGGGCCGGCCAACTCCAGCAGCCCACAAGTGGGCCCGCCGGATCGGGTCGCCCGCAACCGAGGTCGCAGGCTCCCCTTGGTGTTTGGTCCGCGGGGCTTTCGCCCTACTCCGGCTCGCACCAGGCCGGAGCGTTCCCCTATCCGCCACCCGGGGACGCGCCACGTCGGAGTTCACCTCTCCGCCCACTGAGACAACCCAGCAGGTCCGTGGAATCTAACCTAACCTAACCTAACCTAACCAGTCACGCGCCAAACGCCGAGCCGAGCAGACCGTGTCCGCGCAATCCAAACTCGCTCCGGGAGTGCTTAACGCCAGTGAAATTCTGAAAAATTCAGAAAATTAGAAAAAGTTACTCGAAAATTGACGTGAGTAGTACCAAAAGGTCCGGAATAATTTTGACTATACGGCAGTGCAAAAATTGTGATTTTTCCTTAAAAGGAAAAAAAATTTATAAATTAAAAACCAAAAATTTTAAGGTTAAAAATTGTTAAAAAGTTGGAAAAAATAACGCTGCCGAAAATAGATCGGCGACCTATCGACTTCTGTATATCAGTCGATAGCCCTCGACGAGACCCAGGGCCTGGTGCGGTCCTTGGATTTTTCGGCTGGGAAACCGCCGAGAAAACACCAGAAAAACAAGGACCGCGTGGCCACGAGGACCTGGATCCAGGAGTCCTGGAGGGGCGTGACGCACCTCACCAGATAGGGGGAGACGAGCTCAACACAGCGACAGTGACATAAACAAAATCGGATAACCAGGACCGAAGTTATAAGAGTTGCAAAAAGTGAGTACAGTGAGTGAAAGTTCAAAAAATTATAACGCGAAAAAGAAAGCGATAAGGTATACTTTTTAGTAGTTAATCGAACGGGAAATTTAACGAGGAGCAAAAAGATACCTTATTTGGATTTTTTAGACTTATATTTATAAAGTTAATGGCAATGATACAATTGTACAGAACTAAATTAACATTAATTTTATTGCCATAAAATAAGCCGGGTACGGTTTATTGGCCCCCCTATACTGTGTTTAGATTTTAAATGACATATATTGAGTCTCTTGACCAATATATCTAGAATAAGTTTTTAAAAATTGTATTTAAGATTTAAAAAAAATATTGACTGGGTTTATTGACCCCATTTTAAAACTAGGAAATTATTTTATTTTATTGTAGTTGTGTAATTGATTATGTCGAGTTTATTGACCCGGCATACGTAGACTTAAGTTTTAAAACTAGAATAAGTTTTAAATTTTTAGAATTTTTTAAAATTGTATTTGATTTTTAATTTTTTTTTAAATTTTTAAATTTTTAAATTTTTAGACTTTAAAATTTTTAGATTTTAAACTTTTAACTTTTGAATCTTTTAAATTTTAATTGTATATTATTTTAACTACTATTATTGACTTGTTGACTTTAAAAAAATTTATTTTATTGTCAAAAATTTTTTAAACTAGAGTATAAGTGTAGAATTAAGTTTTATAGACAAGACGAGTTCCCCCAAAATGTTTGGCATAAGGACCCCGGTAAAGAAAGATGGAGCTCAGGACACCAGTAGGGACATAGATAGGGACGCAGCTGACCGCTCGCCAGCGGTCGATCAGAAGACGCAGGTCCTGAGCGTCCGTAAGAGTGTGGGGGAGTGGGAGTCCGGTACGGACCCCACACTACACACCCCCCCGAAAAAGGCAACCCCGGCTGAACGCAAGCGTCAGGTGACCGCCCTTGAGCATCCAAAACCAGACTCGGCGGCTGGACCTTCAGGAGGGCCAAAGGTTGGTACCCTGGACCGTGTTCAGGTTGCGCGAGGTTGTCTGAACAAGGCAAAACTGCACTTGAACGGCTCGCGCAACCTGAAGACGGAGATTAAGACGGAGGTCACAGCTGCCATAGACAGACTGTATAGCATAGTGAAGGAGCTGGACGTCGACCTCAAGAAGGAAAGAGGAAAGGGTAAGAGGGGACATGAGGGGGGGAGGAGGGAGGTGGGGGAACAGGGTACTCAGACCCTTGACCCCCCGGCCCCCGTCGCCACCCCCCATGATGCCCCTCTAGGAAAGGAGCTAGTGAGGAAGTTGGAGGAGCATACCCTGCTGCTCGAAAAGACCAGCAGGGAAATGGAAAGCCTGAGGTCGGCGTTAAAGGACTCTAGCGTGCAGGGTACCTACGCAAGCGTGGTAGCCGGGGGGACGAAAAGACCGCCACAGAGTGGGGCGGCCACACACTCCGTGGCGGTCACGTCCAGCGACGATAAAGATACCGGGGACCAAGTCATCGAGAAAATTCGTAAAATTGTAGATGCCACCAAGGAAGGTATCAAAGTGGACAGGATCAAAAAGGTACGTGA
Source organism: Papilio elwesi (assembly GCA_029849275.1). NCBI lineage: Eukaryota > Metazoa > Arthropoda > Insecta > Lepidoptera > Papilionidae > Papilio > Papilio elwesi. Next base: position 10,288,499 of record CM056691.1, on the reverse strand, counting down.
CAGGAAGGTCATAGTAGGTTGCGGCACGGAAAGGGAGCTGGTTCGCGTGAAGGAGAGGCTCAAGATGGCCGCGGAAAGTCTGAAAGTTGTGGATGTCAGGAGTAAAGACCCCCTGATTGTCCTGATGGACGTCCTCTCCTATCACAAGGATGAGGAGGTGATCAGGGCAATCGGGTGTCAAAACAGGGAACTGTTTAAGGGAATAGAAGGCGAAAGTATGAGGATGGAAGTGAGGTTCCGCAGGCGGGCTAGGAACGAACATACGTGCCACATGGTCCTCAGAGTGTCACCGCGGATATGGAAGAGACTTACGGAAGCGGGAACTGTGCATGTAGATCTACAGCGAGTTAGGGTGCGCGACCAGTCCCCCCTCGTGCAATGCACAAGGTGCCTAGGGTACGGACACACCAAGCGACATTGCGGGGAGTCTGTGGACTCCTGCTGTCACTGTGGTGGGCCGCACCTTGGTGCACAGTGCCCCGACCGGCAAGCCGGAAAACCATCGTCCTGTCGCAACTGCGCAATTGCGAAGATCGACAGGAGGGACCACACAGCATTCAGCGAAGAATGCCCGGTGAGAAGGAAGTGGGAATCCCTGGCGAGGTCGTCTGTAGCATATTGCTAAGGGCACCCCAGGCGTACCAAGTTTCCCTTCCACCGGGCGGCCCCGCTATCGCGTCGTGCAGGCCAACCTGCAGCGATCCGAGCTCGCCACGGCGGAACTCATCATCGAGGCGACCAAGCGGAAGCTTTCGTTCGCCTTAGTCCAGGAGCCCTATATTGGCAGTCGCGGTGAGATGCGGCAGCATCCAGGGACAAGAACAGTACAATGTGCCAGGAGCCAACCCACCGATTTGGAGAAACCCCTCTCCCCCGCAGCCCCACTGCCGTCGCAGACGCGGTGCGACAACGCTGAGTCGCGGAGGATAGGGAGAGTGGCGCACCGAAATACCAACACTCCTCCTCCTCCGCGACTCACCACCACAACGACTGCGGGGACCCCATAATCCCCGCAGTTTCGCTACAAAGGGCGGACTCACAGAGCCCACCCCCAGCGACCTCCCTGGGGCCAGCCCTTGATCAAGGGCCGGCCAGACTCCAGCAGCCCACAAGTGGGCCCGCCGGATCGGGTCGCCCGCGACCGAGGTCGCAAGCTCCCCTTGGTGTTTGGTCCGCGGGGCTTTCGCCCTACTCCGGCTCGCACCAGGCCGGAGCGTTCCCCTATCCGCCACCCGGGGACGTGCCACGTCGGAGTTCACCTCTCCGCCCACTGAGACAACCCAGCAGGTCCATGGAACCTTTTTTTTTTTTTTTTACGTCAGGAAATGCCCACGCATATCCTCCCTCGCGGGGACAAGTTCGGATTATGTCGGACTCGAACCGACTAAAACCTGACATTGCCTCGTATGCGCATATCGGAGGGGCTACGGGAACGCTTTCGCACAACCTCCGCGGCCCCTCCAGCGCCAGCCGTTTCCGGCTCCTCCTGAGGAGACGGCACCAGTGCAATGCAGGTTCGGGAATCCCCGCCCTCCCCTGCTGGTGCCGCCTTGAGTTTTTTATAGAGGTTCACTCCTCGCGGCCCCCGTCTTGAAAAAGACAAGGGCCCGCGGTCCCAGCGTCGCCGCCGGGATTACGCGTGCAATACGGCCACGAGGGGTCGGAGAAACCCCCTCCCCCCGCGGCCCCACTGCCGTCGCAGACGCGGTGCGACGCCGCTGAGTCGCGGAGGATAGGGAGAGTGGCGCACCGAAATACCAACACTCCTCCTCCTCCGCGACTCACCACCACAACTACTGCGGGGACCCCATAATCCCCGCAGTTTCGCTACAAAGGGCGGACTCAAAGAGCCCACCCCCAGCGACCTCCCTGGGGGCCAGCCCTTGATCAAGGGCCGGCCAACTCCAGCAGCCCACAAGTGGGCCCGCCGGATCGGGTCGCCCGCAACCGAGGTCGCAGGCTCCCCTTGGTGTTTGGTCCGCGGGGCTTTCGCCCTACTCCGGCTCGCACCAGGCCGGAGCGTTCCCCTATCCGCCACCCGGGGACGCGCCACGTCGAAGTTCACCTCTCCGCCCACTGAGACAACCCAGCAGGTCCGTGGAGGTCCGTGGAACCTAACCTTTTTTTTTTTTTTTTTTTTTTTTTTTTAACGTCAGGAAATGCCCACGCATATCCTCCCTCGCGGGGACAAGTTCGGATTATGTCGGACTCGAACCGACTAAAACCTGACATTGCCTCGTATGCGCATATCGGAGGGGCTACGGGAACGCTTTCGCTTACCTCCGCGGCCCCGCCAGCGCCAGCCGTTTCCGGCTCCACCTGAGGAGACGGCACCAGTGCAATGCAGGTTCGGGAATCCCCGCCCTCCCCTGCTGGTGCCGCCTTGAGTTTTTTATAGAGGTTCACTCCTCGCGGCCCCCGTCTTGAAAAAAGACAAGAGCCCGCGGTCCCAGCGTCGCCGCCGGAATTACGCGTGCAATACGGCCTTGAGGGGTCGGAGAAACCCCTCCCCCCCGCAGCCCCACTGCCGTCGCAGACGCGGTGCGACGCCGCTGAGTCGCGGAGGATAGGGAGAGTGGCGCACCGTAATACCAACACTCCTCCTCCTCCGCGACTCACCACCACAACTACTGCGGGGACCCCATAATCCCCGCAGTTTCGCTACAAAGGGCGGACTCACAGAGCCCACCCCCAGCGACCTCCCTGGGGCCAGCCCTTGATCAAGGGCCGGCCAGACTCCAGCCAGCCCACAAGTGGGCCCGCCAGAACGGGTCGCCCGCGACCGAGGTCGCAGGCTCCCCTTGGTGTTTGGTCCGCGGGGCTTTCGCCCTACTCCGGCTCGCACCAGGCCGGAGCGTTCCCCTATCCGCCACCCGGGGACGCGCCACGTCGAAGTTCACCTCTCCGCCCACTGAGACAACCCAGCAGGTCCGTGGAGGTCCGTGGAACCTAACCTTTTTTTTTTTTTTTTTTTTTTTTTAACGTCAGGAAATGCCCACGCATATCCTCCCTCGCGGGGACAAGTTCGGATTATGTCGGACTCGAACCGACTAAAACCTGACATTGCCTCGTATGCGCATATCGGAGGGGCTACGGGAACGCTTTCGCACAACCTCCGCGGCCCCTCCAGCGCCAGCCGTTTCCGGCTCCTCCTGAGGAGACGGCACCAGTGCAATGCAGGTTTGGGAATCCCCGCCCTCCTCTGCCGGTGCCGCCTTGAGTTTTTTATAGAGGTTCACTCCTCGCGGCCCCCGTCTTGAAAAAGACAAGGGCCCGCGGTCCCAGCGTCGCCGCCGGGATAACGCGTGCAATACAGCCACGAGGGGTCGGAGAAACCCTTCTCCCCCGCAGCCCCACTGCCGTCGCAGACGCGGTGCGACGCCGCTGAGTCGCGGAGGATAGGGAGAGTGGCGCACCGAAATACCAACACTCCTCCTCCTCCGCGACTCACCACCACAACTACTGCGGGGACCCCATAATCCCCGCAGTTTCGCTACAAAGGGCGGACTCAAAGAGCCCACCCCCAGCGACCTCCCTGGGGGCCAGCCCTTGATCAAGGGCCGGCCAACTCCAGCAGCCCACAAGTGGGCCCGCCGGATCGGGTCGCCCGCAACCGAGGTCGCAGGCTCCCCTTGGTGTTTGGTCCGCGGGGCTTTCGCCCTACTCCGGCTCGCACCAGGCCGGAGCGTTCCCCTATCCGCCACCCGGGGACGCGCCACGTCGAAGTTCACCTCTCCGCCCACTGAGAACACCCAGCAGGTCCGTGGCGTGGAACCTAACCTAACCTAACCTAACCTAACCTAACCTTTTTTTTTTTTTTTTTTAGGTGTGGAAATGCGACCTTAAGCACGCCCCCTGGTCGGGGCACCAGGGGGGTCTGTGGGGCTCTCCCACCGAAGTGGGCCTACCCACTAAAACCACACGCGTTCCCTCATAGCCATGGTGTGGGCGCCACGGGAGCATGGTTAACACGTGACACCGCGACGCCCACTGGCCGCCCCGGGATGGGGCCCCTCTCTGCGCCCTTAAAAGGGCGCTCCTCGGAGACGGCACCGTGTGCAATGCAGGTTCGGGAATCCCCGCCCTCCCCCGCCGGCGCCGCCTTGAGTTTTTTATAGAGGTTCACTCCTCGCGGGCTCCGTCTTGAAAAAGACAGAGGCCCGCGGTCCCAGCGTCGGTGCCGGGATTACGCGAAATGCAGCTGCAAGGGGAAAGTTGCCCTTCTCCTCGCAGCCCCACCGCCGCCGCATCTGCGGTGCGACCCCGCTCAGTCGCGGAGGGCAGGGCGAGTGGCGCACCGTAATACCAGCACTCCTCTCCCTCCGCGACTCACCCTCACTGCGGGGGAGACGAGTCCCCGCAGTCCTCCAACGCGCTCGAAGGTGGGCTCCAATGAGCCCACCCCGAGCGGCCCTCTCTGGCCGGTCCTCCCTCACGGACCGGCCTTGGGTTCCTCTTAGCTTCACCGTGGGTGACCCATTCCCACGGTTACTGAGCCCCACCGCCACGACAAGGCGGGAACCCGGTCGATGGGGTAACCTAACCTTTTTTTTTTTTTTTTTTTTTTTTTTTTTCGCTGGGAAATGCATTTCCGCATCCCTCCCGTGATTCCAGGAGGGTATGTGGGACTCGCCGGCCAAGAAGAAGCGGCCGGAATACCCACTAAAACCCAGCGATGTTCCTTCTTGCGCCTATTGGCTGGGCCACGGGAACACTTGCGCAATCTTCCGCGACCCAGCCGGCGTTGTCTGCAGAGGCAGACTCTTCTCGGTGGGGACTCGAGATCCCCATACTGCGTCTAAGGCGCACCAGGAACATAGTGGTGCGCCTTCTGGCTCGAAGGACGGGCGATGCACTCCTCCTCATCCATCGCCCGGAGCTCTTCTCTACGGAGGCAGGCGGCGGTCGTGAGCACGTCGTCTGCCCCCCGCTCTGCGGCGGCGGACGGAGTCAGCGAGTGCATCGTCCTCCCGCTGCCGTTCTGCTACCTCCTTTTGCGTCATCACCTCCTCGCAAAAGGAGGCGACGGCTTTCCACGACCTCTCGCTGCTCACCATGGCATGTATCACGATGGACAGCGAGAGGTCGGGCCCCACTTCTGCCGCGAGTGCGGCCCGCTGAGTCGACCACTGTACGCACGACTCCAGCGTATGCTGCGCTGAGTCCTCAGCGTGGCCGCACTCGTGGCACATCTCCGTGGGCTCTCGTCTCGCCACCCTGCACAGATACCTCCCGAAGCAGCCGTGCCCCGATAGGATCTGCACAAGGTGGAAAGAGAGAGCCCCGTGGCTCCGGCACGTCCAGAGCTCGAGGACGGGCCGGATCGCCTCTATCGTGCGGTGGCCGGCAGACGGCGAAAGAAGCCGCTCCTGCCAATGAGCGACGAGGTCGGCCTCCGCCGCCCGCTGCCACGCACGCTCCTCCACCGGCGCAGGATGTTCCTCCCGAAGTCGAGCGTCCACCCTGCGCCAGTACACACTGGAGAGCACTTCGGCATCCAGATCCCAGGGCGGCGTCCCCGCCAACACACAGGCCGCTTCGCACGAGATGGTGCGATATCCCCGTACCACTCTGACCGCCATGACCCTCTGCGCCCTTCGCAGCAGGGATCGGGTGTGGGCGGTCAGAGTGTCCGACCATATGGGCGCTCCGTAGAGCGCCATGGATCGCACCACGCCCGTGTATAGGCGGCGACACCGCGAGCTCGGTCCGCCCAGATTTGGTAGGAGCCGACTGAGGGCTCCAGCCGCTCCCACGAGCTTTGGGACAAGACGCCGGAAGTGCTCTTCGAACTTCCATCGGCTGTCGAGGACGAGTCCTAAGTACTTCATTGTACCCCCGACGCCGATGGAAGCTCCGCCCACCACCAATTCGGACCGGGCAGGAGGTGCTCTCCGAGGCCCGTGAAAACACAGAGCCTCAGACTTGTGCAAGGCTACCTCAAAACCCAGTCCACGAATTCTGGCCACCATTTGGGCCACACCAACTGTGGCTCTACACCGGGCCTCCCTCTCCGTGCTGCCCTGAGCCGTCACGAGGGTGTCGTCGGCGTAACATACGACCTTGACACCCCGTAGGACGGCTCCGCGCAGCACCCAGTCGTACCCGATGTTCCACAGGAGGGGCCCGAGAACCGAACCCTGTGGAACACCGCACGACACTGCCCTTTCAAGCCAGCCCTCGCTGGTCGGGCACCCGACCGACCGCTCCGACAGGTAGGCCGCCACGATCGTCCTAAGATATTTAGGTACGCCGTGGTACCTCAGCGCCTCCCTGATGCAGCTCCAGGGCAGGGTATTGAAGGCGTTGGAGATGTCTAGAGACACCGCCACCAGCACCCCACCCTGGGTCACCGCGCTGTCCGCAAGGGACCTCACCCGCGCTATAGCGTCGATGGTGGATCTGCCCCTGCGGAAGCCAAACTGGTTGGCGCTGAGATCCGGCCCCACCGTCTCTAAGTGGTGAACGAGGCGAGCTGCTACGACGCGCTCAAAGAGCTTGCTCACCTCGTTCAGCAGAACGATCGGTCGGTATGCCGACGGCTCGTCGACCGGGCGTCCGTCCTTTCGCAGCAGGACCAACCTCCCCTTCTTCCATTCCTCCGGAAATCGGCCCTGCTCCAAACACGCCCGAAAGAGGGTAAGCACCCACGTTTCGAGCGGCCCCAGTGCCAGGGCCCAGGCACGGCCCGGGACTCCGTCGGGGCCTGGGGCGGTGTTCTTTGCGCGCATGCGCAACACCGCCGCCCTCAACTCGTCCTCCGTGACCGGCGGGACGCCTGGACCTTCTCCCTCTACGGTAGGAGGCGCCATACGAGGCGCCTCGTGCTCGGCTCGTTGCGGGAACAGCCCCGCGACAACCGACTCCAGGACGAGAGGCTGGAGACTCTGGGTGATGGGAGGACCCCTCGACCGCAGTTTCCTCCTCACCGCTTTATAGGGCCTCCCAAAGGGATCCCTTTTGAGAGTCTCCAGCATCTCGTCTTCCGCGCGGGCTTTGGCCACACCAATTGCCGTCCGCAGAGCCTTCACCGCACCCCTGTAGAGGGAGTAGAGCCGTTCTGCTTCCGCAGGGTTCTGCCGTCGCCGTCTGCGGCAGCGGGTGTACCGGCGTCTCGCTGCCACACAGGAACTGCGTAGCGTGGTCAGCTCCTCGCACCACCAGTACACCGGCCGCTTGGAGGGGACAGCACGCACTCGAGGCATAGCCCCATCGCAGATACGCAACATGGCACTGCCGAGGCGCGCCGTCCCCTCCCCGACGTCGCTTATGCCGCTTTGTGGCGCGGAGAACCACGCCTCAACAAGGGCAACTTCCACCAAAAATTCCCGGTCCATTCGTGACAGCGACCATCGAGGACCATCACCTCGCAGGGGCCGGCGTGGACCTCTCGGGTTTGCCAGAGACGCGGAGATGCCGAACCTCACGTATCGGTGGTCCGACAGCGTCTCCGCGTTCTCCAGCACCTCCCAGCCCCAAACACGGCGTGCCAGGGCGGCATCGGCGAATGTAACATCGACAATGGAGCCGCCCTGACGCCGCACGCACGTGTTGACCGACCCCTGGTTCAGGACCGTGAGTCCGGTCGCTGTCACCCACTCGTCCAGCTCTTGTCCGCGAGCATCCGTCGCCGGGCATCCCCACGCCGTCGACTTGGCGTTGAGGTCGCCCGCGACCAGCATGCGGACGGAGCGACTTCTGCCTATCAGGACGCCGACTTCGGCGAGGAAATCTTCGAAGTCGGCGAGACTTCGATTTGGCGAGAAGTACACTCCGACCACTCTGATGTCGCCGACAAGAGCGGAGACATATCCCCGGCCTCGAACTACGTCGACGAAGGCCGGAGAACCCACAATGGACCGGGACGTTACGGCTACCACGCCGTCTGTGTCCCCCACCCAGTCATCCCCAGACGGGACGCGGTAGGGCTCGGCCACCACGGCAACGTGTATCGACCACTCCGCCATGCTCTGGAACAGAAGGTCCTGAGCTCTGGCGCAGTGGTTGATATTCGCCTGGAGGAGGTTCAGGTCCATATCTATTCCTCGACCATCGGAACCTCCTCAGCCCTCGGCGCTTCCGCCTGCTGGGGTGAGGAAGAGGACGGTCCTACAGCTGCACCGTCCCTCCCTCCCTTCTTCTTCCCCTTGGGTGGGGGAACGCAGGCCTTTCTGCCCACGAGGTGATTGGCCGCCATACCGGCCGCTGCGCATACCACGCAGTGTGCCACGGCGCTGCATCCGCGAGCCTTGTGACCGGGCTGGCCGCAGCGGAAGCACAACCCGCTGCGGTCAACCTCTGTGCACCGGCCGGCCATGTGTCCAGGTCCGAGGCACCTGAAGCACATGAGTGGCCGGGTGTCCAACAGCTTTACCTGGGCGGACACCCAGCCAACGACCAGGCGACCCCCATCTATGATTTGCTTAGCGGCCGTGACAGGGCACTGGATCACTACAGACCCCAGTCCGTCGCGACCGGCCTTCACCTCGCCAGCCCGGAGTTGCTCGGCGGGGCATCCTCCCGCCGCAGCGATCGCGGCGACCACCTCGGCGCTGGTAGCAGAGTCGTCCAGGCCTGAGACCCGCAGACCTACCGACATTGTCGGTCTCGAGACCCGGACGACCTCGCCACCCAGGACCTCCCGCAACTTCTGCGCCAGGGAGTCCGCCCTCTCGGCACTGGAGGCGCCGGGGAATTCAAAAAGGCGACCGCCATTGGCCGCCTTCCGAAGTCGGACCCCCTGAGCTCCGAAGTCCGCAGGATTTATGGCTTCCTTTGCCTTGGCGATTACGCTCGCATAGGTCGCGCCCTTCTCCACCGCCTCCGGTTGCAGTGTCAGGACCACTGCCTGTACCCGGGGTGCGTGGAGATTACGGGCACGGCTTTTCTCTTTGGGTCTTTTCTTCGGACCCACCGTGGTCCAACCCGACGACGTCGCTGCAGATTCTGCCGGTGATGTCTCTTTTTTCTTCTTATTCTTCTTCTTCTTACTCTTTCGCACCTTAGAGGACGGAGAAGAAGAAGAGGGGCCTTCTTTCATGGACGCTCGCTGGGACGACGACGCAGAGGGTGCCTGCTGCGTCGGCCTGTGCGTAGGTGCAGGCACTGGTAGCGCTTTTTCCCTTATCCTCTTCTGGGCTCCCGGAGCTGGCGTTCGTGCTGGCACCGAGGCCGCGGCCGCGTATGTGCGGCCGCTCTGTTTTTGGTCAGACGCCAGAGGCGGCCGAGTCCTCTTCTGTGGGAGGAGTCTGTCCTCCAGTGAAGCCAGGCGGGCATTAACCATCCCACCCACCTGGACCATCACCGTCCGGCAGATCTCCTCCAGCGAGGGCGCCACTATATCTGTAGGCCGTGTTATAGGCGTGGCCATTGCTTTCTCGGGAGATGTGGCGGACCCCTGTTTCCGCATCCTCTCCATTCCCTCTTTTATTTCTGCGAGCTCCTTTTGGAGACTGGCCATCTCGGCCTGCAGGCGAGCGTTGTCCGCCTGCAGTTGCCGCGTCTCATTCGTGATTGTGCGGGTCCCCAGGACTTCCACGGCTTCCCTAATCGAAACCGCAGCATCCTTCAGGGCCCGCACGAAGGTGCCCTTCAGGTGGGAGGACTTGCTGGCCACCTTAGTTATTATTTCCAAGTCCTCCTGTACCTGCTCCTGTATCTGGGCTGCGCTTGTCTTGCTGATCGGGCCCCGTTCCGCTTTCAGGGGCAGTGCCGAGCGAGACTTACGAGTCTTCTGTAACGACTTCTCGAGTTCCCACTCGGCGCGGGCTTTGTCCTCATCTGATTGGGCCTTTAAAAAGGCCTTTTTGGCAACCGCCATCCCGAATAAATCTCCGGTAGTTGGCGGGTGCCCGCGTCCTCTTCGTTTTCCAGTACCCTCAGGAGTGTCCGTGGAACTCCCGCTGAGATCCAGTTCTCTGGGCCGTTTCTGACCACGGCCGTCACTCCAGAAGCGTCCGGGATCATCCAGGTCTAGGGACTCCGTAGAGCCGATGCGACTCGCTGATGCAGCGGACGTCATACTCACCATTGAGTCCGTATCGGACTCTGACAGCCTCCAGCCGGTGGCGGGACGGCACCCACCTACGAGGTTATCCTCCTTGGGGGGCATAATCGGTGCCGGGGTGCGCGTCAGAACGACCCTCAACTCCTTGCCCTTTTTCACTCCTTCACCACACCTTTCTCCACACTTTTCTCTCCCTCAACTTCGTTTTTCTTTTGGTTTTGGTTTTTGGTTTCCATAGTTAGTCCCACGAGTATGGGGGAAATAAACGGTCCGTCCGGGCGGAGCCCCCTGCACCCGGATAAGCCTACGCGTAACCCGCCACGGGTGTCGGCCGGTGCCCTGGCGGGGGTCGCACTATCGACTGAACTGCCCATCAGCCATGCATCCCCTCACGGTGCGCCGCCGCTTGGGATTCGGGGTAATTTTTTATTGAGGTATTCTTCCTCTTGAGCCAGCCGATTAAGGCGAGCCCCCTGGGCCGGCACGCGTGCTGGACAGACCAACATCGCGCACCGGCTAACAGGTTGCCCGACGGGAGGTCCCATGGAGCCCCTAACCGACAACAGCTATTCGCCGCCGCGGCCCGCCGCGCCGTGGTACGCCACACACCACCGTCCGTGACATACTTGCCACCATACACCGCTGCTGAGCAGCCGCTGAACAAAAATGTTCCCTGCGAAGAGCGCCGGAACGACGCTTTAGGGCGTATACCCTACCCTCTCCGTTGGTGTTTGGTCCGCGAGGCTTTCGCCCTACCCCGACTACAAGCCGGAGCGTTCCCCTATCCGCCACCCGGGGACGCGCCAGGTCGGAGTTCACCTCTCCGCCCACTGAGACAACCCAGCAGGTCCGTGGGGGTAACCTAACCTAACCTAACCTAACCTAACCTAACCTAAACCGCTCTGGAACCTGCTGCTGAATCCGCTCCTGGGGGAACTAGAGGAGATGGGGGCTCATTGTCAAGCCTTCGCCGATGACGTGGTTCTGATGTTCTCGGGAGAAAAGGCCTCAGACATACAAGACGATGCTAATGCGGCTCTCGAACATGTTCGGGCGTGGGGAGAAAGAAATAAGCTAAACTTCGCACCAGCAAAGACCAAAGCTGTGTTATTTACGAGGAAGCAAAAGAACGACTCCCCACGCCTGAGCATGGGCGGGAGAAGCATAGAATACGCGAGCAGCATCAAGATCCTGGGGTTGACAGTTGACGACAAGCTCACATTCAATGAACATATAAAGGAAATTTGCAAAAAAGCAATCAGCCTCTATCGTCAACTGTCAACCGCAGCAAGGATCTCGTGGGGCCTGAATCCCGAGATCGTCAGAACCATGTACACAGCGGTGATAGAACCCATCATCCTCTACGCGGCCAGCGCGTGGGCTCCTGCAGCGCGGAAGAAGATCACTCGAAAGCTGTTGGACCGGGTGCAGCGCGGGTTTGCGCAAAAAATTGTCAGGGCGTATAGGACGGTCTCTCTGAACGCGGCCCTAACACTCGCTGGGCTGCTGCCCTTGGACCTCAGGGTCCAAGAGGCTGCCCTCTTCTTTGAAGTGAAGAGGGGCTACTCCCAGCGGGTGTTGGGGGATCGCGAGCTGGAGAGGCCGACCAGATACGAAGATACTCCGCATCCCGCCCACCTGGAAGGGATACAGTTCGACTGCCTGACGGACGGTGACGAAGTCGCCCAGCGAGCTGCCGTCGATGTAAGGATTTACACCGACGGCAGCAAAATTGACGGCAGGGTCGGCGCGGCGCTATCTGTATGGGATAGCGCTGCGGAGACTTACTGCCGGAAATTAAGGCTGAGCGACTTCTGCACCGTATATCAGGCGGAACTGTATGCCCTACATGAGGCCGTTAAATTAAAAGTGAAGAGTCCCTCAGTGAGGTTTGGTGTTTACTCCGACTCGAGGTCCGCCTTGGAGACGTTAGAAAGTGTAGATTCCCTCCACCCCCTTGTAGCGGGAATAAGGAAAATGGTAAAGGATAGTGAGCAGAAGGGGAAATGTATAAAGTGGAATTGGATAAAGGCACATGTGGGGGTGGAGGGGAACGAGAGGGCGGACGAATTAGCCAAGACGGCCGCGGTCGGGGTGAAGGCCAGGCCTCACTATGACAAATGCCCTGTATCATTCGTCAACCGACAACTTAGGTTGGAGTCGCTTGACGAATGGAACAGCAGGTATAAAGAGGGACAAACGGCCTCGACAGCGAGGGTCTTCTTCCCAGATGCTGTGGGAGCCTACCCAGTACTCCGCAGAATAGAATTGGATCCCGTGCTGGTCCAAGTTTTTACAGGTCACGGGGGGTTCTCGGAATACCTGCACAGGTTCAAGTGCAGGGAGAGCCCCTCGTGTATCTGCGATCCAGCACGGGAGGAGTCCGTGTTGCACATCATCTTAGAATGTCCAGTCTTTGAGAAGGAGAGAAATGAATTTGAGCTGGAAATAAACGAAAATTTAAAAATAGACAACATTAGTGATATAGTAGCAAGTAAGAAAACCAGATACACCTTCCTAGAATACTGTAAGAACATAGCGCAAAAAGTAATAATAAGAAACAAACTGTGATGTAAAACAGACTTTAATACTAGTCATTTATAAAAAATTAGTATAAGTAGAGATAAATGTAAATAAATATTAAGTAAATCAAAATGTATTAGACTAAGAATGTAAAAAAGAGTTTTTAATAAATAAAGAATGAAAAAGTCTCTGGCCCAACCACGCCAGGGGAAGAACGAGAGGGCGGCATAGCGCCGCCCAAAAAAAAAAAAAAAACCTAACCTAACCTAACCTAACCAAGGCAGTGACGAGCGTCGATTCCCTCCACCCACTCGCGGTGGATACAAGGAGAAGAATATTAGAGAGTAGAAAGAAAGGGAAGAATATAAGATTGAATTGGGTGAAAGCGCACGTGGGGGTGGAGGGGAACGAAAGAGCCGATGAACTTGCCAAGGCGGCAGCAATCGGAATGAAGACCAAGCCCAGCTACGAGAAATGCCCTGTTTCATTCGTCAAGCGACAGATTCGTTTGGACTCGCTTGACGAATGGAACAGGCGCTACAAGGAAGGGGACACCGCCTCAACGACCAAAGTCTTCTTCCCGGATGTCGTGGCTGCCTACCCCATCCTGAGAAAAATTGAACTGGACCAGACATTAGTGCAAGTACTGACGGGGCATGTAGGGTTCTCCGAATACCTGAACAGGTTCAGGTGTAAGGAGAGCCCTTCATGCATTTGTGAACCCGACAAACAGGAATCTGTGCTGCATCTCCTGACCGAATGCCCTGTTCACGAAGCGGAAAGGGCAGACTGTGAGACTGAGATGGAGGAGAGAATTAGCCCAGGAAATATTAAGGAAGTAATGAACGACAATAAGAAAAGGAAAATATTCCTAGCATATTGTAAGACGGTGGCGTGCTCTGCTATAGACAGGAACAAGACGAAACAGAATTTGTGATATTAGGCTAAGGGTATAAATGTGATAGTTAATTAAGAATTATAATGTATATTTTACTGGTTTTACTTTATTTTAAATTGTATTTAATAAGTATGTTTGAATTGGTATTAATTTTAAATAGTAAATAGCAACCTAATTAGTTATAACTATAGTTGAAATTGTAAAACAGGAACTAGGAAGCACAAATGTATTAGAAATAGCATAGATAAAAAATTTAAATTCATAAAAATAAAGAAATGTGCTGAAAAACTTATTACCCTAGCAAAAAAGGTCCCTGAAAAAAATATCAGGGGGAACGAGAGGGCGGCATATGCCGCCCATAAAAAAAAAAAAACCTAACCCAACCTTTTTTTTTTTTTATAGTCAGGAAATGCCCACGCATATCCTCCCTCGCGGGGACAAGTTCGGATTATGTCGGACTCAAACCGACTAAAACCTGACATTGCCTCGTATGCGCATATCGGAGGGGCTACGGGAACGCTTTCGCACAACCTCCGCGGCCCCTCCAGCACCAGCCGCTTCCGGCTCCTCCTGAGGAGACGGCACCAGTGCAATGCAGGTTCGGGAATCCCCGCCCTCCCCTGCTGGTGCCGCCTTGAGTTTTTTATAGAGGTTCACTCCTCGCGGCCCCCGTCTTGAAAAAGACAAGGGCCCGCGGTCCCAGCGTCGCCGCCGGGATTACGCGTGCAATACGGCCACGAGGGGTCGGAGAAACCCCCTCCCCCCCGCGGCCCCACTGCCGTCACAGACGCGGTGCGACGCCGCTGAGTCGCGGAGGATAGGGAGAGTGGCGCACCGAAATACTAACACTCCTCCTCCTCCGCGACTCACCACCACAACTACTGCGAGGACCCCATAATCCCCACAGTTTCGCTACAAAGGGCGGACTCAAAGAGCCCACCCCCAGCGACCTCCATGGGGGCCAGCCCTTGATCAAGGGCCGGCCAACTCCAGCAGCCCACAAGTGGGCCCGCCGGATCGGGTCGCCCGCAACCGAGGTCGCAGGCTCCCCTTGGTGTATGGTCCGCGGGGCTTTTGCCCTACTCCGGCTCGCACCAGGCCGGAGCGTTCCCCTATCCGCCACCCGGGGACGCGCCACGTCGGAGTTCACCTCTCCGCCCACTGAGACAACCCAGCAGGTCCGTGGCCCTAACCTTTTTTTTTTTTTTTTTATAGTCAGGAAATGCCCACGCATATCCTCCCTCGCGGGGACAAGTTCGGATTATGTCGGACTCGAACCGACTAAAACCTGACATTGCCTCGTATGCGCATATTGGAGGGGCTACGGGAACGCTTTCGCACAACCTCCGCGGCCCCTCCAGCGCCAGCCGTTTCCGGCTCCTCCTGAGGAGACGGCACCAGTGCAATGCAGGTTCGGGAATCCCCGCCCTCCCCTGCTGGTGCCGCCTTGAGTTTTTTATAGAGGTTCACTCCTCGCGGCCCCCGTCTTGAAAAAGACAAGGGCCCGCGGCCCCAGCGTCGCCGCCGGGATTACGCGTGCAATACGGCCGCGAGGGGTCGGAGAAACCCCTCTCCCCCGCAGCCCCACTGCCGTCGCAGACGCGGTGCGACGCCGCTGAGTCGCGGAGGATAGGGAGAGTGGCGCACCGAAATACCAACACTCCTCCTCCTCCGCGACTCACCACCACAACGACTGCGGGGACCCCATAATCCCCGCAGTTTCGCTACAAAGGGTGGACTCACAGAGCCCACCCCCAGCGACCTCCCTGGGGCCAGCCCTTAACCAAGGGCCGGCCGACTCCAGCCAGCCCAAAACTGGGCCCGCCAGAACGGGTCGCCCGCGACCGAGGTCGCAGGCTCCCCTTGGTGTATGGTCCGCGGGGCTTTCGCCCTACTCCGGCTCGCACCAGGCCGGAGCGTTCCCCTATCCGCCACCCGGGGACGCGCCACGTCGGAGTTCACCTCTCCGCCCACTGAGACAACCCAGCAGGTCCGTGGCCCTAACTTTTTTTTTTTTTTTTTTATAGTCAGGAAATGCCCACGCATATCCTCCCTCGCGGGGACAAGTTCGGATTATGTCGGACTCGAACCGACTAAAACCTGAGATTGCCTCGTATGCGCATATTGGAGGGGCTACGGGAACGCTTTCGCACAACCTCCGCGGCCCCTCCAGCGCCAGCCGTTTCCGGCTCCTCCTGAGGAGACGGCACCAGTGCAATGCAGGTTCGGGAATCCCCGCCCTCCCCTGCTGGTGCCGCCTTGAGTTTTTTATAGAGGTTCACTCCTCGCGGCCCCCGTCTTGAAAAAGACAAGGGCCCGCGGCCCCAGCGTCGCCGCCGGGATTACGCGTGCAATACGGCCGCGAGGGGTCGGAGAAACCCCTCTCCCCCGCAGCCCCACTGCCGTCGCAGACGCGGTGCGACGCCGCTGAGTCGCGGAGGATAGGGAGAGTGGCGCACCGAAATACCAACACTCCTCCTCCTCCGCGACTCACCACCACAACGACTGCGGGGACCCCATAATCCCCGCAGTTTCGCTACAAAGGGCGGACTCACAGAGCCCACCCCCAGCGACCTCCCTGGGGCCAGCCCTTAACCAAGGGCCGGCCGACTCCAGCCAGCCCAAAACTGGGCCCGCCAGAACGGGTCGCCCGCGACCGAGGTCGCAGGCTCCCCTTGGTGTTTGGCCGCGGGGCTTTCGCCCTACTCCGGCTCGCACCAGGCCGGAGCGTTCCCCTATCCGCCACCCGGGGACGCGCCACGTCGAAGTTCACCTCTCCGCCCACTGAGACAACCCAGCAGGTCCGTGGAGCAGGTCCGTGGACCTAACCTAACCTAACCTAACCTAACCCAGTCACGCGCCACACGCCGACCCGAGCGGTGTGTGCCAACCCTACCCCGAAGTCGCTCCGCGCTGATATAACAAGCAAAAATAGTTAAAAATATCAAAAAGTGGAAAAAGTTTCTCCAATTGTGACGTGCGATATATCAAAAGAAGCGTAATCTTACGGAGGACACGAAAGTGAAAAAAATTTTTGAAAAATTTCCTTCAAAAAATCACGCCGTGGAAATAAGATCGACAACATATCGAAAAAGTTATATATTCCGATAGCTCTCCGATAGATCCATTCAAGAAGAAAATTGCACACTAATTTATAAAATTGATAAAGATAAAGTAATCACATCTTAAAAAAATCTAAAAAAGCAAACAAAATGGCAAAAGGCAAAAAAAAAACAAAATACAAATAAACAAAATTAAAAGAAAAAACAAACACGTCTTAAAAAGTGTTGCAATGTTGAATGGATAAGGCCTTTGCTCAGCTATGTGCTTATTACCTGTGGAGGAAATAAGCGCTGGTATTCTGCAAAAGCCTGTGCGTCAGTGCGTCAGTTGCAGCAGTAATAAATAAATAAACAAACAATTGTCGTACATATACAAGTTGAGTGGAAAAATACGTAGTTATATCTAATTCTAAACCAAAAAGAATAATAAAAAGACAAATAAATAAAAATAATAAAAAAAATTATAAAGAGCGATTTTAGTTAGTTAAAAAGCTACCTCGAAGTAAAATAATATAATATATATTAACAAAAAAAATTTCCGATGGATTGTTCCGATGGATGCTCAACGAAAGTTATGTTATCTAACTAGCGCATTTACATATCTTTATGAACCTCCATCAAAAACCACCTCAGTTTGTTTTTCAAACTCAGTTTGGTGCGCGCGTTCTTAATGCGTGGCGGGATGTTGTTCCAACATTTGGTAGCCGCATATCGGAAGCCTCCACGGAACGCAGCGGACTTATGCTGTTGTGTGAAAATCGTCGCCTTCGTTCTGGGCACCTGCTCTTTGTCTAAATTTAGTATATTCTGTATGTTTTTTTCCTTTTATGACTTAAATTATTAATATGTTTTTATTGGCGAAAACCTTTATATGGCTGACTTGTTGTTTCTTTACTGTTAAGTTTGTGTTCTACTTAAATGTAAAGCTGTTGGGTCTCCAAATCCTCTAAAATAAATAAATAGTAGCCTTAAATTGCCATTCACTAAGATTGTCAGCCAATTTTAATTGGATCGGGTTATGTAACGCTCATGCCAAATCTAAATAATTTTTTATTTAAGATCGCTGGAATGCTGGAAGCCTGGAAACGAGCACCGAGCAGCTGCCATGCGCTCGTACCCTCAGAAATAAATCATTCTGATGCTCTAAAAACTACACCACAGACTATAAATTCCATCCTAACCAACAACTTATTCATCCGTAAAAATTATAGTTATAAGTTCAACTAACTTAAGCTTACTTGAATAGTAATAATTTAGATAAATTTACGGAGATATTTAAAATTTTCTGACAATTGATTTTTAGTTGTCGTAAAAGGTTTTTGAACGCGCATAGCGGATGAAGATGTCAATAAATTGAGTTTTTCGATGACAGTCGTTTCGGTTCGTTATCAGTACTTTATTCGGAATCAAATTCTTATTTTTTTTTGAGTTATTAAACTCCAAACATTGTTACGATGCCTTCTTCACCCGGTTACACATAGCGGCCATGTACGACAGCACATGTGGCGCGGCTGCCACCGGGCAATGCGGAAAGTCCCAGCGCGAAGGCGATGGCTTGCCGTCGCGCGAGCCCCCGCCCGTACCGCTCGAAAGAGATTATAGTGGTTTCGACATCGTAAAAGCCACTCAGTATGGAGCGTTCGGTCGAGTTAAGGAACTCGTGGAGGCAGGCTGGGACGTGAATCAGCCGGACCACGAGACTGTCACACTGTTGCACTGGGCGGCGATCAACAACCGTCGAGACATCATTGAATATCTTCTATCAAAAGGTGCCATTGTCGATGCGGTCGGCGGTGAATTACAATCGACGCCGCTGCACTGGGCAACTCGGCAAGGCCACTTGGAGGCGACCGTCCTCCTGGTGCGAGCGGGCGCCGACCCAACGCTGCGCGATGCGGAAGGCTGTGCTTGCCTCCACTTAGCCGCACAGTTTGGGCACACGGCGGTTGTGGCCTATCTCGTAGCTCGAGGAGCCGACCCCGACGCGCCGGACGCAGGCGGCATGACGCCGCTGATGTGGGCCGCTTGGAAGGTATCGGCCGTGGATCCAGCTCGCCTCCTGATAACCCTCGGTGCATCCACAAATCCGGTTGACCGTTCACATGGGAACACTGCTCTACATTGGGCAATACTTGCTCGTAACACAACAGCTATATCCACTCTAATTCTTTATGTAAGTATGCCAGCTCAATATTTACCCAATAATACAATTATATGGCGGGCTGTAACCATGGGTTTAATGGCGTAAAATTGTGTCACAATACAATGTTTCTGTTTATCTACTGTCTGCGATGTCAATATGTTTTAGTTGATATTTGTTCTGCAGTGGGATTCCACTGTATTATGCAAACAGTTACTAATTTGTTTCTGAATCACAATTATAAAGTGCTTAGTTTTTGATTTTTCATCATAATGTATACTCATTTGGTTTTAAGTTTAGCCATTATAGTTCAATTTTGTATTTCTAAGAAAAACCTTTATTTGATAAACTTTATTGGTCTTGTATGATATTTATTATTTTTAAACCTTAAGTTGATAAAGAAACGGCATGATCAAGGCAAGTCTGGCCTATATGTTCGTTGTAAACACTTTGAAATAATATAGCTCATCCCTTAAAACATTTTTAATAATTGCAAGTAAAGCCACCTGTGGTGCAATTTCGACACTCTGTTGAAGTAAGCCTTCATTATTTCATTCACCACTATTATTACTGTCCAGCTTTAGTCTTGGCTGAGTGAGGAAACAGAACTCCATGCCTGGTGCAATGTCCATACATGTTCATTACAACATAAAGGCAAGGCTAACCTGACTGAAATACTAAAATAATCACACATAAAATATTTGTGGTTTTCTTTGAGTTGCATAAAAACTCCTTAAACATACAAGACTATACTTATCGCACAAACTTAGGTAAACATTCTGATATCAATAGAATTTCTCTTAAATACAGCAAACTTTAAGTAAAAAATCATGATGTTGACGTTTTCCACAATTCCATAAGGCAATTTATGTGCTCCATTAGTGAAAGTCATCTCGGTAGTATGAATTAGAGGGGAGGCCCCATGCAATTGTTTTTTATTGTATTTTAATTTACTTTTAAATCTTTTACTTATGTTTAAAAATGTAATTATTGTTAATGTTGTGTGTACCTTTTATCAATATGATCATCCATTTGTTCTTGTTAATAGTATGTAATTGTATTTGACGTTTTTTGAACATGTTATTGGTACATCTATTTTAAATAAATAACTTAACTCGACTGGTGAAATACCATGACGTCACAGAAGACAGGCATGTAGTAGAAGTATTCTGCGTTTCATCTGATGAGTGACGTGCCGAAGGCCTAATTGTAGTCCTCTTCCCGCTCACATCCTTTTCCAATAAGGAAAGGATGGGGAAGAGGATTTGCTGATGAGAGATGAGATGGACAGGGAATGGAAATATTCTTTTTTCTGCTTGTCCCCTCCTTTGTCCATAAAGGTAGGCAACACATCTGCAACTTCTTAGCTTTTGTGGATGCCTATGGGTAGCGGTACTTATTTTCAGGTGCCTCTTGCTTGTTTGCCACTTTAAATAAAATAAATAAAAATAAAATAGCCTTTATTTCTACCATAATTTTAAAGTAATTTAACATTTTTTAATGCATGCTTAATCTATCAATATTCATCATATTATCAATTCATTCATCATTTGTTACTACATTCACATATATTATTCAATTATAATTTATATTCCATATAATATATTATACAATTATTATTGTTGTAAAATTTCTATCATTATGTCATACTGATTATTATATTATACAATTATGGAAGTCGCCTCTTTGGCGTAGGCCTCCCCCAATGCTTTCCAATTTTCTCTCTCTTTTGCCAGTCTTGTCCAAATAGCTCCACAATGTTTCTTAAATATATCTGCCCATTGTTTTCTTGGTCGACCTCTCTTTCTCATTCCAATTCGTGGTGACCATTCTATGATTTTTTTCGTCCATCTATCATCATTTGCTCTACAAACATGTCCAGCCCACTTCCATTTTAAACTTCTGACTCTCTCTATAATGTCTGTAACCTTTGTCTTGTTCCTAATATCTTCATTTCTAACTTTGTCTGATGTTTTAATTCCTAGCATACTGCGTTCCATCTTTCTCTGTTGCACAGCTAATTTTGACTCATCTTTTTTACGCAGGGACCATGACTGGCAGCCATAAGTTATGCACGGAAGGATTGCTATTTCATATTTATATATTAGGGTATATAGTAGGATATTATAGTACATTATTTATTCATGTTTTATTAATAACCTATTCATATTATATATTGTTATAATGACTGAGGTATTATTTCAAAACAATCACAAATGTTTTATTTATGCTCGCAGTATGCCATGTCTCAAATTGTAACCTCTCCATCAAGCATCAGCCGTGGACTTTTGCTGATTATTACTAATTAATTGGTGTAATTTGTTTTCATTACTCTTTAATCGGTCCTGCATTTGTAGTTTAATTCAGTGAAATGTCTAGAGTTCTACCTACTTAGTGTAATAACCTCTACGGCTGTGCGTGTTGTAGGGCAACGCCAGCCTGGACATCCCCAACCTGCGCGGCGCGACGCCGCTGGCCATGCTGCAGACCGGCGACTGCCTCTGGGTCGGCTCCAAGGTGTCAGACAAGATAAGGGAGCACACACTGCTCACCACCAGAAGAAGTATCTTCCGCAGATTAACATATGAAAAGGTAGATATAAAATAATATATATATTTTAATACAAAATCGTTTCTTCATTTTGTCCGAGTACCAGTATTTTGTCGACTGATGCATATAATAATTTCCTTGCAGAAATTCAGATGGTGGTGCGTGGTGGCGATGCCGTTCATGGCGTTCTACGTCACGGGCCTGGTTCTAGAGATTGATACACTCTACCTGCTGAAAATATTCCTACTGGTCTGTTTTTACGCCGTGCTTCATTTTCTCGGCAATGCACTTTTCGACGATGAACTAAAGAATATATTTCCTTTGAGTGTTTACTTGGCTACAAAGGTAATTGAAAAAGGGTGAGTAATCAAAAATCTATAAAAGTGGGCAGGGTACATATATATGGTGTGCAATATGCCCGCAGGTGTGGTTCTACATAACGTGGGTGGCGCTGATCGCGCCAGTGGTGGGCGCGGCGGACACGCTGGGCTTCTTGCTGAGCTCGGCGGCGCTGTGGTACACCTTCCTACGCTCCTGGCGCAGCGACCCCGGCGTGATCACAGCCACCAAGCCGGATAAGTTCAGAGTGGGTGCACTCGCACATCAATGTACAATGACGGGCTCGCTCGCGTTACCGATAGACAATATACGTTCGCTGTGTCCATAAGGAAACTATGACGTAATACGTCAGTGCGAGTGCGTAAGATCCGCGCGCGATCGCGGGGGGGGGGCGGTTCAAACGGAACGTCTTATTATAAACTTCCTTATTACCGCTACTAAGATCGAGACGGTCATGTTAGATTTTCTTTTACGAGAAATCATTTATGATATTTTGATTGCGCGCGGATTATGAGGGGAAGTAGAGAGGCTGGAATTAGCAGTTTTCGCTGTTGCTAAGTGCCACGACCTTGAAGGCCCAGAGTGTCGCTGCGGCTCCCATTAGACCGGAGCCCTTAGTCTACGCAGCATAAAATAGAATGCTTCTAAAGGTCTCAATCACAACTTTAACTCGTCGACCATCCGACGTCGACGAGGCGCGGTATTGTG
Organism: Papilio elwesi; assembly: GCA_029849275.1. NCBI lineage: Eukaryota > Metazoa > Arthropoda > Insecta > Lepidoptera > Papilionidae > Papilio > Papilio elwesi. The sequence goes on along the minus strand of CM056691.1, from coordinate 10,266,273 downwards.
GCGAGAGAGTGAGCGGCGCGGGGCGCGGCGCGTGCCGGTGTTGCAGACGATCATCGAGCTGTCGGAGAGCAGCCGCGGCGGGTTCGAGCCGGCTCGCTTCTGCTCCGCGTGTCTGGTGCGCCGCCCGCTGCGCTCCAAGCACTGTTCCGTCTGCAACCGTTGCGTCGCCAAGTTCGACCACCACTGCCCGTGGGTGGGCAACTGCATCGGTGAGCTTCGACCACTACTAAAATCGCCAGTCTCATAATGCGAGTTTGTCGCGTCGTGGGAGTAATATGACCCTGTGGTGTTACAGGTGCCAATAACCACCGGTACTTCATCGGGTTCCTGGTGTCGCTGCTGGTGATGTGTGCGTGGATGGTGTGGGGCGGTGCGCAGTTCGTGCTCACGCAGTGTGCGCTGGCGCCGGGCGCGGGCGCTCTGCTGGACGCCTTGCGCTGCAACGCCTGGCTGAGCTGGGTCATGCTCAACGCGCTCTTCCACCTCTTCTGGGTGGCCGTGCTCACCGGCTGCCAGCTCTACCTGGTGAGAGCGCTTCACACTTTGCCTTAATTTTAAACATTTGTCCATTGACTGTGGATAAAGAAAGTTCTACAAGGAGTCATTTTCACAAGTGCACCAATGAACTAGTTAACTCCACAAATAAGGTTATGTTTCCGTTGTCTACTCTACCACACTGGTCATCTGTTCGTCTGGTCGTCTGGGTGGGGTTCCAAAGATCTGTTTGTTCGAAAGATATTTAGTATTGGAATAATGTAACATAGCGCTTGTTCTGACGCCCGCGTCGTGCGCAGGTCGTGTGCCTCGGGATGACGACCAACGAGCAGTTGAATCGCGGCCGCTACCGGCACTTCCAGGCGCGCGGCGGCCGCTCGCCCTTCACGCGCGGCCCGCTCAACAACTGCGCGGACTTCTTCCAGCTGCGGCTGTGCTGGCTGGCGGCGCCGCGCCGCACCGATTGGGCGGCCGCCGGTCTCGACGACGACCCCGACACCGACACTGACACCGAGCCCATGCTGCGCGCGCACCAGCTCGTCTGAACAACTTTAACAAACCGAGCCTATTTATAAATAACGTCGTCGTCTCCATGCAAGTCCGTACATGCTGTAAATGCAGCTATCCTAATTTTATACCCGTTTCGGACCAGTCGATTAGTACAATAGTGTTATATATGTACCTTTTACTTTAGTAAAAAAATAATACTCGATTTATGTTTTCGGTAACTACCAACTACACTAGTAGAGAGCTTTATTTTTATTGGCCTGTGTTGACTTCTGTGCGACGTTGCGTTCCGTGTGTGTGTCTGTGTGTGTGCACGCGCTAGTATCGTGATGCTGCGGGTCGTGCGATTTTGCTCTGAACATATGATAGTTCAATAGTCGATGGTCTAGAGGTAAACGTGAAGATCGGATGCACATAGTTACTGTCGTTGGAATAATTCACGCGCTTCTGTGATCAATTATTTGGCAACATAAGGTGTGACAGTGCGCGAGGCACAGTGCGGCGGCGGCGGCGGCTGCGGGGCCCTCGCCGACCAGCGATGTAGTCCCCGCTGTGAGTCCCACCTGCCTGTGAACGCGTCGCGGAAAGTCATAGTAAAATTATTGCAGCGTCTTCTATTAGGAAAATCAATAAATCACTTTAAAACATCATCGTTCTTATTTGTATTAAACGGAAATGGTCGTCGGATGGCCTCGGCCTCAGCGCCGCCGCGCCCCGCCCCGCGCGGCCTCGCTCGGCCCCGCGCGGCCGGCGCGAGGCTGCCGGTCGGACATGTTCGACGAATGTTTTACACTCCCATTAGTTTCTGCTTCAAGTATTAAACGAACAAATTTTAATATTAATGTTAACTCTAAGAGCCTAATGTAACACTAACGATACTTACTGAGGCGCCGCGCGACGCCCGGGCCCGCGCCCCCCGGCCTGCGCCCCGGCCGCGCCCGCCGTCACCTTACTTGTACTATTTATTTTCAATGTAACTTTGTATAGATTATAATGTTGTATTATAAAGTGAAACCAAAATGCATTTGAATTAAATTACTTTAAACTACAGAATAAACCTTTATTTATGTCTTTTTTTTATGTGTATTGTCTATAATTATTCCAATTCCTAATTTCTCGGCGTTGGGCTCGGGCGCCGAGCGCTGAGCGCTTTAAGCTAACCTTACTCGCCATCGTCATCGGATAACTACTGTCCTACTGTACATAGGCCTTCCCCAATGTCTTCTCCAGTACATAGGCCTTCCCCAATGTCTTCTCCAGTACATAGGCCTTCCCCAATGTCTTCTCCAGTACATAGGCCTTCTCCAACGTCTTCTCCAGTACATAGGCCTTCCCCAATGTCTTCTCCAGTACATAGGCCTTCCCCAATGTCTTCTCCAGTACATAGGCCTTCCCCGATGTCTTCTCCAGTACATAGGCCTTCACCAATGTCTTCTCCAGTACATAGGCCTTCACCAATGTCTTCTCCATTACATAGGCCTTCCCCAATGTCTTCTCCATTACATAGGCCTTCCCCAATGTCTTCTCCAGTACATAGGCCTTCCCCAATGTCTTCTCCAGTACATAGGCCTTCCCCAATGTCTTCTCCAGTACATAGGCCTTCTCCAACGTCTTCTCCAGTACATAGGCCTTCCCCAATGTCTTCTCCATTACATAGGCCTTCCTCAATGTCTTCTCCCGTACATAGGCCTTCCGCAATGTCTTCTCCATTACATAGGCCTTCCCCAATGTCTTCTCCCGTACATAGGCCTTCCCCAATGTCTTCTCCATTACATAGGCCTTCCCCAACGTCTTCTCCAGTACAAGGTCCTCCGCTTTCCGCACACTGAGCATAGCTCTCTCCATTATTTGCTGTCTTTTTGTTCAATGTATCGATTACAAAAGTAGAGGAGTTTTTGTCAATCTAGAGACAAACAACATTAGCTATGTGAATCGAAAACCTGATGAGAGTTCGCCGAGCTGTGTCGGGCGGTTACAAAAATATCACTGAAAATTGTGTTGCGGCCGTCTGTTGAAGGCCCCTGCTTTATATAACCCATAAAAGGATATAATTTATTAAAATCTATTGAAGACTTCTCGAGATATTTAAATTAACTTTGAAGGCTTCCAGCGCCCTAACTGGATAAATTGGGTTAGAACCGTCACATTTTCGACAGAGGGTTCGGTTGTCACGTCATGTGCGACACACACTTTGTGTTAATGAAATTCACTCAGGTTCTTAGGGACTTCGTCTCGTTCAATGCGTCAATTTATAAATTGTATCTCTTACCGAGGGTTTCCACTGCCGAAAAAATAACATTATTGTCATCTCAGAGAGAAAGCTTGTTTCGCTACAATTCTACGCCATTGGAAACCCACGGTTAGGGAGCAACATTAGTGCAGTTTTAACATAAGAACAAGTTGTAGTGTAGTACTCACATTTCATTAAATAATTAAGATGTCTAGGTAATTTTGAACAGTTGTAGAACCAGCAAAAGCTGCAGGTCCACTACCACTACTTCGAGGACCTCGACCTCATACCACATGGCCTTCAATTCGCTCTTTTTAGATTCCTCACCGGATACCCTACCCCTCGGTCTGACGAGTCCGTTACTGCAGACAGGTTGACGGGGAGGTATGAAATCCTGTCCCTACTCGCTACTACTAAATAAAACGCAACGCTACAATAGCCGGATATATACAATAGATGGAATTCCGGGTATACTTTTGAATCATCAGCCTGTTACACGGTGTTCACACTGCCGAAAACATATTATGAATTGCGCAGGGACGGATCTACATACGGGGCTTTGGGCCGCAGGCCGCCCGTGGATATAAAGACCCTCAGTCCATAGAAAACAAGATTACGAGTTTAAAATATATATGATAGAGGTCCCATGTTGACACATCTAGTAAATGATTGCATTCAGTTAAAAATCTATAAAACTATGCATGTGTGCACATCACCGCGGCGGTGGTCTCTGCGCGCAGCTCATAACATTTTTAGTTCCATGTCGAAAGTTTATACTAAAGGAATGTGTAGTGGGCGGTGCGGTGACGGCCCGGAAAAAAAGTTTGTGACAAGCTGTAACTCTGTTTACCTATACCAGAATACAATTTCCCGTTTTCATGCTATCCTTATGAGGAAAGGGCGGGAAGGGGAAGAGCACTGAAATGAGGTCTCCGGCACCTCACTCATCAGACGAAACGCAGAGCAACGGTGGTAGAGCCAGCCACCAAAAACATCTGTTGCACGAATGGGCCGGCTCGACCGGTGAAGTACCACCACCTCACAGAAGACGGGCGTCAAGTAGATGTACTCTGCGTTTACTGCTATTCTACTCATTTTTGATTTCATTAACGCAGCAACGCCAAGGCGAGCGGAAGGATTGGGGGCGGGGGACGTGGCGGGGGGGTTCGCGCTAACACAAAAACTTCATAAAGCTTTTCAGTTTATTAGTTAAACAAATATCACTTTTATTTACAACCAAAGCAATCACAAATTTATAAACTAATTGTAATCACCTAGAACTACTTAACAGATTGAAATATTTACAACAGAGTCAACAAGGCGGCGTCACGCGGACGCCAGGGGCTGCGTGACGACAGGCGACCGGCGGCGCGGCGAGACGGGCTCGTCCGCCGCAGGCGCGGTGCCCGCCGGCACGGGCGCCACGCCGGCGGGCCCGGGCGCCGCGCCCGCCGGCTCCGACAGCCGCAGCGCCACCTCCAGGTCGCGCAGCACCTGCACGCGGGATATCATTGTAAATTGCCAAGTACCCAAGAAATATGGGCACGAATGTTATGAAAAACAAATTATGTAAATTTATTTAATTAGAAATAACCCTGAGCACATTTCGAGAGGCAAGCGATCACAGGCGTCTTTATAAATCGATAAAATTTTATAAAATACGTCTGTTCTGGTTACCAGACGGGCGAAGGTTGACCTTCAGCGTCTCTCCTACCATAAATAGGATTGCCGCGCGGTAATCCTACTAATATTATAAATGCGAAAGTTCGTAAGTATGTTTGTTTGTTACTCTTTCACGCAAAAACTACTGAATGTAATTTAATGAAACTTTACAATGTCATAGGTTGTACATCAGAGTAACATATAAGCTATAATTTATAAAGATATTGTGTGAATTGTACAAAATGTAACGATAAGTGTCAAGTAAGGAGGAAAAGATTCCGGCATATTCGACCTATTCCGGTGTGCGTTGCAAAAACTGTTAGAGTTACACGTATATAATGTGTAATGGAAATGTTTACCTTGAATAGTCCTACATAAAAAGTGCGCGACAACATATATCTATCTATTAAGTGCAAGCCATTATCGATAAAATGGGGCTGGCCCAAATTGTATTATAATCCCCACTAATATTATAAATGTGAATGCAAGTTTGTTACGTCAAAACTACTCAACCGATCATCATGAAACTTTGTACACATATTCTTGGAGGTATTAGAAGTAACATAGGATACTTTTTATGAAAAAAATAGTATATAAAAAGCGAAGTATGTACGTTCCCTATAGACTCCGAAACGGCTGGACCGCTTTAGATGAAATTTACAAGGATTGTCTAGATTGGCACAGCGGGTGTTCCTGTGTTTGGTAGCGATCGGATCAACACAAATAGTGGTACCCGGGCGAAGCCGGGGCGGGTCAATAAAAATACCTCAAGTATATATGTTATATGGCTTTCATAGCTCAACAACAATTGCCGGTGCAATCGATGTCCGGTGTAACATTTAAGTTAATTAATATTTCATTGAATAACTATGTTAAAGGTTAGCTTTATAATACCAGATAAATAAATTTTAAAGCGCCGTTTTTATTCCTCTGTGAATAATCGCGGCACCGATCTCGCAGATTTTTTTATAGTACGAGATGGCAAACGAGCAAGCGGTTCACCCGATGTCAAGTGATCGCTACCCATAGACATCTGCAACTAACTAATGAGTTGCAGACGCGTTGCCCAACGTTAATGGACAGAGGAGGGGACGAACAGGAAATGGTTATTTCCAATTCCCATAGATCCACCGGCAGGTTTTTTCCCCTTCCCATCCTTTCCTTGTAAGAAAAGGGTGGGAATGGGGAGAGAACTAGAATAAGGCCTCCGGTACCTCACTCATCAGACGAAAAGCAGAATACTCTACTTGACGCCCGTCTTCTGTGAGTTTGTGGTATTTCACCGGTCGAGCCGGCCCTGCAGTGCAACAGATGTCGTTGCGCGCTCTGCCACAGTTTAAAAATACTTTCTTCATACCAAAATTTTCCTCAAATATGTTCTGCACCAGTTCGATTGAAACGTTTACAAGATCAACGATTTCTCGGTGTTTAATTCGGCGGTCGGCTTTAACGAAATTTTCTTAATCCTATGTAGGTATCACAATTGGGAGGCCGGGGCGGACCTCATCAAGGACGATTGTTCTCGCTCGCCTAAATTCGTTAAACCAATACCTGACGCTCAGCATAGAATGTGCTCGGTCAAGGTAAACCGAATACAAACTTTTATTTTTTTAAGTATGAATCACTAGGATATAAACCTTTCGGAATAAAGCGCGAGATGATGTGAACCAGTGTTTAAAGTGTTTACGGGCGCGCTAGGTCATATAGGTCACACAGTCACGCGCACGGGCCTGTCTAAGTAAAATCTGCGGGAGCACCTCGGGCGCTGTTTAACGCTTGAATGTTTTGTATGTATAAGTGTATAAGACGCTACCTCGGTTTCCTTGTGGTCGAGTAGCGCGAAGCGTCGATCGAGTGCGGTGAGGTGCGCGAAGGTGAGGTGCAGGTGCGCGTGCAGGCGCAGCAGCGCCAGCTCGCGGAAGTGCGCGGCGTACAGGTGCGCCACCACGTGGAACAGCAGCCGCACCACGCGCCGCACCACGCCCTCGAACTGCGACGGGAACTCGTTCGCTGCGAACGTCAACGCCACACATTAAACGACGCCCTAGCCTGCACTCTGCGGCGACCGCGGCGGCCCCGGCGACCGGGTCATTTTTGACACACATGACAGAACTAGAACGCTACCCATAATTATCAGCAACAAGCCAAAAGTTGCTGATGCGTTGCCCACCTTTAAGTAAGAGACAGAGGAGCGGTTAGACAGGGTAAAAGGATTTTTCCTTCTTCTATTTATTACCTCCAATCCTCTTCCCCTTACCATCATATCCTTTCCGACATCGGGTTCTTTTGCATTTCATTAGATTATCGGACTGTCCGGAAATCTAATATCCCTTTCTATTCCGTCCCGCTCGTCTTTTTCGTATATCCTCGTTCCTACGTAGAGACCAAGCTCCAGTTTGCTTGATTTTGAATATTACAAATAGATAGGTTCTATACTTGTACATGGAAGATCAGTCGATAGAGTGCGTCGATAGTATTCGAGTGGGGGTGCGGGGGTGCGGGCGCGGGCCCGCTGCACTCACCGTACTTTGTGGGGAAGACGGACTCGTCGGTGACGGTCTTCTGTGTGTAGGTCATGACGTAGTCGACGTACTGCGGCGCGGCGACGCGCGTCTTCTTGCCGCGCTCGTCGTACCAGGCGTAGGCGCGCGCGCCCGGCCCCGTCATGTCGGGGCACGACGCCGCCGTGCAGAACTCCGACACCGTGCCGTACAGCAGGTTCACGTGCTCGAACAGCGCCAGCGCTGGGAACCGCGGCACTTAACGTTAAATATAACAATAATAGAGGTTACCATGGTTACCTCAACACACGCAGGCAAATATATTATTTATGAGAACATGAATGTATCTAAATATAAATTAATAAATACATAGGGAACTGTTAGTCGCCCGCAGGTGGTTGTTCCACGTACTATAAATGTTAAGGTATTTTTATAATCACAGGTGACCTTCACTGACCCCATAACAACCACGCCAAAGCCCTCCTGTCCAGCGGGAAGTCTACGCAGGACTCGCGGCCAAATGACCGTGAAAATTTAAGCAACACATCTGTTGTACGAATAGGCCGGCTCGACCGGTACAGTACTATGTACTCTCGGAAGACAAGCATGAAGTAAAAGAATTATGCGTTTCGTCCAACGAGTGAGGTGCCGGAGCCCTAACTCTACTCTTCGTCCCTTTGGCCCTTTCTGATACGGAAAGGGGTATATGGTTTGACGGGGAAGGGTATAGAGAGGTAAGGGAGTTATTCTTTTTTTCTGTTTCTACCCTCCTCTGTCCATCAGTTAGGCAACAACTTTGCAACTCATTACTACGTTGCAGGTACCCTATGACGGTGTCTTGATATGAGATGGTGGCAAACGAGCAACCTTGAACAGGTTTGCTACCATGTTATCTCTACTAATATTATAAATGTGAATGTAAGTTTGTTTGTTACGCTTTCACGCGAAAACTACTCAACCGATCATCATGAAACTTTGTACACATATTCTTGGAGGTATTAGAAGTAACATAGGATACTTTTTATGAAAAAAATAGTATATAAAAAGCGAAGTATGTATGTTCCCTATTGACCTATAGACTCCGACCGGACCGATTTCGATGAAATTTACAGGGATTGTCCAGATTGGCACATTCCTGTATTTGGTAGCGATCGGATCAACATAATTAGTGGTTCCCGGGCGAAGCCGGGGCGGGGCACTAGTATACATATAAAAATATGAATGTGTATACTAACTGTGCGACGCGAGCCACTCGTTGTAGTCGAGGCCTTGCGGCAAATCCACTAGCTGACGCATGTCGAGCTCGGGCAGCTTGCGCTCAAGCAGCGCCTCCTGCAGGTACAGCTTGGGGTCACCAGCAGGCTCGCCTTCTCGCTCCTTGCGCCGCGCCTTCCTGAAACACGATGCACCGGTCAGCGCGCGCAGCACGGTCGCACCCCACATACCCCTAACCTAACCATTGCTCGCTAGGAACTACCGGCCAACGACTACGAGACGGCGAACATGAAAGATAATTCAAAGCGACTTAATCATGTGTTTTTTAAAGAGTAGTGTAAAACACAGAAGAGTAACGTCAAACTAAATTCTCTTCGCTAAGCGGCTCACGACGTGTGTTTTCTTTAAACAGCTAGCTTGTTGTCTACCAGCATCGCGATGTAATGATTGCCTCTGTTGTCGACGCTCGTGGCTAATTGGCTAAACACATAGTAATAGCGTGCCGTTATCGAGGCGTCAATTGATCTGACGGGCTGCAAGAGTTGTCAGAGTGGACGAGTTATGTAGAAGGAAGCAAATATTTCATTTCGATAATTTTTATCGCGTATATTTCTGATAAACTTTTTATTTTCAAGCGATAGTCATTTTTTTTATTATTAAAAATTATTCATTCACTATTTATTTTACAAAATCTACAAAACATAATTTTAAAATGCGTATACAAATACTTAGTAGTTAACCGGCGGGGGGCACTATGAATCAAGCCAACAGTATTTTGTATAGAACCTTTTATCCACGTTGTAGTATGTGACTTTTAAAACAACAAGTTTTTAGCTTGCACTCTCTCATTCCTAAATTAACCTCTATTTTTGACAAGTTGACTGGACTTTATTGTTAAGTAAAACATTAAATTTGTAATATCTTTTGAATTATTCAAAAGGTATAATATATATAGGAATGTACATATAGGGTGTGTAGACATTTAACTCCATCTTGAACAGCTCGGGCGTCGGACGTCGGGCGTCAGGCGTTAGGGTAAGGAGAATGACACGTAGCGAAATACATTAGGACATTGCAAAATATAATCTTTGATCGTTAGTACAGTAAGTAGTAGCGCGTATCCACGATGCAACCCGATTGCCGTCTCTCCGCAATGTAATGCCCGCTACCAGGTTCGCCGTTGCGCTAAAGCTTGGGGTTGTGTCAGACTGACTGACAGCTCGAACGTTTTACTCGTCAAGCCGCTCTGCATTCGGCCAGTCCCCGACACACATATACAGTCTTCATTTATTTGGATAAGAATTAACACAATGGTCTGCTTTCGGTCGACATTTCTATCAACGTTCAAGATGTAAAAAAATAGTTATGGTGGTGACATAACTTATTGGGACATATGGTATCGCGAATTGTTTTTGTAAATATTTTTATGTTTTTCAATATTGTAGAACATTTTTTTAATCTATCAGTAATAGTTTCCGCCGCGCATGCGCTGAAATACATTTTATGGGATTTTTTTACACCTTGGTACACAATAATGTATATTGAAGTTTTAATGGGAATCCCTAATTTTTTCTAGTAACTCCGGGATGATGTAGCATTCGATTAGTGAAAGATTTTTTTAATCGGCCAAGTAGCTTTGATGTTAATTCGCTACAAAAATACCATGATAATGTGTGAGTACGGGCCATCTCATGCGCAGATGTAGGAAGGTAAAAGCGAGAACGGTGTACGGTGATCGGTACGAATGGAAATCCGTCAACCGTGCCTACACGTTGGAGAGGGCGGGTACCATCTAATGCTTAATGTAGTACAGGCAGGGAAACAGTTACAAATCTCTAGATAGATTAACCAACTCCCATACAAACAATGTTAATATCATTGAAATATATAAACACAGGGGTGTCGGTATCAATTACTTCTCAGCCTATTACATTGCATTATTGGAACCATAAGACGTTTCATATCTTTATGTATGGAGATGCAACGGTATCTTTATAAGAATATGTTTAACACAAAATCCTCGCGCTCACTATCTGGTGTTATCGCAGTTCAACTGCTGATTCGATGAACCTTGCTGGGATAACCGCGCCACAACGCCACGTTGCTCAAGTACTAGCAAAAATTACAAAAATAAATGCACGTTAGCTCGTGTAGTAGCGCAAGCAGGACCTGAATATTGTCAATGGTAAAATAATGTTATTGGATAGCTTTGCAGCCAGCACGCCCGAACATGAGCCGACGCAGATTGTGTCGCGGCTAGCACCTTCTTGCAAATCGATCTCATCTGGATAACAAAAATTAATTAGTTATCCCGTATAAGGAAAGCCGTAGTAAACTACAACATTTATTTTAATTGAATTTTAAGCATGGATATTTTTTTTAAATGGGGATGGTGTTATGTCCGACGAACGAAGTAAATTAATGTTGAATGTTTATAGTTTGAAGCAATATTTATTTGTGTAGTTTTTTTTTCAAACTAGGTGGCAAAAGAGCAAGCGGTTCACCCGATGTCAAGTGATCGCTACCCATACACATCTGAAACTAACTAATGAGTTGCAGGTGCGTTGCCCACCTTTCAGAGGAGGGGACAAACAGAAAATGGTTATTTCAATTCCTATACATCCCCTCCACCGTCGATTTCTCTTCCCCTTCCCATTCTTTCCTAACAAGAAAACGGTAGGAAAGGAGAGAACTAGAGTTAGGCCTCTAGGTTTATGTAGTATATTAGCCATTCATTATTAATGACTTTAACAACGCAATAATTACAAAATAAATAAAAATAAAAAAATTGTCATAAGCCATCCCAGTTATAAGCTGTACGACGCAAATAAGTCGACGACCCGATGGACGTCGTAGATACCGCCTAACAACATTAATTTTACACTAAATTCAAAGCTTTCACGTTAAACACAATTTCTGTTTTATTTTCTGGTGGGTAGATGAACTGCTAGCTGATACGATCCAAGGGAATCACCGCTAAATTGCTTCGCCCTCACAATATGGATATTTCTCCAATTGTTATCTTATTTCTTGACTTCATGATCTATTTCCGGATTGTAAGGCAATGCCGCTTGTTATAAGTTTACAGTAGGTCCGCCCACGTATATGCAACAGGTAATGTTTATTATTTCGCACTCTCTGACTTTACATTTGTTATACACGAACCTATTTCATTCTGCGCCTATTCGCTTTTACTCCATTTTCAGTTGCTCTTGAAAGTTATTCGCACACACTAATCCGAGTATTTACATTATCCCTTGCGTGTGAAGCAGCTCCCCAAGCAATTGTATTTTATCTATTTAGTGTAGTGGCAATAATAAAGATTTTTTTTTCTTTCTAAAACAATCGGGATCTAAAATACTTTTGAAAATTACCGTAATAAAACATTCGAAGTGACTAAAAAGAAAAAGGTTTAGTACAGGTGACACCGCACACTGACAATGACATGTCATAATATTTATTTATTTACATTTTAGACATCCAATTATGAATCAGCTTATAGTTAGTGGAAACCTACACGATATTTATGGTCCGTTAACATTTGCAGGAGAAGCGGTGCGCGCGGTGTGCAGCCGGTAGTATATCACGCGCGGCCCTGACCTCGGTCCGCCTGTCGGACCATGTTTTGTCACGACTGCGTCATCACCGCCAAACGACATGCTATCACATAATTCGTTAGCTTAAATCGTTATCGGAAAGTTCTAGAGCTGTGGTAGTTATACGTAAATTAAATGATCACCCTAAGCGGTGGGACAAGCCGTGAACTCGAAATATGGCGCGTCGTTCGATACATATGTTTATTCACTACACTTACGAGAAACTAAATTCCAATTCAGTCTGCCGGGTTAATATTACGGCAAGCCCTGGTAGCTTCCACTGCTATGGTATCCTTCGTCTCTAAAGATATAGTACAAGTGCGGCTCATATTGTGTAAATTGTCTGTAGAGGGCAGAGCGATGCTCTTGCGCCGAGCGTACTAACTTCCCGAGCAGCGCGTCGACGAGCGCCGAGAGCCAGAACAGTACCAGCTCCGGCAGAATGGCGCTCCGATAAACGACGGGCTAGACGCAAAGCGATATGCTTCGGTGCACGTGACGGCTCCCGGTCCCAGATGCGCGCGACGGCCGGCCGGCGAAAATGAGCGCAATATTAATACGTTTATATACACTACTCTTGAGGCGTTCACTTGAAATGAATCGTCTTACATCGATATCGATAAAATGACATAATATAATAACAACGGCGGTACACACGATAGAACACGACACCACGCACGGCTAGTAGCTTTACCTGAACGGTACGGCTGCGTACAGATAGGACGGAAGTGAGAACAGCACGCCGAGAACCACCGCGTGGCACATCGCGTTGACGACTGTCCCTCCCACTCCCTACCGCCCCGCGCCCGCGCCCGGCGCGACCCGCCCTCCCCCTTTCCCTTCAACCGCATCATGCTGTGCACCGAGGCTATCTCTGTCGTATGGCGCGGCGTATGCGCGGCGCCCGCATTGGTGGATGATTAATACTTATATAACGAGACGGATCGATTCAACTTCAAGGTGTTGTCAGTTTAATTTTACTTCCGTGTGCCAATACAGTCCACAGGTGTTCGCGATACCCCGATGTTTCTGTTTATAAGAATCAAAGGCCGACCCCTTCCTTACGTCAGTACAATGTATTTTTTTTAAACAGCTCACCATGCTTCTTGATCGATCGCTGTTTTTATTGCTTTAAATCTATAAAATAAACTTTTCTGTGCTACTTTATGTTCATTCGGTATTAGACGCAAAATGAAGTCGTGCCTCGCCCGTGAACGCAATGTTTTACTTTAACATAATTGTTTGCACGTGATTAGTACGGTATTTCATCTTTAGCTTCTTTGAGTTACACTCGTATGGGAAGTTGGACATCATCATGAGAAATTTGATGTTCGTGAGTGCCGAGTGCCGCTCTAATTAGCAATTTCTTCGTCACTTGGCAACATTTTATATCAGCGGACACATGAGCCTAGTGCCCATGTGCCCTACAACATGGTGCTTATTTCAAACTAAATAGGTAGCCAGCTTTCTTTATTTCTGGTGGTGTCGGTCCCTACGCACAAAATCTATGTTTTTTTATGTGAGAAGGTGGCAAACGAGCAAGCGGATCACCTGATGGTAAGTGAGCGCTGCCCATAGACATCCGCAACAGGCAAGTGTGCTGCAGATGCGTTGTCTACCTTTAATGGACAGAGGAGGGCATAGACAAGAAAAAGGATATTTCGTTTTGTCCGTTAGTCCCCTCCCCGTCCAATCCTCTTCCCTTTCCCATCCTATCCTCCGTATGAGGAACGAGTGGGAAGGAAGGAAGGAAACGCAGAGTACTTCCACTTCACGCCTGTTTTCTGTGAGGTGGTGGTATTTCACCGGTCGAGCCGACCCTGCAGTGCAACAGATGCTGTTGTTGCGGGCTTTCGTAATTTTGGCATAACGGAAAGGAAGACTTACGTAGATTAAAAAATTTGTGTACATGATACAATTGCATAATTAAAAATGCGAACAAAAGAAACATGAAACAAATACACCCAGTTAAAAGTGTAGGTGTGTTAAAAAGGACAAAATCACACGAGGATGAAAAAATAGGAGACAGGCTAGTGGAAAATTAAATTGATATTTTCGGCCTCTGTGTGTTTGTGGTAGCGGGGATACCATACTTGCGATGCGTGCTCTAAATGGCTTCTGACGTACGTACAGGACAGTATTTTGACAGCTTCGGCGTCAGTAAAGCGTGAAGAGAGCCGCATAATAAAGCCAACTTATAGGCTTTATGTGTCAACATGTGTATCGAATAATTAATTACTGTCTGGTGAACGCGCTCTTTTATTTTAGTAAAATTCCAGTTTGTTTATGAGGCAATATATTTCTAGTCAGCGTAAATCGGTCCAAAATTCAATCTTATCATCAAGTAATGACATTGTGCCAAAGATATGCATGTCATCGTCCAAACAGAATAGACGAGACGATACGAGGTACGACGCGATGTCGTTTTCATAGATTGCAAATAACAATGGGCCGAGCGATGAGCCTTGCTTGAGGCACACCACTGGGCACAGTGGCCCAGAGATATCATTATTTAGTTACTCCTGTGACGACCTATTAAGCAAATGACATACACAACAATATAAGTTCACCTCTTATACAATGCTACTAAGCTTTTCCGATAGGGTGTCATGATCTATGCGGTCAAATGCTTTACTGTATCCGTGTAGACATCTACCTGACTACCCATAGCATCAGTAATGAACTCATAAAGCAACGTTATAATAGTTAATCTGCCTTTAAAATACTGTCTCGATATCGCTGTGGCTTAGATTAGTTTTTCTCTAAGTTATTCGTTTCTCGCTCGCCGGGATTTTCTCTTTCTGTGTAGTTATTATTTAACAATAATATGTAAGCGAGCAGTTACACGAGCGGCGATCGATGCGGCACCGCGGCCGAGGTCGCCAGCGCCGCAGCATAGCTGTCCTTCGACACCCCAATCGACTCGACTGAATTATAGCCCATTTGAGATGTCAAAGTATCACGGTGAAGGGATATTGTTTTTATTTTTAAAACTGCAATTACGCGTAATATAATACTCTAGTCTACTCTAGGCGCAGGCGGGGTGGCGGTTGCGCAGGCCGACCGCAGCGCGCTCACTGCACTATCCGCGGTCCGCTGGTATGACGGTGCGTGTTGAAGGTATTTAGTACTCATGGTACATGAGCCGTCTAAGATTAAGATATTCGTTGCTCGTTGCGAACTCATCTCAATAAATTTACGCTCACGCTCGTAACCCAGAGGGGTAGCCAGAGATTATGGATTTTCAAACCCCTGTCGCATCTTCTAAATCCATACATCAACGCATACAAACTTGTCGTTTACGGACACTCCTTATATCGCCCTTCTTTAGTATGTTATTAATATGACCGATATAAGTTCTCCTTTGGCGTCCCCTGCCAACGCTGTCACTCACTTTTGCAACATAAATTTGTTTCGTTACTCTCTCTTCATTCATCCTTTCAACATGCCCGAACCACCGAAGCATACCTTTCTCAACTTTACGTGTCTACCATCTCGATGTCATAACATTTTAAACTTGATTATGGGCAACTAATTTTACAGGAGAAGTTTTTGCATTCATATAATAGTTTATAGGAATACTGCTTTAACTCGGCTCGGCATATTAAAGGCGAGTAGTTCAAAGAACAGAAGGAAATTTATGTCTGTCATGATCATACCCTAATAGTTATTTTTATTAAAGGCACATCGCGTGCAGCGCTAGGTGGCATAGTGCTGGCGGCGGCCGACCGCGCTAACGGTTCCGCGACCGCCGTCAATCGTACAAGTAACTAGGCCTCTACGTGGTCCCACTTAAAACTTTACATTATTCCAGTCGCGCTTTCCAATGATTCAAACTAGAATACCGATGAGCATTCTAGATATGAAAAAGTTCTCACGATTCGTATGTATGTTGTGAATAGTGAGTGAGAAGCGTCACTGGACTACGGTTGTGGAGATAGATGTTGCTGTCGGGGTAAGGTAATGTAATGTAAACCCTTTTTTATGTGAGAAACGCTATATTAGAATATGATTCCATTGCTATCGGGTTTAATCGGTGCGCTCTGGGCCGAGCGAATGCGCACTGGTGCCGTCCGGTTCGCACAGTTTGCGGGGGCACGCTCACCACCGCTTGCTAACAGAAACTTGGCCTGGACGAACCATTTATTCTACCTTCCTCCTGGATATGATATTGTGATCCCCACTGCTCGTTACACCTCTGCAGATGTTGTTTCTCTGTGTTTACGTACGCTGCAGTGATATCACATAAGTTTCAATTATAAATTGTTACGAAATCATTTTTAAAATTCTTCAAAATTGACTACCCCATAATATTTCTAAGTGAATAAAGCCTAGTAATGAGAGTACGCTTTTTTCTTGAAGGACCCTAAGACGCAGACGTATGGATTAACCGCTGGAATCAGATCATTTCACAAGGCATGTGGGGCAGGAAGTTACGTGAAGTGCAGTAGTGCTACCCATCAAGATGGGGTGGATAGAATTTGGAGCTATATACTGTTGAAGAAAAAGTGTGTTGACGAAACTTAGCGGCTGAAATTGTTCCAAATAGTTCTTTGGAACATTCGCCCCGGTAATGTAAGTCGATTAATGAAAACCGTACACTACCAAATACATTTCTAGTACAGACAAGCACCTAACTGCGCACCGACTTCTAGGAGCCCCTCTCGGTCTTCTAGAATTGTGATGATCAGTGACTTCGCACGTAACGACAGCGGCGTGTTTTAAAGTCAAATTAATCTAAAGCCAAAAAAGCTAGAATGACCAGTACTCTTAATAAGTATATCCATTTATATCAGTTTTCTGATCTTTAAAAAATACGATGAAATGCTACGACATAAAAAACATAGTGCCCCGTTTATTTGCCTCGTCTTGGCGGAGGCACTAGCTTGCTCCCAAATGGAAATCCGTTTAACAGACAGACATGGCGAGACATTGTTTTATAATATGAAATAATACAACCTAGTACGTAACTAATAACTTTACCTACTAGAACGAGATAGATTATTTTGGTAAGGAAATGGCCAAAATAAAAAAATACAAAAACCACAGGACTGTACGCGCGTGTCAAGAGCTCGGTGAGCGGCTTCTCTCAGTCAGCATGAAAATCAACGGTAAGAGGCGGACTACATACACATCGGTCCACCGAGTTCGAACCGTCATAGTTATGTGATTACGATTAAATATATCGCTGTCGGCCACCGCAGCGTGACCGCAGCGTGCCGCGTGCAGGCTTCGATACCAGTTTCCGGTGCAATTTGTACAAGTGTGAAAAAGTAGAACAACAATCAGCAGTAGAGTTGCGGCGACGGCGCGGCGCCTTTCGTCGTGCACTGGTGCGCCGCTCGCAACGTTCGTTTCGTAGTATAACCGCTCTTGCTTTTACCGTTAGGAAATTTCAGGACCGCTCAGTTCGTCGCCCCGCGGCGCGCTTAGTCGCCAACGGCCCCTTCGCCATTTCACGTTCCGTAACACACGCAGCCGCCACAAGCGGTTTCACAAGCGACGAGGTTAGGGAGTAACGCAACTTACGAGACGAGTCCTCCGAGGAAGGCGACCGGCCCGCCGCCGATGAGCCGGATCTTGCGATGGCATGAATCGAAGAGGGAGAGGCGCGCGTGCGGCGGCGACAAGCCCACCGTGCCCGCCGAGCGCAGCATCGCCCCATGCCCCTCGCCGCCGCAAGCACTAGCCGTTCGCGGCACTGGCACACGCGTCACCGTGGCGAGCGTACGGCGCCGACAACATCGCAACACATCCACCTCTGATCGCTGTCCGCGCGAGACTGACGTGAACGTGACGCGGGACTAGGCACCGGTATTCCCCGCCCCGCAGACCCTCCGTGAAAACGACGTGCGACGTGACTTTGAACGACGTCCTATCGATTTTCCATAATTTATTAGCAAAAAAATAATTACACTCGGCTAAGGCAAGAATGCAGGTATATGAGTATGAGACAAATAATATATAATACTGAATTAAAAAAAATAAGTTTTTTAACTTTGTATTATGTGTTTTTTAGAATTATAATAAAAACATTCAAGGCCGTTGCGACAAGGTTACGACGTTCTATACGAACGGCGCAGCGCGACGCGAGCGATCAGCTGATGCGGTGCGCGGCGCGCGGCCAGAGGGGCGAGAGAGAGAGGTCTTTTGTAATGGCGCGGTTTACTTTTATACCGTATGTTTATAAACAGTGCTTCTGTAGGTATTTCTATTTACATTACAATTAAGCATGGCATTAAAACATTTTTTCTAGTATATACGACTTATTATCATAGCCCCTTAATTGGCAACTCGTAATGATTTGTGCGTCTTGGATGAGCTGGGTCCACCTGGACCATGGTACCACATCATTAAAATAATCATGGCCATTAAGGATTGTCTCGGTCATTTGTTTTAAAAAGCATAATGTGTGTGAGCGGAGGGGTGGGACTTACCAGAGGCAGTCCAGCATGACAGACATGCGGGCGCGGCCGCACTCACCTGCAACAACACAACAGCTCAGATTAGAGTCGCCGCACCGCGCCGCAGCCCGCGCCACCGCCACCGACACCAACTCTCAAAGCGATTTACCGCCTATGATTCAGTTGCATTATAAATAAAGTTGAATGTATAGACTATAACGCACAATAATTGTCATAGAGTAAACAGGTTTGAATCTACGGATCGTGCCATTGTCATTGCCTGTCGGGTGAAATAAACCTGCAAAACAATGTTAGCTTTGCCCTAGCCTGGACACAGCCTTCAATTAAAGGAGCAGAAAGTCCACTTATGAATAATCTCCAGAAGACTCAAAAAAATCACGAGGGAACTTAAGAAACCAATTTTTTAATTATTGTGTAACTAGATAAACCCGGTTCGCGGTTCTAACACCCTACGAATTATGCAGGGAACTAGTTATACAGACATCCCGTAATGAATGGATCAAAGGAACAGTGGCAATGAAAATATCATTAGGTACCCAGACCAGTAAAAATTTTATATTTATTTGTTAAATTTATAACGAAATAACATATTTAAGTGGCGGCATCTATCGGTGAATAAGTGAAACTTCAGATGAGCTGTTGAATGCATTGTCGTTGAAGATGCAATAAAAAAGTATCATGTAGCCTGTGACAACTCCCCGTGTGTTTTAATATTATTACGTTTTTAAAATATTTTGTTGTATCACCAATCAATATTAAAATAATAAGTTGTAATTCTGAACCTGTTTATTTAGAACATATGTATTCTGAATTAAATTATTTTTTGTACTTAATTAATAATACAGATTGACTTTTGTATGAGAATGAAAAATGTCAAATTATACACTTCTCCGCACCGGTAAATCATTTTGTATTGAATTTCAAGCGGACGAAGTCGCGGAATCAGCTAGTCTATTATGAATGCCAAAGTTTGGATGGATGGTTATTACGCCAGAACGGTTGAACGGAAATTTGTTTGGGTTTTTGTTTTGAGAGTTGACAACTGTTTGGTTCGGCTAGACCCGACCCATGCAGGCTTCTAATCTGTAATCACTTTGAAATAATTAAATCATTAAACATTTTAAAACGTTCCGTTGTAAATACAAAAGGTAATCTATAACCTTTTGTATTTACAAATATAACAGTGGTAGAGCCCGCAATAACAACATCTTTTGCAAGAATGGGCCGGCTCGACCGGCGAAATACCACGACGTCACAGAAGACAGGCGTGAAGTAGAAGTATTCTGCGTTTCGTCTGATGAGTGACGTGCCGGAGGCCTAATTGTAGTCCTCTTCCCCCTCCTATCCTTTTCTAATAAGGAAAGAATGGGAAGAGGAAGAGGATTTGACGGATGAGGAGGGGATGGACAGGGAATGGAATTATCCTTTTTTCTGTTTGTCTCCTCCTTCGTCCATGAAGGTAGGCAACGCATCTACAACTCATTAGCTTGTTGCGGATGCCTATGGGTAGCGGTACTTATTTCCAGGGGCCGCTTGCTCGTTTGCCACTTGGTAATATATAAAAAAAATACTAATATTATAAATTCGAAAGTTTCTATGTATGTTTGTTATTCTTTCACGCAAAAACGGCTGAAAGGACCTGGATGAAATTTGGTACAGAGACAGATTATTGTCTGGAATAGTACATAGACTACTTTTTATCCCGAGTACTTTTCCCGGTAAATCTACCTATATAAAAGGCGATTTTCCCTATAGATTATAAAACCTTTACCTGTACGGAAACTAAGCTTAGGCCTATTTGAAGAAACCATTACCTATGCTCAAGCAATAGGGTTTAATAGGGTTTTTTATTAAAACATTTATGTTCTGTAGTGATCAATCAAATGAATTGAAATAACTTACTTACGAATACATATTTAAATAGGTAATCTCATGGCCTCGCTTAATCTCCGCAACAGACGGTAGGTTAAATACGGAACACAATTTGATATTAAGAGTAAATCATTCTTACGTTTCAAAATCAGCAGGAAATTTCCGCATGTACTACGCAACGCCACGGGCGTATTTAAAAGACCGAGTTCTTAAAAGATCGCGAATAGGCGGCGCTTTATACAGAGCATCTTATCCATACAAATCAGCCAACGAAACACAGAAGAGTAACGTCAAACTAAATTCTCTTCGCTAAGCGGCTCACGACGTGTGTTTTCTTTAAACAGCTAGCTTGTTGTCTACCAGCATCGCGAAGTAATGATTGGCTCTGTTGTCGACGCTCGTCGCTAATTGGCTCAACACATAGTAATAGCGTGCCGTTATTGACGCGTCAATTGATCTGACGTGCTGCAAGAGTTGTCAGAGTGGACGAGTTATGTAAAAGGAAGCAATTGCAAAGCAAAATTTTTATTTCGTATATTTCTGATAAAACTGTTTTTCCCAATTTACAGTTTAACACAGATGTATTTCATTTGTTTTATTTCATGCAATATGTTGATAACTCCTTTATTTCATTTTTATTATTGCAATTTATTTATAAACATCTAGAAAAACGGTAGATATTTCAAAATACATCATATAAAAACAGTTGTTCAACGGTGTCAGGGTCCTATGACTCAAGCAACCAGTGGTGTGGGTCACAGAGAGAGGGACCTGGAGTTCCTCTCAGGCGGCCAGACTCTAAAGCTTTCACCTTGGATCGAATGGGATTGCCTTCGTCATCACATTTTTAAGCAAAGCGTAATTTTCAAACTCAAAGAAACAGATTATATTTTTTAACATTTCAATGAAACTGTCGCGGCGTGGTCGAGTCCTTTGAATGACGATCTGTAAGACTCCTGCGCCACTTCACAACACACGAAGGCCTTTTAGAATTGATATTTTAAAAACTCCGCTCAACGTCCACAACTAACAAATTACTAAAATCGCTAAAATTTATATTGTTTTTGAGCGGTAACAATGCTTCCGTGTTTCATTTGCGTCACTGGATACAATAAAATTGGAATGTCTGTTTGTAAGGTCTAAATAAAATTTCTACACTGCTTTATGACAATTTACGGTACCTATAAGGTACGAAACGAGTATATTAGGGGAAGCCTAAAAGTAGCACCAATGATAGATAAATTATAAACGAAAGGTTACGATTGTATGTGCATGTTATGAAGAGGGAACAATGACACAAGTATTGTTGAAGAATTTGGAGGGGTATGTCGGTAGAAGTAGGCCTAACAAGAGTTCGCCGGATTGCGAGACAGGTGACACGATCCTTCTTAAAGGGAGTGGCGTTTGAAATGACGGATGACAGATCGACTAGGGCAGGGAGAGGCACAAAAAATTGAATATTTAAAATAGTTTTTTGTCAGTCTGTTCTAGTTAATCTGTGATACGGTTTGACCGATTTGCACTGAACTTACTGGTAAATAAAAATACCCGATGTTATAAAGAAAAACTAAGGTTACTTTATATATAGAATGAAGGTTCATTAAAATCAAGTTGAACACAACTCGCGACTGTGAATAAAACGTCGCCTCACGTTAAAAACTTGTTTTTTGCTTTTGTACTTAGTTTTAAAACAATTAAGTTATATTGTAATCATTTCATACTCTTAAACTTTGATTTTGTCCTTGCTGCCTTACATTTTGCCAGAATTTGAAAATGTTACCTCCATCTTGAACTTTTTATTGACTGTACCGATTGCCGATATCTGTGAGACCAAGTGCTTTCTGAATGCGTTTTGTTAGATACATTTTAAAGAAACATTCATCATCTTGATTTTTTATGTTTGTGGTCCGATTGCCTTCCAAAATCGATACCTGAGACCGAGTGGTTTCTGGATGCGTTACTGGTGTGAGAATTAGGAAAAAAATTGCCGCCATCTTGAAATGTTTCATTATAAAACCGATTGCCTTCAAAGTCGATATCTAGGAGAGCGAGAGGTTATTGAATACATTTCTGCTGCCATAATTTAAAAATAGCCGCCACTTGAAATTTTTAATTATAAAACCGATTGCCTTCAAAGTCGATATCTAGGAGAGCGAGAGGTTATTGAATACGTTTCTGCTGCCATAATTTTAAAAATAGCAGTCATCTTGAAATTTTTAATTATAGAACCGATTGCCATCAAAGTCGATATCTAGGAGAGCGAGAGGTTATTGAATGCGTTTCTGCTGCCATAATTTTAAAAATAGCAGTCACCTTGAAATTTTTAATTATAGAACCGATTGCCATCAAAGTCGATATCTAGGAGAGCGAGAGGTTATTGAATACGTTTCTGCTGCCATAATTTTAAAAATAGCAGTCATCTTGAAATTTTTAATTATAGAACCGATTGCCATCAAAGTCGATATCTAGGAGAGCGAGAGGTTATTGAATGCGTTTCTGCTGCCATAATTTTAAAAATAGCAGTCACCTTGAAATTTTTAATTATAGAACCGATTGCCATCAAAGTCGATATCTAGGAGAGCGAGAGGTTATTGAATGCGTTTCTGCTGCCATAATTTAAAAATAGCAGTCATCTTGAAATTTTTAATTATAGAACCGATTGCCTTCAAAGTCGATATCTAGGAGAGCGAGAGGTTATTGAATGCGTTTCTGCTGCCATAATTTAAAAATAGCAGCCATCTTGAAATTTTTAATTATAGAACCGATTGCCTTCAAATTCGATATCTAGGAGAGCGAGAGGTTATTGAATGCGTTTCTGCTGCCATAATTTAAAAATAGCAGCCATCTTGAAATTTTTAATAATAAAACCGATTGCCTTCAAATTCGATATCTAGGAGAGCGAGAGGTTATTGAATACGTTTCTGCTGCCATAATTTAAAAATAGCAGCCATCTTGAAATTTTTAATTATAGAACCGATTGCCTTCAAAGTCGATATCTAGGAGAGCGAGAGGTTATTGAATGCGTTTCTGCTGACATAATTTAAAAATAGCAGTCATCTTGAAATTTTTAATTATAGAACCGATTGCCTTCAAAGTCGATATCTAGGAGAGCGAGAGGTTATTGAATGCGTTTCTGCTGCCATAATTTAAAAATAGCAGCCATCTTGAAATTTTTAATAATAAAACCGATTGCCTTCAAATTCGATATCTAGGAGAGCGAGAGGTTATTGAATACGTTTCTGCTGCCATAATTTAAAAATAGCAGTCATCTTGAAATTTTTAATTATAGAACCGATTGCCTTCAAAGTCGATATCTAGGAGAGCGAGAGGTTATTGAATGCGTTTCTGCTGCCATAATTTAAAAATAGCAGTCATCTTGAAATTTTTAATTATAGAACCGATTGCCTTCAAATTCGATATCTAGGAGAGCGAGAGGTTATTGAATACGTTTCTGCTGCCATAATTTAAAAATAGCAGCCATCTTGAAATTTTTAATTATAGAACCGATTGCCTTCAAAGTCGATATCTAGGAGAGCGAGAGGTTATTGAATGCGTTTCTGCTGCCATAATTTAAAAATAGCAGTCATCTTGAAATTTTTAATTATAGAACCGATTGCCTTCAAAGTCGATATCTAGGAGAGCGAGAGGTTATTGAATGCGTTTCTGCTGCCATAATGTAAAAATAGCAGCCATCTTGAAATTTTTAATAATAAAACCGATTGCCTTCAAATTCGATATCTAGGAGAGCGAGAGGTTATTGAATACGTTTCTGCTGCCATAATTTAAAAATAGCAGCCATCTTGAAATTTTTTATTATAGAACCGATTGCCTTCAAAGTCGATATCTAGGAGAGCGAGAGGTTATTGAATGCGTTTCTGCTGCCATAATTTAAAAATAGCAGCCATCTTGAAATCTTTAATTATAGAACCGATTGCCTTCAAAGTCGATATCTAGGAGAGCGAGAGGTTATTGAATACGTTTCTGCTGCCATAATTTAAAAATAGCAGCCATCTTGAAATTTTTAATTATAAAACCGATTGCCTTCAAAGTCGATAGCTAGGAGAGCGAGAGGTTATTGAATACGTTTCTGCTGCCATAATTTAAAAATAGCAGCCATCTTGAAATTTTTAATTATAAAACCGATTGCCTTCAAAGTCGATATCTAGGAGAGCGAGAGGTTATTGAATGCGTTTCTGCTGCCATAATTTAAAAATAGCAGCCATCTTGAAATTTTTAATAATAAAACCGATTGCCTTCAAATTCGATATCTAGGAGAGCGAGAGGTTATTGAATACGTTTCTGCTGCCATAATTTAAAAATAGCAGCCATCTTGAAATTTTTAATTATAGAACCGATTGCCTTCAAAGTCGATATCTAGGAGAGCGAGAGGTTATTGAATGCGTTTCTGCTGCCATAATTTAAAAATAGCAGCCATCTTGAAATTTTAAATTATAGAACCGATTGCCTTCAAAGTCGATATCTAGGAGAGCGAGAGGTTATTGAATGCGTTTCTGCTGCCATAATTTAAAAATAGCAGCCGTTTTGAAATCTTTAATTATAGAACCGATTGCCTTCAAAGTCGATATCTAGGAGAGCGAGAGGTTATTGAATACGTTTCTTCATTCAGAATTTTTAAAATACCCTCCTACGCTTTATCACCTGTTTTGAGTTTTAAGTTCTGTCGGCAGTCTTCGTTTCTTCATACATTCGAGGGTGGTAGCAATTCGAACGTTGTGGTCGTTAACCGGATATTTAAAGCGAATAAGTAATTTTTGTGTCATATGACAAAGTAGCAATTAGATAGAGTCGCCGTGGCGCGGGTGAGTGTGGCGTGCGGCGGCGTGCGGGCTCACAAAGGAGACACGGTCGACCACCAAGAACAGTAAAACTGTAAAGCTACAGATTTGACGTAAAATGAGTTTTCAGTTTGACGTCTCCGTCGATAAGCAAAGACGTTTGCCATTGATCGTTATCGATCGGCTTGGTTAGAACGGAGAATTTTTAAATTGTGTGCAAAACTTACGGGCGGCGGCGAGCGGGCATTCGACTCACCTGTAACAAAAAAAAACCCCGTTTAGTAAAACATCAAAAAATAAGATGTGTACGATTGGGGTGCGTGTCTGTGACGCTGGTGTTTGTGTGGTAATGGGCGCGCGCTCACCGCTGCCGCCGCGTCCGCAACCAGAGCTTATGATGGCCGGCGCTTTAACAGTGGAAGTTCCGGATGATGAGATAGCACATGAGATGCGTACGGACATAGGCTTACATTTGCGGATAAAAACTGTACAATTGATTTTTGAGGAAACCAATCAATCGTCCGTCAGAAATAGGAAAATATACAATTATAAATTGTTTTAACAAGAAAACGTATTAAGATAATAAAGCGATATCTAAGTACTGCACGGTTTGAGCGGACAAGGTCGAGAAAAGCGGCAGGTATGTGGGCTGTAGGCCACTTTTTCATATCAGCATACGAGTTATTGAGTCAAAACGCTACTAATTTTATCACACACTTTAAATTGTCGTTTAACTGTACCTAACTAAGCGTATATTAAATAACGATGTACAATAAATTATATAGTTAAGTAATTACCATACAATTATACAAAAAAATACATGATGCTTAAATAGTAATAGCATCATCGTTGGAAGACTTAATTGTAATGGTAATGAACGACGGCAGACACGACGAAAGTTATGATTGAAATAAAACAGCGTAAGACACTGGTTCATTAGTCAAAAAGTTGTTATTATAATAACGTTACCATAGCAACCTAGATTAGTTCATATTTTATATCCCTCGGATATTTTTCTTCAGGATTACAGGTACTAATGTGTGTATGTTTCTAATCTTGTAATCCTAGCAATGTGTTTCGGTATGAATATAAATTTACATGCGCATTTATAATAGGATATAATTGTGGCGATCAATGGGGAATGCCTACATCCAGCGGCGGATGACAGTAGATTGAATAAAAGGAAGGTATTTGGTAAGGATTAGGACCGAGAAACATAAGTTTGTAACTTGCTAATACTCAGAGCAGCATTTAACAAGAATATTAACAAAAATCCACTACTGGTGCCATTTTATCCAGCCAATACAGTTAAATCTAATAAAATATAATTTAATTAACGCTTCTCACGGACCCAAGCCTATTCTATACTAATGAAATATTAATATTAGTGAAAACAATGTTGACTTCACAAGTTGACGCAATCGTTGTGAATTTGATCGGCGAGCTGTGGCGCTGGCGCCTGGGGTTATGTAATGTTCGGTAGTAACCTCAATTACAAAATCGTCGACCTAGCTCCACGCGGCCGTCTGTTTATGAAGTCTCACCACCGGAAGCCACCCAACCAACTCCGCGATGCGGTGCGACCTGACTACCGGCAGCGGAAACATAATAAGGGGTGTTATTGATGAATCTGCATCTGGCCACTGAGAGGGCAGATTTGCGAAGCCGTTACATAAACACCGAGCCCCACTTTTTCTAAAAAACAAATTATCAAAGAAACGAAGCTCTCAGGTCCGTGGGGAACAGTGGCCATTATATTCGTTTTTCCGATAGATATATAATACTAACGTAAAATATTAATCAATTCATACTGGACCTGAGTTCCGGAAACTGAAATCTAGTGGTCGGACGAGCGCTACATTAGGAGGAATTAATGCATTCGGAGTACGACTTAATTGTATTCGATTTAAACGATTGAATTGGTTCGATTAGAACTAATTATTTAACCAATTAATTAATCGATTCACTTAAACTTAACAGTACTTACGTCACAGTAATTAGTTTAGTACAATGAGTAGTTGATAACGTCTATGCTTGGGCGTAGGGCTAGGCATAATTTTGTGTTTTGGTACGACAAATAAGGACAAGTGGATGAGAGCGATGAGGTCTCGCCAGCAGGGCAGCGGCACCGCCACGTGGCCACGGGGGCGGGCATGGCGGGGCATGGCGGCGCGCGGCGACCGACTGCCCCGCGCTCGCCTATTCTTAAATTCTTACCAGTGCATTATTTAATTAGTGCCTTTATTGAATTATATTTGTTCACACATATCTGCGGCTTCGCAGCTTGGCACGTAGCGGCGCGAGTTGCAAGAAGCCGCTGCACGTGTGTAAATTCCACGTATCATGTCACGTATTTTTACGTTACAAAAATATTTAACTGTCGACACCTCGCGATGTTCTGTTTCTGTTGCTATAATTATATGCTTTTTATTTATTTTATTATTTTCTGTTCTGTAACTGCCAGTTATAAGGTTATCATTGTATAACTAAATTTGCATCAAAGTATGATAAAACATCCTTTTGTAGACCGAATCGTCACAAAGAAAACAAGTACCTTTAAAAAAATGGCGCAGTCTGTCTGGTTGTTCCGGGTAATTTCCGAAACGACTAAAGCGACTTCGATGGGACTGTCACTAATAATAATCTGTAATAACATAGGCTAATTTAATTGTCATAAAGTAATCAATGTACAGCGAAAAAAGTTAAGAACTCTCGAAATTGGGAAAAAAATGATGCGCGCGTGTGTCAAAAGCGCCGCTTAGTAGTCTCCTGACGTGTCATTAGGGTAATATAATTGGAGCTGTCAGTTGAAAGTTTGACAACGATCTCCCCCTGTTGATATATTGATTCCCTTAAATGTTTTTGTCCTTAACAATCCTAGTATTGAAGCGAATAATCTAGATAACCCGGTGAACGTAGTACATACTACACAACTAAACACGTATTTAATTTATCGAACAGGAAAAATTAATGTTGGCATTCAATTCAAAACGCTCTGGTAAATTACATACAAAATATATTAGTTTTATTTTCTGATGGGTAAATAAACAAGACAACGGACTTTCCTTGAGAACGCCACGCGCGAAAACAATCCAAGGGAATTCACCGGCAAATTGCATAATACATACGCATTAGGAGATAGATTAAAACGCAAAATAAAAACTGTGCGCGAAAATAAAATAAAGCGAGGGTCTCACAACGATGTCGGGACTGTTCGCTTGATGCGACCTTGATACCCCCGCGTCTCTTGCTGTCGCTCGCTGTGCTCTTAATAAAGGGATCCAACAATTAATACTAATAAGGTACAAAATAAATTAATTCCAGGGCGGAACGTTTGTTTGGCGGGACAGCTAGTTAGTTCAATATTTAATTTAATGGGCAAATCAAATTTAATGGGCTCGAGAGGGCAAATATAAGCTGCCTTATCTAGCTCAGATTGTGACGAATGACGAAATCAGCACACCGCAGGAAAATGTGACTAAAAATGTTATCCTTCTACAAGCGAATGGAGTTTGTTTGTTACGCTTTAACTTATTAACGCCGGCTCAGCTAGTCCTTTCAGTGGCCGACCTCGAGTGCGTTTTTTGGGGACTCCGGGATCTGAGCTAGTCCTACTAGTTCTATTAAAATACTATAAATGCGAAAGTTTGTAAGTATGGAGGTTTTATTCTTTCACTCAAAACCTACATTACGGATAGCTGGAATAACATATAGGCTACTTTTTATCCCAGAAAAATATACGGTTTCGGGAATGCTTACAATAATTATGATTACGATAGTATCGTCCGGTGTCACGTCAAGTGCTACCCTCGAATGTGACGAGACGTCCACGTCTAACACTAGCGAGCATGCGCGCACCGGTTGACGCGGCGCGTGCGCACACAGAGTGGACAATTAGCGGCGCGCGGTGTCAAGTGGAGGTAATCGGTGCAGCGCCGACGCCGGAGACCGCCGGCGCAAATCTATTCACGTCTATTGTAAAAATGAATACAGGCCGTCCATTTTTTCTCTCCTTCTGGAATTAATGATCAGAGCGGACCGTGTATGAAATACTACAGTCATATCTGGGCAGGCGCAGCCAAGTACCAACTTGCGGCATTGGATTCGGTAGCGAGGCGGCCCAGGAGGTACATCAGTGACCAAGACCCTAATTTCAGTGTTGAGACTGAACTGACACAGACACAAAATGGCTAGCCTCTCGATGGTTTACAGATTGCATTGCATGTGCGCAGGAATTGCACCAATTATCTACATTCTACCATAGAATGTTTAGACATACGGCAGGTCTCCATTCTTTCATAGTAGATACCGCGCGTTCGAACGAAGCGATTCGAATCTTCGTTCACGATGGGCACGGTAAAGGATTGGATTAAGTTGCCAGCGTCAGTATCTCCATCCGATTGTGACGTGGGTTGTTAAACTAGTGCGTACTATCTTTCGAGTACATCACTATTTAACATCAGGTGGGTTCTTGGTTAAGCCGCTAGTTAATTCATTATAAAAGAAAAGACTGTTATTTCTCCGCTTGCCATAAGCTGCGATCATTGTTACCGTCTTGCAGCCGCAGCGCTCGCTATTGCAGTTGCTCATAATCATATTAATGAAGAGCCAACCGCGGCGCGCGCACGTACCGCGGTACCTCGGCACCGCCTGTGAGGCCGACGCGGCCGACCGAATGCGAGCGCGGCGCGATGTCAGGTGGACAAGGCCGTGACGTCATCCAGGTGGGGCGATAACTCCGATAAGTGGCGTTGATTTCGCCATCACTCCCTCCCCCTCCCCTCTTCGCTCCAGTCCCGCACCCGCTGTTTACATACAGCGTCGCGAGCCTCACACGGCATCACCATTATTGTATAAATATCAAATACACATTTGTCATGGAAAAATCGTAAATTTCCGAGAAAATATCGCCGGAATCCGGCAAAGCGTTGTAACCCTGTATTCGTAAATCGACTAATGAAACGTAAACGTTTACAGGGTCGCAAACACGTTAACTGATCGAGCTCAACGACGGAGGCCCACCTGCAAAAGCACGAGACGGTGTCGTCGATGTCTAGGGGCAGCGCCGCGGGCGGCAGTTGGTATTTGAGCCTGAGCAGCCGGCGCGAGCCGCGGCGCAGCATGGCGGCGGGCCAGCGGCGCGGGTCGCGCTCGCCGGCGCTCATGGCGGATGGCGCGGGCGGCGGCAGCAGGCGGCAAGCGGCAGGCGGCGCGCGGTATCGCTTGTGCGCGCGGCGTGGAACTACCGCGCCCGCGCTCGCGCCTTGTCGGAGCAGCCCGCGCGCGCCGTCACGTCACTGTGCGCGATAACTCGCACGCAAACACGCATATAAACCTAACCATACTACTAACTACAAACGTATCCAACTTTTTTCCTTAGTATTTTTACAATTTGTTACAATTGAGAATTCAAATAGAATACAACATAGTACATAATTCACAGTCGGATTAATAAAAACTGGTATGATAAATTGGTGTAATGTAATTTGTGTCTAATTTAAGCATTTTTTATGATAATGAATTTTCCATTTAAAAAAAATAACTACATAAATTACATAATCAGTCAAATGAAATAAATACAGCATGTTCTATTTGAACAATATAGAATACAGACAATTAATTTAGTAAAAATATATATAACAAAACATTGGCCAGGTATAGTTGTAAAAGCCGCACTCGACAATGAAAACCCACTTCAGTTCATTGCAAATAATCTTATTTCATAATCGCAAGCTTCAATTTTTGTCAATACATAATTGTAATGAAGCCGTTACTACACAAGTTGAAAGCTATGCAGGACGAGGCTGATGTTTGAAATTAAAGTTTGGGTACAGCAAGGGTCTCCACTCGGTCCACTTCTTTTCAACACTACAGTCCACACAAATCCCTGCCTTGGCTGATAGAGGCAATATAAGCAAACAGCCTTTGGTGATTCAGTGAGCAGGACTGATATAGTCTTGCATTTTCAATAACTTCACTAATCCATACAACATAAGGATTACGATTGGAAGTACCCATATACCTACAGTGAGTTATGCAATTAAAAAACCTTGGATCAATAATTAGTAATGGTGGCATTGTGATGATAGAAAAACTAAGAAAAAACTAAAAATTATTTACAGAACAACAACAGGATGGATGAAATTAAGTCAGCCATATGAAAGAAAATGCCCCTTTAGTTTAAAAGACATATGTATGGTTCAGAATGTTGGGTGGCAAATAACACGAGACTAGACGAGGACAAGGAAGGCTGACCCTACATAATGGGATAAAGACTAGTTAGAAGATAATTGTAGTTAAAAAGAAAACACAATTTTATATCTATCTTTTGTATGTCCAGGATAAACTTCACAACTGCAGTTTATAATGCAATTTGATCACTATGTGTTTGGTCCAACTTAAAAACAAACTTCTAACAGTGGTAGAGTCCACAACAACAACATCTGTTCCACGATTTGTCCGGTTCCACTGGTGAAATACCACAACCTCACAGAAGACAGACGTGAAGTAGAAGTACTCTGCGTTTCGTCTGATGAGTGGGGTGCCCCGGAAGCCTAATTTCATTCCTCTTCCCCTTCCCACCCGTTCCTCATAAGGGGGATAGGATGGGAAAGGGAATAGGATTGGACGGGGAGGGGATTAACGGGGAAAAGGAAGTATCCTTTTTCCTGTCGATGCCCTCCTCTGTCCATTAAAGGTACGCAATGCATCTGCAACACATTTGCTTGTTGTGGATGTCTATGGGTAGCGCTCACTTTACATCAGGAGATCCGCTTACTCGCTTGCAACCTTCTCATATAAAATATATATATATATACAGAATAATTTTTATCATAAATATTGACCTCAATTTTTGTAATTACAAATTAAATGTGTTAATTGTTTTAAAATCCCACAAGTTGCTAACAGATGATGATGTAAGTTTATTTATTGATACAACATTTGAACGATTTCATTATCTAGGCTGTCGCCACACAACACGCATGTTTTTGTGGCTTTAGATGATTAATGCAACCGGTGTGAAGCCAGGATGGGTTGCAAGTGTTTATGTAACAGTGTAAAACACAACTTTTACTGCTATTAAAAAATAATACTAAGAATTTTATAATTAAAAAGTGTTAAAAGTAACATTTAAATAGCTGTTGGCCACATGCAGATGAAATATATGGACAATAATTGTGAAATGCCATATATACTATGCAGCACTGGTAAGATAAGACAGCTTGTTTACTGAAGGATAATAATGATGGTGCAAACAATGCTAAACACAATCTTTACCAATTTTCAATGGAGTGATTCATTTATTTAACACTCTCACATCATATATTTGTGTTCATAAATTATTAAACAAATAAAAGAGATGTTTATGAAATACAGTGGTAATTTCACTGTCACACAGCGGACCATCAAATTATTCAATACAAATAAAATGTAGAAATTTGTATTTAATCATTTTACGAGACAGTGTGTGCTAAGTTCTTGCTTGTGTATGTTTACTTGGATGTAATATCACCCGGTTCATTTGATTTTAACAAATCATTTAATATTCAAATGAGGAGTCAATTCCTGCTTAACTTCAATTCAGGCAGATATAATACATAGATAGGACATACCGAAAATATTTCGGTTTAGCAAGAAATAGAAAGCTTCTTAGCACCCGTGTGTCTGAAGCATTGAACGATGCTAGAACTAAAAATTTAGCAGCACATACCCCATGAACCAGTCGACGGTGTCGCGCAGGTACTCCGGGAGCCGCTCCAGCTTGACTGATAACTTTTTTCACTCCCGAACAAAAAGAAAGCACTCGGCGACAACGTCCCTAAACCAAGTCCTGGACTTAGCTCCACGAATTTACTAAATGTCCCATCACCTCTGCTTTGACACTGAATAGATTAAACTAACAATTAACTGATGAGAATTATAATAAAAGCTAACTAGAGCGTGTCATAGTCAAAGATTTTCAATTATTATCGTAGCAGCTGAGCCGAATTCGCCATGTTGCGCAACTTCAATTTGTTAAAATTCAGCAAAAAAAGACTTAAACAAAGAGATAATTATGCTATCATAACAAACATTTATCATAAATAAGCCATGGAAGATATTGTGTTAACATAAGCAAATATTCACTAGGATTGCCTAAAGAATTTGGCCGAATAGAACAGTTAGAGCACTTAAACTTAAACATAAATAAGTCGTAACTAGTGAGAGCCACGATGATGGCAATACTGATCACCTAGCGTCAATGAAAAGTGACAATTAAATCGTCATACTTTTAGCCAATGATAATATAATACAAAAAGTAGTAAACAATATAATTGCATTTAGATTTTGTTTTATAATTATGATTGTCTTGTTGTAAAATATGATAATAACAACATTTATGTAATATATTTTAATAAACATACGAACGAAAAAAAATGATTTGATCAGCACATATGTACGATCTGTGTTTTATTATACAAAGCCTCAATGCCTCAAAGAGGATATAAAATAAAATAAAAAACGCAAAGCCTGGGCAACTAAGTAAATGTACAAAAGAAGCAATATAAAAAGTACTATCTTAGTGTCGCATTATGCTTTGAACCTAGTGTAAAGATATAAAGTATTAACTGGATTTGCAAAACATTAACTGGAATAACGAGATCGCCTCACAGAAATTAGCAGACCCCACAATTTTGTTTCTTATTGTCGAATTTAAAAATAAAACGTATTTTATAAAAGAACAAAATACTTAATAAAAGAGATAACGACAAATAAATATTAATGACGAACAATAAGGAACAAACTACGAACTCAAAATATGTAAGAAAAAAAAATCGAAAATTATTTAAGAATGTGAGGCGAATTCACATAACACAGAATACAGTGGATATACCGATACTGACTCTGTTAGGAATGAAAAACCCTAGGATAAGGCATGCATGAGTGCACAATGCGTGAAAAATACAATGATACCAGGAAAATTCTCCCCAGTAATTATTTTTTTTTAAACCCCACAGTGTCCTGAAATAAAGTGGATAACCAAGACTGCAGATTCTTTTGCCGTTAACATAACGATTTAAACCATCTTATCTATATCCGAAATTACTTATAGTTTGGGCAAATATCAAAAGATTTTATTCGATACTTTATTAGATACATTCTGTTACACACGCACAGGCTTTTACAAAAAAGGAATTACATTTCAACTAAGTCTTATGCTTGTCTTGAATGACTTCAACGCTGATTCCATAGATCGGGGGTTGTGGACGAGGAACGCGAGGACGACATGTCCGTTTATATTTCGTCGGTTTCCAATTTTGCCGACGTGGGGCACGAATCCATATTTCAGATTTTCGAGATGTTTAGAAATCTGAAATTTAAACAGCTTAATAATAAAGGACATAACATTGTACCAGCGTATTCAACGTTTATTCTTATTTTTTAATTTGTTAGCTTTATTTTATTACGCATTACCACACTGATTAGGGAAATTTCCGATTTCCTATGTGCTATCCCTAAATTTACACAAAAATAATAAAACTGACCTGACTGGCCACTGTCTAATTTGATTAATTGACTACTGCTGATTACGTGATAACAAATTTAAATATTATTTCTATTGTTGTCGCCGTTCGTAAATCTTTTAAATATCACGTTATTTCTTAATTTCTTGTATGTTTTTTTTACATAATCAGCACACGAATTACTGTTAAGCGATGATATTTCATAAATAATTACAAAGTTTATAACTTAACATCCCTCTGTTTTGATAATGTTTTATTTTTGACCAACGAAGAAAAGTGAAACTCTGGCAAGGACAAAAAAATCATTCGACGTCTTTAACATTCCTAGTATGTATGTTGCCATCTCGTTCATTGGCTTAACGTCATTTGCATGGCAAATTATAACTGATCCTAACGCAAAGTATATACTCTTTGGAAAACACCACTTTCTACATGGTAGAGCTCGCAACAACATCTGTCTGTTGCACCCTGTTGCTTTTGAATGTGACCGGCTCGAGTGGTGAAGTATCGAGGTATATCCTCACAGAAGATAGGTGTGAAATAGGAGTATTTCATGCTCCTGCAATTCATTTGATGAGTGAGGTGCCGGAGGCCCAGTGTTAGTCCTGTTCCCCTTCCTATCGTTTCCTACGAAGGATAGGATGGGAAGGAAAAGAGGATTGGACGGGTAATAAGTGAATAGAAGAAGCAAATATACTTTGTCCTGTCTATTCCCTCCTCTGGCCATTAAAGGTAGGCAGCACATCTGCAACTCATTAGCACTCATTATGGATAGCCAGGTAAAGTTATATCAGGTGAACCGCTTGCTCGTTTGCCACCTTCTTGTATAAAAAAATCCACTGTCTCTATAAAGCAGCGGTCTCGAACATAGCGATATTTCAGCATTTCTACCGATTTGGCGCTTGGCCTATCGAGAGGGTAAATTTATCTATAATTTTTATATGTAAGGGTTTCCTCTCGATTTCAAAGGTCTTCTTTTTTTATTATTCTAGCGATTTCAAAGAATTGGGAATCCTGATCCTTGTATCCATATACGGGGCTGCCAATGAAAGTTTTTTTCCGAGTATATTCTAGACTGGTACAAATGACCTTTTTTTTTTCGATGTCCGAGTATATTTAATACGGGTACAAACAGGGTACGGAAAAAGAATTGATCTAATTTTTTTTTATTTTCCGATCCTTGGTCCAAATACACCGATCTCATTGTGGCAGCCTTACCGATGACAGATTTCAGTTTCGAGAACACTATACACTATCTATTGAGCAATTGAGGTTAGATCATTCGATTCTAGCTTATAAAAAATTATAATCCTTGATGTCTGAATATAAGTGTTCTTTGTCACTGTGTCTGTCCTGTCAAAAAGTAAAGCATTTTAGAATTAGATTTTAGGTTACAATTATATCGATAGTGTGTGTTTTATAGTTACAATTAATTTATCTGTGCAGTGGAGTGTCTGAGAAACCATTATATACCAACTAATTAATTTTTAAATACACCTACAAAAAAGATTTTAATAGCTACTCATAATGTTTCGTCTTCCATTCGGCGAAAGGGTAGATCCCATGGAGGAGAAAAGACAGGCAAGAGAAAACACGATAAATAGTGTCATAACATTTTGCGTACTTTGCGCTGCTATAAGAATTGGTGAGTATTAAGTGTGATTTGTCGTAAAAAATATGTGAAAGCAAGTTGTGAACCGAAGTGACAAACTCTATGTCCCGAACCAACTCGTACTGTTTCTGTATTTGTTTTACAAGAATTTTATGATAAGCAAACTGGATTATGATTATAAATTTATTTCATTCGTTTCTGGTAGATACCTAGAACGAATTAGACTGTCAAGTCACCCTTTTTTTAGTTTTAATACACCCGACTCCTGTGCAAGGTAAAATAAATTACAACATACTTATGTATTTTTATTAAGATCAAGAAATAATTTGGCTACCTATACAATGCAATGAAAAGGCTTGACTCTTGGTCTCATAATTATACATAAAATACTTAATATCTTTTCACAGGATATGTAATTTTTGTAAACAATGGTTTTTACATTAAAATTCATTAATTCCAAAATACATTCTACAAACAATCGTAAATTGAAAATTATATTTTCACCTATACTGTTATTTCTCATCATTGTAAAAAATATATTAAATGGATTTCCGAACAACCCATTTGATATTGTATGGCATAGTTAACCAATATGTCACTGCACCATCACTTTTAGTGTGCTTCAAATGATCTTTATATTTGTATTGAATAAATAATGTAGGTGCAAATCAATGTAAAAGTACATTAATTTTGTATAACTTGCACACTCAATAAATATATAGGTCATTTGATTATTGATCAACAGGTTCAATATTTGTGCACCAAACACTCACCATTCTGACAAATTTTGACCAAGCCAAATTCATTCATTCTATTAAACAAGATGCTGTAAGGTTTGAAAAACAATATTTAATCGTGGTTGTTTGTTGCAGCTCCCATAATACTGGAGCACAGCGGGGTGCAGTAGTGCTGTCCGTGCGGCATGCTCTAGTTATGTAAGACATAGTCGGCCGCGCTTTGTTATAATAAAACAAGTTAAATAATAAATTACACTGAAGTTTATTTTCATCTTGGATACATATTGACCGACGTCACTTCATAACTTTATTACAAATCACTCCAACAACATACATTTCCTATGCTCAAGGAAATAACTGTTTCTTTCGATTTATCTAGTTAACAAAGTGTGATGATGCAAGAGATTTAAGCAATCTTAGTTTATTTATTCTCTAAATCCATTTAGTATCGACAATAAAATGATCATAATAATATCGTAATTGATTTAAGTTCTTCATACATATATATTTATACAATTTAAACTAAGGTACGCTCACGGAGGACGAGGAGTGGTGGAGGTGGAGGGTGGGGCAGAGATGGGGGTGGGGGATGTGCAACCATACGTACAAACGAACACTATACATTGTATACATTTGTAAAAAGTATCAAAATCGAGTAAAAGGCCTACAAAAAATTATCTCGAGATACTAACATTTTTTTACGTAGTATGTATAACCTAAAAATTGACCTGTTCAACACGAGGGTCGCCGACTCAACGGCGGCGAATCAGGCGTTAAACGGCAACAAAGGTATTGTTAACTATTTGGCTTAATTATATTTATATGAGATGAGCGCGCAAAGGAAAGCAGTGCGAATGTGTGTCGGGCGCGGGGCGCCTAGTCCTCCGCCTCCTCCTCCTCCGACTCCTGCTGCTGCAGCCAGGTCAGCCACGTGTTCACCTGCACACAAGACACAATCTGAGAGCGGCGCGTATAATAACCTTTTGATTTACATCGTCACTTAGCAAGCCCAGAAAACAAAGTTGGACATACAACTAGTCAGAGTATTACCTGGAAAAGTGCTTCGCCCTTGCCGGGATAGGCGTCGGTGACGTCTTCTCTCCACCGCAGGAACGCCTCCTCCTCGCACACCTCCAGGTTGTACAGGTACATGAACCAACGTAGGAGCATGCCTTAACATAAAAAAAATATAACATCACTCCTCACGCTACAACAACATATGTTGCATGCAGTGTTGTACATTGTCCTCAATTTAAAAGTAATGGGATAGGATAGTCTGCAGAACAACTTTTCGCAGTAGTTTTTTTCTATCTAATATTTTTTAATCTTCCAACTGACATTAGAACAAAAATCATTTACATAAATAAATATACGCTCACGCCAGTAACCCAGAGGGGTAAGCTGAGATTTGGCGCGATCTCCTGGCACATCTATTAC
This sequence comes from Papilio elwesi, assembly GCA_029849275.1. Classification (NCBI taxonomy): domain Eukaryota; kingdom Metazoa; phylum Arthropoda; class Insecta; order Lepidoptera; family Papilionidae; genus Papilio; species Papilio elwesi. The sequence continues at coordinate 10,227,682 of CM056691.1, read as the reverse complement.
GCTTCTTTTTCTTTCTAAGAAGGGGGCAAACGAGCGGCGGGAACACCGAGGTGATCAACGACGCCCATGGACACCAACACCAGAGGAACTGCAGATGATTCTACATCCATACGACATCATAATACCATGACTTTACACCAGAAAGATAAACGCGTGCTCGACACACAGCGCGCTTTTTACGTATTATAAGATTCTTTTTGAGTTATGTTACCTTTGGGGTAACGATGGGCGTGCGCGTGCACCTGCACAGCATAGACGGCGGCCAGCTGCAGGTCGGGCCGGCCCTCCAGCAGCGCCGTGAGCAGCGGGGCGTACGCCTCCGCTAGCGCTTTCTCCCGCTCCAGCGCCGCCTTGTCGCCAGCGCCGGCCGCGCCCGCTGCCGCCGTCACGTGCCCCGCCACCAGCGCCACCAGCGTCGACACAAACGCGCCGTTGTGCCGCACCGCCGGCTCCACGTTGGCCTGCGATACCATCGCCACAAATTGAACTCTCACTGTTCGCAATAACCTCCGGATCTATTTACAGCGCATCTTAAACGCGTACAAAGTATGTGTAAGGGACTTTTTCTAAAACCAACATAAAATGTGGCATAAATTTTAACTTTGTATGCTATCTCATGCACAATCGTGCACTTTATGGTTTAAAAATAATTAAACTTCATGAGGTCATTCCAACCAATTCTATATTATAGTGAATGAAAAACTATAAAATTATAAATTACGCTAAAAGTGAAACAAATAAACGGGGTGGTACCTTTATCCAGCGGTAGAGGGCTAGAGGAGCGGGCTCGCTGGCCAGCTGGCGCGCGAGTTGCGCCCGGACGCGCAGCTGCGGCACTAGCGCGGCCAGCCCGCGAGCCTCGAGCGCGTCCAGTGCGCCGGCAGCACCGCCGCACCGCTCCGACACGTAGGCGCACAGGTTGATCTACCGACACAACGCCACAATCCTCATGCACTTCCGACCTTACAACGACACGAGCGAGACCAAAACGTCTGCAGCTCATCTACTTATAAGAATATCTATGGACAGCAATTGTAATATTAACATCAGGTGGACTGCTCGAAATTGCCATTCTTGTATAAAAAAAAACTAAAATAGTTGCTCTGTGCGTCCGCGTCCATAAGGACTAACTATGTCTCAAAAAATTACGCTACTTAAATCTGTTACATTTTGCCAGATTGTGACGCCCGCACGCTTGGCCTGCCGCATGCTGCACTGCATCTTTTTTATGAAAAAGTGTTGATAAAATGATGCGGATAGCGCAAACACTATATTTCCCCACCGGGTGAGTGGTTTCGGTTCACCTGAGCCGATGCACTCTGGAATTGTGTTTTCCAGGCCCAAATAGAAAAACCGGTGCTCCTCAATACCCGAATCACCAATTTCTATCTCTTCCTAACCCCGAGGAGGATTGTTACAAACCAGAATGTATTTTATTATGGTGTAGTTTAATCGGCTTAAGAAAGGACTCGATCCGTCTGCATGTCAAAACAGATTTCAAAAAATATAGCAAAATATGCACTAAGTGTAAAATAATCTCACGCAAGTAAACATAAGAATCAATTCTCGATCTCTATATTTATTTTTGCAGGCGGCGTCAGCCACGCAGGCCTGTGACTAGCGGCACTGTAGTTCCCGGGGAGAGGGCAGGAGGGGAACAGCCGAGTGTGATTTCTCACTTTTTAGTGAATGTTTTGTGTTTCGGCTATTTTTAAAAAAAGCCTAGAAATTACGATATTGCCAGCTAATCTCCCTGCAACACGTGTAGTGCGTACCTTGCTCTCGTTGTAGAGCTGGTGCAGGCGGTCGGCGCCGACGAGCTCCTGCAGCCGCTGCAGCACCTCCAGCAGCAGCGGGTAGTGCTGCCCCCCCTCGCACCACGAGCCCACCTCCGCCAGCGTCACCAGCTTCTGCGAAATGCACAAGCCAACAGTTATTGTCGGCTCAGAGGCGACGTGTGGAGCGGCACATCGCGTGCAGCCGTGCAAGGCGCAATAGGTCATAATAGCAAGGTGGCTAGAGTGCTCTGTTTCCAGCGGTATTTCAAAACCGATTATGATACTTCAAGAAAATAACGCTTCTTAAAATACTATATAACGGACAAGCCAATATTCCCGGTGTCGCATGTGTCGATGGCCGGTGGCGTTGAATGAATACCTGGAGAGTGGCGTGCGCCAGCAGCAAGGGCAGGCGGTCGTGCGGCGAGTGCGTGTGCAGCAGCGCCCGCAGCGCTTCGCCCACCGTCGCGCGCTTCACGCTGCGCACGAGCCCGCAGGCGGCAGAGGACAGCGCGCCCGCGCCGCCCGCCGCCTCGCCGGCCGCCCCCGCCGCGCCCGCCGCGCCCGTCGGCGGCGCACCCGACAGCGCGTGCTCCAGCACGGCCGCGATCACGCGCCGCAACACCTGCGCATGCACACACCGCACACCATTATTTACATCATCGACCGGTTAACTAAGGCTGGTGTACTCACAGTTCTCCCACTCATGATTTTTCATTATACAGAGATGATTAAAATTAAAGTGCTTTGGTTGAAAATGCAATAAATTTAGTAGTTATTACTTTTGTTATCGGCACTTGGTTATTCTCTTCACTGCCTACAGGTTGCAGCGATTACTCCCAGATTGCATTGAGAGGATGTTAGGGGGTATCATCGCGTGTAACAATTAATTTTATTGGCGTTGGAGCGATGAGCTCGGCTGCAAAGCACACGGAATATTACAAGTCCAAGGCGGTGTACTGGGACGCACCTTATCCGGCAGTTGCAGTTCGCGCAGGCGCTGCACCTGCGGCGCGGCCAGCTCCTCGTCCTCGGCGCCGGCGCGCACGCCGCCCGCAGCCGCCAGCGCGTCCGTCGCCTCCACGGCCAGCCGGCACGCCTCCTCCTTGCTCAGCCCCTACCGACACCATTGCAAATATTCGTTTATTCGACGCACAAATACTAATCACGTTTGCTACACACAATTGGTTCATACTTCATTTGATCGACCTTACGGAGAAATTTAAGAGAGAGAGAGATTGAAGTGGAAGAGGATACATACTCTCATGAAAGGCAAAAAAACCGCAGCGTAGTTTATCCTCCGAGAAATAGGTGATATGTAAGTCATATTGCATAGCAAAAATATACCAAGAGTATTTTTGATACATGCAAAAGAATGTGTGTGGAGTGGAGTGGGTTAGAGACACAAGCGGGACCCGAGCGAGACCCGAGCGGGACCCGAGCGAGATCCGAGCGGGACCCGGGGCGGCACTGACCTTGTCCTTTTTCGGTTTGTCTTTTTTGTCTGGCGCCGGCTTTATGGTGATGGCGGGCTCCTTGAGAAGCAGCGGCGCGCTGGCGAATGTCGGTGGCAGCACGTCTGTGCACAATAGTTAAATAAATATGCGCTCACGCCCCTCACCCAGAGGGGTGTTACGGCTTCTTTTGTGCTTTATTTCATTGCAAGATATGAGATAAAGTAAAGTGAAATTGTGTAATATGGATATCAGGCTACCAGGTAATGTGAAAAATTTACGAATTTTACTGTCAAAACCTTTGTTTACAAAAATTACATCTCGCTGTGAAACAAGGGTACATCTACGCACACATGTTCGTCGGTAACGGCTACTCTTGCACACTTCAAAAAGTTCTTGTGTTATTACCAGTGTGTGCTATTAAAGTGATTATTAGGCGAAGTGAGTGTTTAATTTGAACACTTGCAACTTTAATTTGTCTTGTATATTGTTCTCCTGTCTATGCTGCCTATCTGTCTTGTAATTCTTCATTGATCTTCCAACATGCCCGAACTACCAAAGCATACCTTCAAGCCTGCCCCTACATCGTCCACCTTTATGACAAACTTTTACCTTATCTCGCTATTTTAAGCTCATCATTCATGGAAGTGAGAGCTGGAAGGTAAAACATGTTAGTAGAGGTAGTGCCGTAGAGATGCCACCCTTAAGAACTATGCTATGCGTTGGCTGGGGGCGTCCAAGGAGAGCTTATATCGGCGAATGCTTTGATTTAGACAGTAAACATTGCGTTAAGGTCACGTACTCTGCTGCACGGGCGCCAGCGACTGGTGGTGCTGCGCCGGCCGCGACAGCCGGTTAGCTGTGAACATGAGCGAGTTGGCGGCCGGCCGCATCTGTACGTCGGCCAGGGCGGCCAGCGCGCCCGCCGCGCGCGCCTTCCCGCCCGCAGCGCCCCCGCCCCCGCCGCCCGCCCGCCCGCCCTCCTGCAACGGCCAACAAAACAATACAATCCACAACAAACAAAACAGTCATTATACAATCCAAGTAACAGGAAAATGATCAATCGCTCTATGAAGTTAATTATAAACTTGTGATGTGAAGAATTGGGTTCCTTTAAGGTGTCCAAATCATTAAAGCTCAAAATAAGGAACCCTCACTACTTACTAAGGATGTGGTTTATACATAAATCTTTCATGTCACGAGCTTTTAAAATTGTATCAATTTCTCCGCCAAAATGAACGACTGCATTGAGCACAGTTTGAATCGGTTGACGACAGCTTACATACCATATACATACCATACCGATACACTTGAAAAGTGTTTACCTTAGAGGCGGCGCCTTGCGTCTGCGCATTGTGATGCTTGTAGTGAGCGTGCGGACGCGGGAAGTAGCCCGGCGCCGAGCGCTGGCGGAAGGCGTCCCGCGGCGCGCCGAACCCGTTGCCAAACAGCTTGTCGGGCGCGAGTGGCGAGCCCGCCTGCAGCTGCAGGCCGGCCAGCACGTCGTCGAGTGGGCGAGCGCGCAGTCCGCCTCGGAACAGCGGCTCGCGGTCGCGTTCACGGTCGCGGTCGCGGTCGCGCTCGCGCCGCGGCGGCTCGTCGTCGGCGCGCAGCTGGTGAATGGGCACGGGGCCCTCGGCTGAGACGGCGGCGCGCGGCATCCACCCGCCGCGCCGCAGCTCGGCTACGTCGCGCAGCATGAAGCGGATGCGCGGCGCGAGCTCGCGCGATGAGGACAGCGTCTCGATGCGCGCGAAATACTGGTCCATTAGACCGCGGCCACGCTCCGAGTCGAGCACGCGGCCGCACGTGCGCACCAGCTGCGCGAGGCACTCCAGATCTTCGTGGTGCTCGGCCGCCGCGCGCCGCGCCAGCAGGTTCTGGATGCACCGGTGCAAGATGGATTCCGCCAGTATCTCCAGCTTGCCCAGCTCGCCGATGAATTTGATATTTCCCAGCATCTTGCACTTGGCGAGATGCCGCTTCTCCTCCTCCTCGGCAGTTAAGGCTTTGTCCTCAAAAGCCGCGAAAGCCTGCGCCGGTAGTATATCAATTGAACATACGAACTAGAAGTGTTTGTGTGAGCGGGTGGGATAATTATATGAGTATATAAAAAAAGCGACTGACTGATATATGACAATGTATGACGTAATATTTTTTTAAGCAGAATTACTTGAAAATTGACAAACATGTTTTAAAGGTGTATAATACGGCAATTGCAACGGTTGCGGCGGGTCGCTCGTGGAGTATAAGTGTGTGTGCACCTGTGCGCGGTTCTCGAACTCCGTGCGGCACTTGTTGAGCAGGAGCAGCTTGAAGGTGCAGGGCTGGCCGGCCGGCTCGAAGTTGGGCGCCTCCTCGCTGAGCCGCTTGCACAGCTGCGCATACATGGACGAGTACTTGGGCTCGTCCAGAGCCTTTTCGAAAATTAGCAGGATCACACCTTTCAGCACTTTGTCCGAGTCCAGCTCGAGCCCCAGCAAGTCGTCGCTTAGCTTTTGGAATTTCTCCGGAGTGAGTTTGTTAAGTATGCCTCGCACCTGAAGTTCATACACATTCAATTATTTACCAATGCCTAAAACATTCCTGCCCTTCACCATCTATGCGGGGTCGGCAGAGTATGTTCTCCTACACCATCACACAAACCAATGTTTAAACTATATCGGTTATTATAATTTTTTACCTTCGCTGGTTATTTTTAAGAACCTTGGTATCACTGACTCCCAAACTGAATTATAGCCACTGAAACTATAGGTGTATTTAAGAACGAGACACGATGAGAAATGACGACCATGCCTCCGCACCGAGGGGTGTTACTAACCTTGCGGAAGATGACGTCGTGCTTGGCATCGCCGTCGGGCACCTCGTGGTGCCGCAGCGAGGAGGGCGGGACCCAGCGCCGCCTCGGGGGGACGGGCGTCCGCCCCGCGGCGCGCAGCACGGGCCCCGGCTGCCGCGCGCTCTCCGTCTTGCGGCCGGTGTGCGCCGTGCGCTACTGCACCGCCCCGCGGAACCAACGAACGCTCACCACACCGCGATCGCCCCGCTTCTGCTGTGCAATACAAGCCACAATCCTTTGCTGGAATATATCTTTGGCGACCGTTTATTTTTAGTTGTAGAGGACGAGAAATGACGCGACTCAAAAATTACTAGACAAAAGAGAATGCACGTAATGAGTCGCGGTGCGTGACATGTTGGGATCCTGCCTCAGTCTTTTGGGGGTCGTCACCGCGTTGTTCTTGGTGGATAGTCGGATCGGATTATTGTTCCTCTTGTATCGGCCATGCCCTGTGTAAAAGCTAACAAAGATGTACTAAAACGGACACTAGCGCGCGAAAGCCAATTTCCGACTGTCGGGAACAGAGTTACAAAGATGGTCTTTATCTTTGCATTGTATAGCGCGTCAGTCGACCGGCGAGCTGGCGAGCGAGTCCGGTACGCCGCACACGGCGAGCAGCAACTCGCGCGCTGCTCATGTCAAGGTTCGGGTGGTGTCGTGTAGTACGCGGGACCGACGTCAGTGACAGCGGAATTGGGGCCTGAATACTTTTGCACATACATTTGTATATGAGTCTCATACCAAATATTTAAGTATACTACACTCGGCGTCAAAAAATCGCATATCCGAAAAAATAATTTAAACACTGTAACGGGTGTCTTTAGGGCGTGGCGTGTGAAGTGAGACACAGATTTAGATAACGTCAGAGTTTTATTTTACACACAGAATAGAATACAAGTAAGCAACTAATAAAGCTAAGAATAACGAGAGACGTGCGACTGACCCGTCCCTCAAAGTTGGAACAAGTAGGTGGCCGTCAACTATGAGTATTTCTTTGATATCGAGGAACAGTCCCACAAAGGTGGAAGCAGTACTTAGACAGCTCACAAAACTCCTATTAAACAATGAGCACAGATACGTAGCTGACTTGAGAATTTAACCTGATTCACATGGCACTACTATAGCGCGTTCTAAAGTACTAGTGGCGTCATCTAGTCCACTTATAACACACTAAACACTTGATGGCGCCATCTATTTCCCTTATGATACATTTCTGGTGTTACAATACTATTTTAACACAACAGGCCAATGGCAATGTTGTGGTTTGAGGGTATCATTCGAAAGGTAATTTCATTAGCTTTCAGGAATTTTAATTGAATTTTACTTTTATAACGAGACGAAAGAGAAATTAAAGATTAATAATTAAAAAAAACTTAATAAATACAAATAAGGTTCTTAAAACCTAGTGTTACCCTCCCTTGCCTGGATAACGGTTTCCATGCGATCTATCGTGGACCTTACAAGGGTCGCAACAGCCTCTTGGGGTATTTGTTCCCACTCTTCAAGTACCGCATCTTGGAGCTCTTGAAGAGTGGTTGGAGCTGGATCTCGAGCTCGCACGCGCCGTTTTAGGTCATCCCAGAGATGTTCTATTGGGTAAAGGTTTTTTTTTTATATTACAAAGTGGCAAACGAGCAAGCGGCCCCTGGAAATAAGTACCGCTACCCATAGGCATCCGCAACAAGCTAATGAGTTGCAGATGCGTTGCCTACCTTCATGGACGAAGGAGGGGGACAAACAGAAAAAAGGATAATTCCATTCCCTCCTCATCCGTCAAATCCTCTTCCTATCCTTTCCTTATTAGAAAAGGGTAGGAGGGGGAAGAGGACTATAATTAGGCCTCCGGCACGTCACTCATCAGACGAAACGCAGAATACTTCTACTTCACGCCTGTCTTCTGTGCCGTCGTGGTATTTCACCGGTCGAGCCGGCCCATTCGTGCAAAAGATGTTGTTATTGCGGGCTCTACTACTGTTAAAAGTTAAGGGTTAAGGTCTGGACTTCGTGCTGGCCAATGCATAACAGGGATATCGACCTCCTGTAAATAATCCCGTACAATAGCCGCGGTGTGGCAACGAGCATTATCATGCATTAACATGAATCCATCACCGACATAACCAGCATACGGGACCACATGTTCCTCCAGGATTTCAGTTATGTACCGACCAGCATTTAATGACCCTTGCCCACGGCCACCCCGAGTCCGGGAAACGCACACAAGTTCCGTTTTCCAGTCGACGGAAATGCCGCCCCAAAACATACACGAGCCACCCCCGTATTCGACGGATTCTTCGAAGCAGGGTTGTGTGAACCTCTCCCCCTGTCTTCTGTAGACCCTTCTACGTCTGTCATTGCAGTAGAGACAGACCCTCGTCTCATCAGTGAAGAGTACGGTCCGCCACTGTTCTAGAGTCCACTCGCAATGATTGATTGCGAGCAAACTCTGGGCGATCTCTGCGATGCTGTGCAGTAAGTTTTGGACCTTTAGCAGGTCTATGGGCTGTTAAACTCTTTTCGTGTAACCTTCTTCTTATTGCAACTCAACAGCATTTGTAAAACGGTTTCGTAAAGATGTAACGATGAAACGGTCATCTCTTTCTGATGTGCACCGTTTTCTTCCAGATCCCGGTTTTCTAACATAACCATCAGTCTGCTGAAAACGTTGGAACACCCGTCGGACTGAAAAACGCGCCAGGTTCAACTGTCGAGCAACGTCACACTGCCGCATCCCCGACTGCAATAGGGTAATCACTTGAGCGGCTTCTTCAGAGCTGGTGTCCATCTTTACTTGTTCACACGTGTTCACTGCAAAGTCTAAATTACGACTGACCCATATTTCATTCAGATCGACCCGTTTATACCGTTTTCAGGTGGTGTAACTAGCGTCCTCACTAACGAGCATTTGACAGTGTTTATTTTTGTCGCTCTATTATGATAAATGTTTTAATAATGTCATGATATTTTTATTAATAAGGTAAAGCTATTAAAATACCCATTTCAAACATACCAATATTTATATAAATATAATTCGTTTCTAGCCATTACAGTCATTTTTCGCGCAAACTCAGAGAGGTGCGATTTTTGTGACGCTGAGTGTATTATATCTATGCGGGATTTTTTACAGTACCTCGAATTAAAGTCCGATACGGTATTATTTGTTTATTTTATACATCTTCAAACAAATTAAAACAAAGGTCTTAAGGTCACGCGCACACGGCACTCGTCTTTTTTCGCCATTCTATCTCATCTGTCACTGTCAAATTTTCTTTTCCCGCGCATCCGTGTCGTTTCATACTCATCTCTTACGTTCCATTCCTACATCGATATATCTGTGTTACTGAAAAACGCGATTTTTCCACAGAAACATTTATTTTGAAAGCGCCATTTGCATGTGATAGTTGTCATTGGATAACTAACTTACTGACTAACGATAGATGAAAAGCAAAGAGCGCAGCTACTGAATGTATAGTACCTACCTACGTATGCCGCTAAAGCGTAACGGCTCTTGTACACGGTAAGATACATCGCCGTGCTGCGGCAGACAAGACGGATAGGAAGGTGTAAACGATTGTTTCCGGGCATTCGCGCGCAAAATTCCCACGGTATTGGCTTAATTCACGTTGTATTAATGAATACGAGAACACCGTCAATGTAAAGTCAATTTAATACGCTTTATGAATAACTCAATAACAACTGGTCAGATCTTGATTCAATTGATATGGGAATACATGATAACAACCAGCTTTCATTAAAGAAAGATAATCAACCAAAGTACATAGTAATAAACACATCGCTAAGCCCGGCCGTCTACTGCGCGGCTTTTGAAATCACTTGCGCGGAGTTTTTACTTACTTTGTTGTTTAAACTTTTGACATCTTCTAATCTATTGGGCAGAATGATATAGTTTAAAGAGCAATTATAATCTGCATTAAATTCTCTTAATTATTAACACATTTAAATGGATAAGGATTCATACCGAACGCTAATAATAGCGTAGTAATTTGCGTATGCGTTTAAATTAATGTTTCCCAAGAAAAAAGTGGTTATTGTGAGACAACCATGGAAGATAGATATATGTCATTGCAGACTTTTATTTAGCTTATTTAAAGAGCTACAATTATTTCACACATAATTTTAACGTAACTTCTATAGTTTAGCCTGCGTATGGTAAGAAAGTAAATTCCAACGTTTTCATATTACGCATTATTACGAATAACTCAAAAACTACCGGTCGGATCTTGACTAAAAAAATGGGACCAATCGGGAAGCACCAGCTCTCGAACAAAAAAAGAATTATCAAAATCGGTTCACCGGGAGCGGAGTTCTATGGTAACAACATAAAAAAAAACATACATACGAATTGATAAAGTCCTACTTTTTGAAGTCGGTTAAAAATAGACGAATAGACGACGCAAAAATATTCCTAATTTATTAACAATTCCCTAATCCTAAGCTTGATTCCAAACGTACAAAAACTACCTGAACCACCACACCTACCTCGCCTCGGCCCCCACCCCCACCCTCGCACCGCAGCAACGCCGCGCGTCCTGTCTAGCGCAGACAAGATTTTTTTGTCAGCACCGACGCAGTGTGCACGGGTCGCTAGATACGACTCTTGCGTAAGCGCGACAACTTTTCCTAGCCTGTACAAGCGTCCTGACGAGACCGGAGGCTAACACCAGAGCAGTATGCTACTCTGGAGCGCATCTCACTAATATCGTACCGATACCTGGCTGCTCACTACTGAGCCTATGCCGCCATTCATTATTCCCTATACTATTAAAATTTGTTTTTTCTATGAAAAACCTATCCTTGCCTTTTCTATTATTTATAAATAATGTTTGAAGGGCGATCACTGCATATCTTCAAGTATTGTTTCAAAATTTCAGTGGTTACCCATTGTTAATTTTTTATAATCTCACAGACACAAACGGCTCGCTTATATTCGACTCACTTATGTCACTAACGTTGTCATTATCTCGGCTTCTCAAATCAGCCTCTCAATTTGTCATTTGAATCCAAGCAATGTGGTGATCGGCCGCACCACTCAGTCCAAACCCCAGGGCCGCCGTTACGGGCAAGGAAAGCGTTGTTGCCACTGTACCGTGTACGCGGAAATGGAGTCCCCAATTGTACCTGCTTTTGTAAAAACCAGGTAAAGCGACGGACGCCGCTCGTTAACGCGTCCAAATAAAAACACCATTTCCTTATTACGTGACGTAAACGATGCAGTAATGCGCGATGGAAAATTATAAAGTAAATTATTAAATGCTATTTATATATCTTGTTTTGGTCTACCACTCCAGCCCTTATAGAAGCGAAATTATATCGGGGCGCATTAGACACGTGGCCGAGTGTTGGCGGCGGTGTACGGTGCACACAACAGATCTCGATTGTATGAAACGATGAAACCTTGATTACATTTTTAATTTATAATAATTACTAGTGACCCGCCCCGGCTTCGCCCGGGTACCACTAATTATGTTGATCCAATCGCTACCAAACACTGGACTGTGCTAATCTGGACAATCCCTGCAAATTTCATCGAAATCGGTCCAGCCGTTACAGTCTATAGGGAACATACTAAGTATATGTTACTACTAATACCTCCAAGAATATGTGTACAAAGTTTCATGATGATCGGTTGATTAGTTTTCGCGAGAAAGCGTAACAAACAAACTGACATTCACATTTATAATATTTTAGAAAGATAGATAGATAAAACCTATTCTCAGACCTACCGAATGTATATGCAAAATTTCATTGAAATCGGTTAAACCGTCACGGAGGAGTACGGCAACGAACACTGCGACAGGAGAATTTTACATATATAGATATGGTATAAAACAAAGTCGCTCCCGCTGCCTGTTGCCTCAGACCTTTCAAACTAAGCGACGGATTTTAATGCGGTTTTCGTCAACAGACAGAGTGGTGCAATAGGAAGGTTTGTTTGTATAACACGTGCTTATATCGTAGACAAAAGCAATGAATTTCAAACATGTCTTAAACAACACATTGCGCTTGCGTTGCAAACGCTTTAAAACTTTACGAGATTATCAAAATAATGTACTACGGAATTATTCACCTAGTACTATCTTTTAAGGATAGCTTATCTCATTTAAACTACTAAATAAATGATAACATACAATACGGTAATTGGGAAGCTATTTACTCCCTGCTTGCTTAACGACACATTTAATTTAATTAATCTGTATTCTAAATAACCTAATATTCCAAGTAAAGCCGAAATGTAGTGCTAAGTAGCGTACGCAAGCGTCGCGTCTCCTTGAATCATTTTACGGCAAAGTAAGACATGTGCATGAGCAGGCCGCAGGTCGTCGCACCCGAGCCCTCGCGCGGCGAACGCCAGAGGGCGAGGGCGAGGGGATGCAAGGGGACACGCGGGGCGACAAGGGCCACGGAGAGGGTAAGGCAGGGTCGACGCACATCGGTATTGCCGCGCGGTCGCGGGGACCTCGGCGCTGCGGCGCAAGGTCGTTCGGCGCGCGATCTACTCTCGGCGAATCCAATCACCCTCAAAGCGCACCGACGACGTTTTCGACGACGATTCGCTGACGAAAAGACCACATCGCGCACTCGAGACCCGGACCTTTCCCATACTGCATGAGTGTGCAGAAAAGATAATTTTGCGAGGTCATTAACACCGTATCACGCGTCATCGCCGTGCATACGATCATGAAGGTGGGCGAGCGACGCGGCGCGGGTCGACGACCGAGGCATCCCCGGCGGTCGCCGAACCCGCTCGCAACAGATTTCGATTGCGGGATCGTCCTCTACCCTCATCCCTGTCGCTCGACCGTCACAGATTTCAGATCAATAACGATATTAAAATATTCATTACTATGGCTATATAGCAGCAGCTTGTGTCAATTGTCAATAGGTAGACGGGCTTGGCAATATCGTGCCTGGGCGACGGCGCCTGGCAGAGGTCGAAGAAAGGTGTAACAAAGTCATGTGTTTTTATATTAGCGCGGCTTCTGTCAGCGGGCTATAGTATGGCAGCCTAGGCTATATTTTTTATTTGACTATCTATACATTTCGGGTTGCTTGTATTTTCTATCCCTACTAATATTATAAATGTGATTGTAAGTTTATTTGTTACGCTTTCACGTGAAAACTACTCAACCGATCATCATGAAACTTTGTACACATATTCTTGGAGGTAGTAGAAGTAACATAGGATACTTTTTATAAAAAAATTGTATATTAAAAGCGAAGTATTTATGTTCCCTATAGACTCCCAAACGGCTGGACCGCTTTCGATGAAATTTACAGGGATTGTCCAGATTGGCACAGCGGGTGTTCCTGTGTTTGGTAGCGATCGGATCAACATAATCAGTGGCACCCGGGCGAAGCCGGGGCGGGTCAGTAGTACATATACAAAAATCATCTTTGCTATTTTTAAATAAAAGTGACGGCCGAATTTGGACGTCTTTCACCGAGTCGGGTCTGTCCAAGCTGGAATTCTAAATACATGCGTGATGCAGTCCACAGGCATCGGGCTCTATAGTGGAACGCAGACCATTGCTCTTCGACACATTTAAGTCGGAAGTACAATAAAGTAGCTGGGTTGCAATAGAGCCGGAATGGTTCAGAAAAGCAAAGGACAGGCATATGTGGAAATCTTTTGAGTAGGCTTATATAGTAAAACATCAGACAATAATATTATAAATGCGAAAGTTTTTAAGTATGGATGTTTGTTAATCTTTCACTCAAAAACTACACAACGGATCTAGATGCAATTTGGCACAGAGATAGATTACAGTCTGGAATAGCATATAGGCCAGGAAAAATATACAGTTCCCGTGGGATGAACTTCTTGTTTTTTTGTCTAAGTATATATTCCGAAACGGCGACCTGGGCGAAGCCGGCCGGATCACTAGTACTGTGTAAAACTATATATATTCAGGTTTTAATAAATGAAGGTCAGATCTCCGCTGGCTCTTGCCCTATAATGTTAAAATAGTACGACCATTTGTGGTTTCATTTACGAGCCACAGAAAAATTTCGGGTTAGGTTTTCAGCAAGAAATACAGATTGTACGCACAATAAAGAGTGTGAGGGCGATGTCAGAGGCAGCCGCCGGTCACATCGTGCTCCTTAAGTTGCAGCCGGACATCGGGATTTGTTTTCCTTGTGTTCAGCTTTTAATATACTACGAGATTAAATGAATGTTGACAAGTAACGAAATGAGCTAATTATCAACGGTCGCCATAAACAGGTTGTAGTTTAGTGTAAAAATAAATTGGCTAGCGTTTATCTCGCGGCGACACGTCAGCCGTGCGCGGCCGTCGACCCGCGCCGCAAGGTCGCCGCTGCGTCCGCCGTACGCCGCACTCACGTCGCCGTACCGTCCGTCAGGCGCACAGATGGCATCGTCATGACTTATTGCGGCTGGTACTCCAGTATACGTGATGCTATTTAACGAATATCTGGCAAGAGACGGTTACTACTGAACGTGGCGGAGGCTGAGTGGCAAGGGTGGACGCTCACCGACTAGGGTCCGGGATGAGCGGGCGAGGGCGAGGGTGGGCGGGGTTGCGCGACCCAGTTGCACGGCCATGGTGCGCTCCGCTACCATTGACCCAGATCGCAGCGCGCAGAGGCCCGCCGTCTACCTGACCTACAAACCGAACCCCCCCCCCTCCCCCTCCCATCAGCCTAATATCTACGTGATGCGCGATGTCGATACTTTTACTGATATTCCCACTGCGGAGAAAGTGCATTTATTTTAAATGAGACATAGAACTATATTGTTACAAAAAACACTTCCTTGTTACAAATAGTCCTTTCTTGTAGAAATGAAGGAAAGAAAATGCTATCCATTCAATTAGCAAAGAGAAAAATTGTATAAAATATATATGTACTTTGAATATTAGTTGTAACATTGGAGTAGTTAAATTACTTGAGACAGTGCGAGATACAAGTTGACGGACAAAACTATAAGTTTTACAGGGTCGGGTTTTTCTGAACTTTTTCACAAATCATGACATATTGATCTTTATTGGTATTCTTTTAATTATCATTAGTTGCAGTGAAATATGCAGGAAGACTTAGGCAAAGAAATTTCAAACAATATTGTCAACTCAGTTTTTTCACAGAGAAACCTTAAATGATACAGTTTTACCCCAGTGGAAACCCACACCAAAGGGCAATTGATATTGTTGCAGGTCAGTCATTATCCACCAAAACATTAAAATTACTACTGAAGGTAATTTATTATAAGGTTAAGTTTATGCATTTAATTTAGTTATATTGTCATCATATATCCTGCAAGTAAATTTGTGTAATATCTAACAGGGTAACTCTTTGATATAGTTAATTAATGTCTCCATAAATATGTAAACACAAAAAACAATATAATACAATACACATGAGTGTTCAAATCTGATCATCCGATGGATGAATCACAGCTGTTAGTTAATTGTTTACAAACTAATACTTCAAGATTGCTATTTACAGTTACCCACTTTTAATATTTTAATCTCCAGTAAAACAATGACACAAATCGTGTTTGGTGATACTTGCACTAGACAAAGAAATATATTTTTACCATGCAAGCAAACACTTACGGCACAGAGGAATGTAGTTATTGACATATAGGGGTGAGAATAACTAATATATGGGCATAATAAAATACTCATCGCGTCAATATACTAAATGAATTCCTGTAATATATTGGCTTAGAAAATTATATTACATTTTCGAATGAATAAGAATTACATGTAACCTCAATGTTTCTTTTTACGTTTAACCAGAGGCAGTACGCACTCGTCTAACTGATATAAAGCGCACTCAAGGACAGGATAGGTGATTTGAAAGAGAATTGGGTCGAAGGGTTGTTGGAAGATCGCGGCAATCAAGTAGGCAGTTGTCTTGTGTTAGCGTGCGAGGTTAGAATCCATTCAATAAACACTAACGCGATATCTTAGTTACAGAATTGCCTTTGTGGCTATATAATGTATGATCGAAAAATGACGCGGTGGAACACGCCAGATGCACAAAGATTCTAGAATAACAGGAACTTGTAAAATGGCTCACAAAGGTGACGCATCGACACGATCCGATCGAATGATCTTAGCGTATCCTAACAGACCTCCAACTATGCCGTAAGGAATTTTGTGGATAAAACAGTCCAGTTGTTCATTACAGACACTGAATACACTAATGAATATCAAATGCACAACTTACGAGGCGATGAAAGTAAATTGTAGAAAGCACACGCACCGCAACGCGACAAGCGAGCTCTTTTGCACGCACACAACTGCTTGAAAATGTAATGTAATTTGTGTTGTATACTCTATAACGTGCGTGCACACCAGTGCACACTGCACACCAAAGAATATATAGTACGGTTCACCTGACACTCACACCATGACAATTGTCTTGACAATTTGATCGACAACCATAGACAATAAATGCATTTCAAATTTTCATATCTCTGGTGTCTGCAAAGAAAGAGTAAAATTATTTTTGTCTTTTTTTATTTGTAGTTTATTTTATTGCATATTTCTATTGAAATTTAGTTAACATAAATATTTTATTTCTTTATGTCAAAAGCTCAATTGATGTCAGCTGTCTGTAATGGTAGACCATATATTTATTTTTTTACTAGCTGGCTCGGCAAACATCGTTCCACCCTATAAATAATATATGGTCACTATAATGGCGATAATGGCTTACACATAAAAGATATCTTTTTTATATATGCTGTCGCGGGATATTTTGAAGGACTACTTAATGTAATCATTTCCGTTATACATTATATACGTATAACAGTTTTTGCAGCGCACACCGCTCACCAGAATAGCTCACATATAGCGGAATTTTTTCCTCCTTACTTGACACTTCACTTTTTATTTTGGATAATTCGCAAAATATCTTTATAAATTATAGCCTATATGTTATTATGATGAAGAACTATATTATTGTAGTGTCAATAAAATTATTTCAGTAGTTTTTGCGTGACAGTATAACAAACATCCATAATCACAAACTTTCAGATTTATAGTATTAGTTGGATAGGATACCAATACTTTTTACTGCTGACGCTTGGACCCATGCTCGATAACATTTTTGCTTGTAACGTGCATCACGCTTTTTTGACCGACATGGATCTGTTGTTGATTATCATCACACACGAAGTAAAAAGAATTTTATCTCATGCTTAAAGCATACTTACCCTCTTGGGTAAGTTGCATAAAAAGCTCCAGCCCAGTCTACTGTCCTGTAGTGGCAGATTCGGTGATGGTCAATCGACTTACCACTGTGGTCCAGAGCCTAAAGGCTTATGATACTATTCAATGGGATTCGCGTTGGTGAGATGACCAGTGGTGTCAGATTATATGATAAAGTAATACCTTTGGACATGATAAGTACAGCCATTCGTCATTATAAGCATTAAAATCGCAAACATTTAACAGTGGTAGAACCCGCAACAACATCTGTTTGCACAAATTAGCCGGCTCGACCGGTGAAATACCACGACCACACAGAAGACAGGCGTAAAGTAGAGTATTCTGCGTCTCGCCTGATGAATGAGGTGCCGGAGGCCAAATTCTAGTTCTCTTCCCCTTCCCACCCTTTTCTTATAAGGAAAGGATGGGAAGGGGAAGAGAACTTGACAGTGGAGGGGATGTAAAGTGATTTTCTGTTTGTCCCCTCCATCGAAAGGTGGGCAACGCATCTGCAACTCATTAGTTAGTGGCCGATGTATATGGGTAGCGATCACTTGAAATCAGTGAACCTCTTGCTCGTTTGCCACCTCGTACTATAAAAAAAATCGCAAGTACTGTACACAATATCTAATACAATGTGTAGTCATTTGGATTTATTCCATAAGTTGTTCTGTATCGGCACGCCGCTTGCTTTCTATCAGGTAAGTGAGGTCCCGTGTCCCACGTTATAAAATGAATATCTGCCAGAACACAATGCCCCTCCACAGATTATTACCCCCTCCTCTATTGGCATAATAGCGCAGTGTCCAGACTAGATGGTGAGTCAGCATATAAGATATACATATGCATGTACATATATTGTATATTCTGCAATACTAGCTATTATTTTCTCTCCCTCTCATCTCCTTACCTTGTTTACTTTAAACAGTCCCAGTTCTGGTGTTGGGGAAGTTTATGGGTATTGGCGATCAATTAACATTAGTCCCGTGACATGAGACCCGTCGCGCTTCGCCTTTCTCCTGAAAAAAAACCTTTGGTGACTCCCAAAATGCTGCTCATGTCAGTATACAATAGTAGACTTCCTTCGACTTATACTTATACAAAACATATTAAAGCCAGCCAGTTACTGTCTCATGAAGTCCCAAAACACATGCACTCTGAAGGTACTGAGTAAAACAACAGACATTTGATACAAAATAAAATGTATTAGGCACAGGCTCGCCGCACGCACATGCGCACGCGCCGACGCACCTTTTACCTCTCGATATCTTCACCAAATTTAATTTGATTACATAACATCCATACAAAAACATACAATAAATTCGATATAATCGACGGACGGCACAGTTGAAGTCTTTTTAGTTAAACTTTAATAAGGTGTTAAAACAAATTTTAGGTATTTTATCGCGTTCATTTTACGGTTTGTTTCCGATGTTTCGAGTACTTTACAGCGTCCACGGTCACGGGGAGCCGAGCTGACGTCCCAATGTCAAAGTTTCTGGCGATGTACTAATTTTCAGTTATTCGAGTTGACAGTATTTTGAGATCCTGCAGTTATATGCTTAATAAGATCTCAAGCTGGTGAAAGTTCCAGGCCAACTTAATGTAAGCTCGCGACCATGAACCATGTAGAGTAAATAATATAATCATAAAATGTAATTGTACTAAACAACTGATGTGAACGCTGGTTGTGAAGTAGTGTGTAGCGCATTGTAGCGCGATACACACGTAGCCCTTTATACACAAAGTAACGGAATTAAGACGGTATTGTCCCCAGAGGTCTGGTGCCCAGACAGAGTTATTTACTGGAATGATGTTTATTTTGACGGTGGTTTTCGGTCGCTGCGGATTGGGATTGGAGTCGTTCAGAACTTACAACGGCTAAGTTTACAAAATTATTTAAGTACAATTTTGAGATTCAATCGGTTACTCTTATAGCTAATATAAAAACATTTAGAAATGTCAAAACTTAATAATGAAACATATGTAAATATGAAGTAAAAAAGTAAGAGCGGCTCGTAGAGTCCCCGGCGTCTGCGGCGAGCTACCCTCGTATCGTATATACACAATTCATTTACAAGGTTGCTCGTGTCGTGAGATTAATGTACATTTATACAAAAATATTTTCATATAACACATAATGCTATCGTACACAAGTTGCGGGTCGGCGCGGCGCAGGTTCGCATCCCTCGGGTCCGGCGGCGCTGCGAGCTGTTGGCTGCGGGGCTGCGGAGCCGGCGAGCCGCTCACATTCCCGACTCCGCGATACCCTCGTCATCTGTCGAATGGTAAAGGGACCGGGTGGAGTTAGTGTGACATCGTGCACCATCAATCCCCCTCCCCCCCCAACACGACACAACTTGGAAAATTAATAATGAGAGATGAGTTAGTGTACAAAAGCACAAAACAAATACTAATTTCATAAAATCTATTTGACTATACGCCAGTCTCAAGCCTTCGCTTTCGACCTGAATAATCGGTAAGAGGTTGTTGGGTGTTGCCACACGGACGGACAGATGATAGGTGGGTGAGCGAATGATCGAAGGCATGTGTTGACAGAAGACATCATGCAGCACGCGCGCTCACGTGCCGGCGGCGGGGCGATGCGGGGGCGGCGCGGGGCGGCGGGCGGACGGCGCGCTGGGCGGGGCGGCGGGCGCGCTCTCACGCGGGGGCAGCGGCGCGACCAATAAAGTACAACGGCACCATTGCACAAACACATACAATAAACCCGTATAAATATCGCTACGAGTAAAAACGTGTGAAACTTTCTTAATAATTACACATTAATCTAATCCAATACAGGTGAAAGGTTCTCGCTGCAGCGGGAGTTTTTAACATGCACGTCGATCCTACAATGGTATAAACAACGTTAAGCATGAACAAGAGACTCGGGACAAAACGTATTTCGGCTTGGTTCAGTCTGGAATATTCAACTCCATATGTTCAGCTCCAAATGTAGCTTTAATATGTACAACAGACATGGCTTCATCGCGTAATACTTTTCCAGTCGAGCTCGGTCGGCCGCACACGACAAGGACAATTTGTAAAAAGTCGGGAGTGTGAAAAAGACACAGATAAATAAAACTGTGCTTATGAATATGGTTGGGCAAGTGCGAGCGAGCGAGCGAGTGAGTGAGCGAGTGAGCGCGACCGCGGCGAGCATACCTTCGAACGCGGGGTTGTGGTGGTGATTGTGGTTGTTGTTGTGCGGCGCCAGGTCGCGGCCCTCGAGCGCGGCCACCACGCACTGGTGGATGCAGATGTACTGCTGCTCCGTCTGCACCATCCACACGCGCTCACGGCGCATGCTGTACACCATGCCGAAGATGTCCAGGTACTCGGCGTGCGACGCCAGCTGACACAAATATTCATGTTGTAAGAATAATATTTTCGTTAGTTGAACGATCGTTAGACGGGAAACACTTCGCAGTGCAGCGACCACTTCAGTGGTCAGAAGCGCACAGCGAGTATCCTGATCATAGGAGTGATTAGGAGAGTGGTGCGGGGGCCGGGCGGTGCGCACCTGCTGCAGCGCGCGGTCCAGCGTGATGAACGTGCCCGAGCGGCCGACGCCGGCGCTGCAGTGCACGATGACGGGCCGGCTGTCGGGCGGGCAGCGCTCGCGGAATGCGCGCACGAACCTGCGCACACGCACAATCATATCAGCGCCGCTCACATTGTAAGGGATATGTATTTCAAGCATTATGGTTATGGTACAATCAATATTTTTTATTGATCTGACAAGTGTATATTTTTTAATATTCTGAAACTTGTTTTGTTGGTTATTGCTTACTTTATACCTCATTGGAATAAATGTTTCTTAGCAAAAAGCAATTTATCTAAAAAAATTCTAATATTGTTCTGGGTGTGTGCGATGTGACTACAATACCTCTTGCAACCAAAAGTTGTTTTTGGAACTTTAAACAGATTATCAGAAGAAAGCCTAAGACGAAAGGTTTATGATAACTGATTGATTCAGTGCATATCTTCGGAGAGTAAGGAATATCAGACAGCGAGAATAGAGATGTGGCGTTACCTGGCGAGCGCCGTGGGCGGGTCCGGCACGCCGAAGTCGGGCCAGGTGGTGAAGTGGAAGTGCTTGACGACGCGCTGCTCGGCGCCGCGGCACACGGCCAGCTCGGTGACGGTCCAGTCGGCGTAGCGGCTCTCGTTGAGCGCGGTGACGGCGATGTCGCCGTAGTACACGGGCCGCGTGTCGTACGGCCAGTAGCGGTCGCACTTCTCGCGGCCCTTCTCCACGCAGCGCGTCAGCATCACGATGGCGCGCGAGCCCGACTCCCAGCACATGCGCCAGAAGTCGTCGCGCGTGCAGTGCAGCGGGCCCTGACGCACACACACGGTTCGATATAAACGGCGTTCGGCACAAAGTGAAACTTATCAAACCAGTTGTGGTACGATAGTGTAAGCGAGTGTCACCTGCGTCACGATGAACTCGCGCGGCGAGTTGTGTCCGGGCACGTAGTTGGCGTTGATGTAGTCGGAGCCCTCCTCGTCGTCGACGGGCTGCAGCTTGTAACGCGAGTGGTCGTACGGCAGGATATTGGTGAAACGGTTCTTGGGTCGGTTGCAGGGCAGGTCGGCCGCCGTGCACGCCTGCTCGCGCCCCACGTGCTTCAGCTCCTCGAACTCCTCGCTGAACCTGAACCCGAACACCACGTACTGTTACACACAGTCCCGGAATAACTCTCAAAATCGAACGAAGTAAGGTAAGGTTGAGGCCGGCGGCCCCGAGCAGAGCGGTGCTACGTCGTGTTTACTGCGGCGACGGAAAACGGCTCACATGATATTTACTAACCGAGTTAAATCGACTGCATATTGTGTATATGATGTGTACCTGAAGTCGGAGTCTGCGGACATGAGCCGATAGTGGTCAATGAATTCGGAGACGCGCACGGGACGAGAGGCGACAGGCGCGGGGGGCGAGTGCGCGGGGGCCGCCCGGCGCGCGCGACGCCGGCGCAGCAGCAATGCGGCGACCGCGCCGCACGCCGCCGCCACCGCTGCGCCCGCTCCGCCCGCGATCCACGCCGTGTTGTCTGCCTCTGCGGACACGACAACCTTCTCTCAATGAGCGCCGACCGTACCGAGCGTCGGCTGGCACCCGTGGTGGATGCCAGACTACACTGTAAAATGTCTGATTTCGATAGCATAACATCACCATAGAATTAAGTCAGCCTTTCTTTTTTTACGATGGACTTACCAATGTTATCAATAGTATCCCCAGATCGATTGCCAGCCAATTCAAAAAGTACACAATAATTTAATAACATATATACTTAATTACAAAACGACATATAATTAAAAGTGTGGCCACGCGTCGTCCGCCCCGATGCAAGTGGCGGCCGCTTATCGACGTACAGATTAGATGCCGATTTGCCGCCAATATCTTATCACAAGTGGGTTTAACTAATGATCATTTCTTTTGAAAGTGACCCAGAGGCGGCATCGTGCGCGCGCGAGAGTCGGTTCGCTCGTACCCGTGAAGACCTGCGTGTAGGCGGTGTCGGTGAACTTGTCGGGCGCGGTGAAGGCGCGCAGCTTGACGTAGTAGCGTGCGTTGGGCTTGAGCGGGCCGTTGCAGTAGGCGCGGCCGCCGCCCTCGCAGCGCTCCGACCCGATCGTGAACTCCTCCACGGCGGACGCGTGGAACGGGTAGTAGGGCTCCGTCACCTGCGGCACGCGCGATTAAAATAATACTTAAAGATAACCTCGATAGAACTAGGCCTCTGCCTCGAGAATTTCTTTATTAATACTAATGTGAATTTAATAAAAAAATGTACTGTTACTATACACATGCTACATCTACATAACCTTGTTTTCCATAATAAAAATGCACCGGACGGACGGAGCATATAATAGGAGCACCTGGTAGGGCGGCCACAGCGGCAGGCGGTGGACGTCGCGCCAGGAGGGCAGGCGCGCGGGCGTGTCGTTGCGCGGCTCCTCGGCCACCACCAGCGTGTACGCCGTCACGTTGCCGTTGGCCGCGGAGAAGTAGTCCGCGCGGAACCGCACTGCCACCTGACGGCACACACCAACCAAAACTTAATTGTGACCAACATATAAATAATAAAGAATTTAAGAACGCAACTTAAGAAAATTAAAACCTTTTCCTGATGATTATGTCCACACGCCTCGCAATAGGCGGCTATCAATAACAGATAATTTTAGACATAACTTATTAAATCAATTTTATCTCTTGATAAGTTCATTTATAGAACTAAAGTCTGATATCATATCTAGTCAAATGTTGATTCATCGAGTTCACTGCGCTGGCCGCGGCTCACATGTACCGCGTGTGGTGCGGCGCGCGGCACGTCTCGGCGTCGAGTGACAAGTTGGACCACGAGCCGTCGTAACTCTTAGAATTATTAGCTCGAGAGAAGCACTCATCTGTTACAAAAGTATATCGCACAGCACGAAACTGAGATTAATTTAGCATGAGATGAAACAGTTTGTTTACTGTTGAGCTGGTGCGAGCGACGGGCGCGGGCAGCGCGTCGTGGCGCGGGCGCGGCGGCGCGGCGATGGCCATGTGCTGGCTCCAGTGCGCGGCGGCGCCCGCGCCCGCGCCCGACTCGCCGCGCAGCTCGAACTCGTACGTCACGCCCGGCACCAGGCCAGGCACAGTGCCTCCGGTCGCTGCGGTCACGACGTACATCGGTGTGTTATTTTACCATTAGATACAAAGAAAACTTAAGTAAAAGAAGGTTATTATTAAACTCTCGCATGCAAACTTGCGTCATTCAAACCAACTTGGTTTAAATGTCAACAAATCAATATATACGACTCTCACATCTGTAAATACCACCTCAAGTAATTTAAGAGTCTTCAGCATATCGGAATTCATTGTCAGCGTGAAGCGAATTAATATAATCACATAGTATGCCTCCCACGATGCGGTGTGGGGGAGACACTTGCTGTCTTGCTCACACACTGCAGAGTGGGAGGACATTATAATGTTCTAAACCCTCTTGGGCGCCTACCTTCCCTCGGGCATAATACAAGCGCATTTAGGCCAAATAAAAGCAGTCAGTCTCGGAACTCGTCTTGTTATTCAGCTACATCTCCCAAAAGCTTTAAAGTTCCCAAACAAGTCTGCAGCATTGATTGTACCTGTGGCAACCTTGACCGAACGTCGGTACTCGCTACTGTCTTATTGTAAATCATAATCTCAAAAAGAACTCCTGTATGTCTTTAAAACGTTAAGATTGTAATAATAAATGTCAGTCCTTAATAGAGGGCACTGTATTTCGACATGGAGCGGAACATCGAAAAGCCTAATTATAAAACTCATACGATCCCTGAAAGCTGTTTTAATAGTTCGTACGTTAAAACCTAAACTAAACTAAAGAGCTATACGAATATTGCGAAGTCCTCTCCGTTCGTCAGTTATTTATATTAGTTTTACGAAGCACGGAAGTTCTACTACTTACTAAGGCCTTACTTGTATGTAAAACTTAATAGTACGCTTTACTTCTATTTTAAAGCAAACTAGTATATTTCATTACGAGTGTGGAAAGCCTATCATTGCAGAGTTCCGACAAATGTCTACACATGACATCACACGGTTGACAGTCGGAACAAGTTGCAATGGCGGTATCGCACGTGTACTGAACAACTATTTTTAATACAGTTGCGAAGAAATGAAGCAATTTAATATAGAACATTTTTGGAAAATGGCGCCAACCGTAAAAGAATACATGCAGAGATTTTATTTGTTTCCTTTACCCATTCTGGGTAGGCAAAGGGAACTATGCCCATACAGCCAAGTCTTCAGTAGAATTTTTTTATTGATATGAAATGACAATGAAATTTAATAAGATGAAATGAAAAGAAACCTATTCTAACTCATTGAATCAAATCATTCAATCTGATATTGAAATAAATTGGTAGCTTCTTTTTAGAAATATTTGCATGAATCATAAAATCTTCGTGATTGTTTTTTTCTTTTTAATAGACATTATTTTGACAGTTGGTAAAGAGAACGCACGAGTTCGAAAAAGGCAAAGAAAAAGCTGGAGTACGTAACAGCCCACATCCCAAACGCTATACGGCCCTGCAATAAGCCTCTTTTTGAGCAACTATATTAAAAAAAAATTATATCCATTACCTCCAAAACCTCTCTCTTATGATGTAACTGAAGGTCTCCTCCATCCAATAAGTTCAGATTAATTATTATTTTATTTCATTAATTGTGTTTCGTAGTGCAAGTGACTAATGATTATAGCTCAGGATTCGTCCCTCATTAAACACTAGTTGACATAATTATGAGATATAACATTTAAAATAAATAAATTAAATAAGCACTCACGCCCGTAACCCAGGAGGGGTAGGCAGAGATCATGGATTTCCATTTGTTGCGATCCTGGCACACCTCTCTCGCTTCTTCTTCATTCATACATCTAGCTTCTAACTCAACTGTCAGATTGCCCTAAAATATTTATGCTAAAATTAAATGGAACGCACTCTTCAATTTTGATATTGCAGCCGAGTATCATGTATTTAGACTTCGTATGAATGAAATGGCTAATTACAGTCTGAACCTGTAAATATTCGATCTAAATGTTTGTTAAGGCAGTGGGCGCCGAGAAGACGTCCAAATAAAACGAGCTTACCGTTATGCGGGAAGTGAAGGGTGAGCTGGTGTTCGGGGCGGTCGCGCGGCCAGTAGGCGAGCACGAAGCGGCGCAGCACGCCGTTGCGCTCGGCGGGCGGCAGGCGCCACGCGAACGTTAACTCGTTGGGGCGCGCGTCGCTGGGCGCGAACCCGCTGGGCGCACCCGGCGGCGCCTCGCGCGTTTGCACCGCCAGCGATCGCGCACGCGACCGCGTGAGTATGGTGGCCGGCGTACCCGACCGGACCTCAACACGCGCATTGTACACAGTTTAATTTACATGTGTTGAAAATATTTAGATTTTTTTGGAGATAAACTTATAAGTTGACTTTTAGATAAGTTGACAAGAACAGGGAGTGAAATTTCAACACAACTTTACGTCTACGGTACATTTAGTTACCTCAGGGATATGTGTCTCTATACACAGATGAGATTTTCCGCATTTCCCTGCGGCCCTTCGTCCTTACCGCCACTCGGTCGGTAAAGCGACAAAATAGTAATATCCGTTCAGTCTCGGACTCCGCGGGTCCGAACTCGAAAGTCGCAAAGGAGGGTGAGACATCCTTCAAGGAGGATATTTGAATGCCGTCGTGATGGTTTCGTAACGGCGCACTACTGCCACATCTAAACGAAACGCTTAGAACAATTTTCAAATCAACATATAACGTTAGCAACGTGTCGTTATCCCTTTAGTCGGAAAGGCCGAAGGTTTGATTTCATATTATCTATAAAGACACGTAGTGCTGTTTTGTAATAGTGGACAGGTACCTCGACTGTGAAGGTGTAGTTGTGGTGCGGCTGCAGCGCGGTCAGGTTGAGGTGCAGGCGCTCCGTGCGAACGGCCTGCAGCTGGTCGGGTGCGGCCAGGTACTGCACCTCGAAGTCCGTGAAGTCACCCGGCGGGCGCGCCCAGGACAGCGCCACGTGCCGCGCGCCCACCTCTGTGGCCTGTAGCTCCGACACCGGTCGCGGGTCTGTCACATCGATACGATCTTGGTGTCTACTGTCTTATCGCTTATATCGCAAGAAACCTTTTACTCTATCTTAATTCAGGTTCAGCTGCAGCAGTGGCAAAAAAAACCTTTTTGACTTGTTGCATGTACTTAATTACCCACAAATATTGAAAATAAATTATCTATTAGTTATATATTTCAAAAAATAAAAAGACAGATGATTAACTGATAACGACTATGAGGCGTTAGACAGTCGTGTTCCAGCGGCGAAGGGCGGGGGGAGGTGCTGTGCATACGTACAGAGGCGGGCCTGGCGCTGAACGGGGTGCGAGGTGACGTTGCGGCTGACGGTCCACATGGTGAGGTTGTAGAGGCGGCCGGGCACCAGCCCGCGGAAGTCAACGGCGTGCGAGTCGGCTCCGGCAGCGTGCGCTGCGCGCTCTGCCGTGCGCGCCGGCTCGCCCGCCGCCTCCAGCCGGAAACGGTAAGCATCGAAGCGCGACGCGGCCGGCGGCGTGCGCGTGTACACAACGCGCTGCGCGCACACATACATACATAATGAAATATTTGTACTTGATATCACTTATGCGCCTCACGGAATGGAGGGTACTAAGCCGTAATATATGCTAAAACTGGACCCCCGTCAAGTGATTGGCTCAAATTATTCACTAAATAAGCGTAGTAGCGCAAGGCAAGATGCCGTCAGTAAGATTTTAAGCTGACACTATTGACAATCATGTGGTGATATAAAGCGGGGTTTACATAAGGGGATGAAGCAGAAGTGGGAGTACGCACCAGGTCAGCGGACACCGTCTCGTTGTCGTCGGCCTCGGGCCGGCTGGACTCGTTCACGATCATCTCCGACTGGATGACGGGCCCTGCAAGCGCACACATACGCACGTTAGCCGCGGCCGCTACGTGCCCACGCGCCCCTCGCGCCCTTCCTAGCGAAGCGACTACTGACACACGTCTTAATCTATCTTTACTAAGAGTGATCGTGACATTAATATGCCTTTCGGTGTCTTAATAATGCGAATTTGTCCGGGAAACATTTGACAAAGCGCAAAAGGTTTAACTGTGGTAGAGCCCGCAACAACAACATCTGTTTCACGAATTGGCCGGCAGCTCAGGTGAAATACCACGACCTCGTAGAATACAGGCGTGAAGTAGAGTATTCTGCGATTCGTCGTCGAGGTGCAGGAAGCCTAATTCTAGTCCTCTTAACCTTCCCATTCCTTGCTAATAAGAAAAGGATGGGAAGGGGAAGAGGACTTGATGGTGCAGGGAAGGGAAATAACCATTTTCTGTTTATCCCCTCCTCTGTCCATTAAAGCTAGGCAACGTATCTGCAACTCATTATCTTGTTGCAGGTATCTATGGGTAGCGGTCACTTGATATCGCGTGAACCCCTGGCTCGTTTGCCACCTTCTACTATTAAAAAAAGTAAATCTAAAAGTCTTAACATTATACCTATGTGAATAAACAATCTAATTCAAATTTTTAAAGTCGGTCCTAGCTCGTCGAGATCCGTTCAGCAAACGGAGTAGATGGAGGGAAAAGAATGACCACATCCTACTCTCGGATTGTCCACAACAAAACACAACACAAGAAATAGTTGAGAGGGCTAGTGCCGCGACACGTACGCGTGCGCGCGTGCATCGTGAACAGGTCGCTAGTGAGGTTGTAGGAGTGCGCCGCGATCGACACGTTGTAGCCGCGGCCGGGCCGCAGCCCGCCTAGCGCTGCGCGCACGCGCCGGCCCGTGCCCGCGCTGATGTTGCGCGCGCCTGTGCCCGTGCCCTCAGTCTCGCCGTCGCCCTCCGCCTCGCTCTCGGCATCGCCGTCGGGCTCGTCGCCGCTGGGCCACCAGCGCAGCTCGTACCACTCGACGCGGCCCGCGGGGCGCGGCCACTCCAGCGTCATGTTCAGCGTGTCCGCCAGCTGCTCCACGTTCGATACGGGATTCGGGCCTGTGGACGACCTCACGTTACTGACACCTGTCGTTTACTAACTATAAATCAATTTAAGTGGCTAGTGGGTGTGCATACAAAATGTGTTTACACATTAACATCCTGTCACCACGTGACCGTTGCCGTGATGGTTTAGTTTCCTTGGAGATGATGAGATATTTCTCTTCTGAATAATATAGCCATACGTACGGACAGTGTGCTCGGCGCTGAGCGGCTGGCCGCTGGCGACGGCCTTCTGCTCGGCCGCCTCGCTCTCCGTGTCCAGCTCGATCGTGTAGCGCTCGCCGTGAGTCATGTTCGTGATCTGAAAACGGCGAGATCGCTCACACCTACTTTATCTTACGATCCGATTTAAGTAAGAGAATCAAGACATATCCGTTTCGTTTACTACGTTCATGTATAATCTTATTAAGATGTAAACAAAAAGAGAAAAATGATATACGAGTTAAGGGTGAAAGTGAATACCTCTGCGTTGTTTTGTGAAGGCGAGTACGACAGTTCGGTCCAGGGTGCATTCGGCGGCCCCTGCGTGCGGTAGCGCAGCGAGTACGAGCCTACGGCGCCGGCGCCCGGGCCGCGCCACCGTACCGACACCGAGTTAGACGTCGCGCGCTCTACTTCCAGCCACTCCGGCGGCAGGGGACCTAGAGCCGCATGCAAACAAATTAGCGCCAGAGATCATCGGATGCTGTCCGTGTTGAAGTTGCCGCACATTACACGTCTCTTGCCCACCAATTCGACATGAAGGTGACAGGTGACAGACGGTGACACGTGGTCTTTTTGTTCCTTGTGTCATCCAACGACTACTTGGGTACTCACGCACGGGCTCGAGCACGCTGTACCACTCGCTGTGCAGGCTGTGGCTGATGGCCGCCAGCTGGATCTCGTACACGGCGCCGGGTACCAGGTCCTGAAGCGTCGCGTTCGTGTCTCGCGTCTCCAGCTACAAACGTCACAACAATATATTTCTTGTTCTTCATTTATGTTGCAAAAATAAAGAAAAAAACACATTAAATAATCGCAGTAAAAAGCTGTAAAATTAGTTTAATTTCAACATGATATGACCATAAGTTGCGTGTACCCTGTCGGTTATCTACAGTAAACACCCCCAGTTCATAGCTGCACGGCCGAAACTTTGATATCGAATCAAAACTATTTAAAAATGACTGCACAGCAACAGGTTTCATGAAAGGTACGACGTTGTGATCACTCATTTCTTTGCGCTCGCTCAGGTCGATTTCATTGCCAGCGCCGTGTCACACAAAATATTCGTCGGCTCTTCTTGCGCTGGCTGTGCCGGCGGACACATTCAGCGCCAGAACTTAGCGAAGCACATTTGTTGGTATTAATTCCTGCGCTCATATTTTATGGGAGCATGAATCTGTCTTGACATGTGTGGACAGAATTCAAAGCGATTCCAAATCTCCACTACTTTTTAAGTCTCATGCATCAAGCTCTGAATGTATTTTTGTTAATTAATTAATTATTACCTTATTAATGACCCGTAGGCGTTGCCCACCTTTAATGGACAGAGGGGATAGATAGGAAAAAGGATATTTCGGGTTCCTATCCTTCCCCTCCCCGTCCAATCTTATCCTTATTAGTAAAGCATGGAAAAGGGAGGAGCACTGAAATTGGGCCTCTGGGACCTCGCTACTTCACGCCTGTCTTCTGTGAGGTCGTGGTATTTCACACCGCGAGTTGTTGCGGTCTCAACATCTAATTTGGCCATTACGATTTAACAAACGTTTTAAACGGTAGCCCACTCGTGTTTTTTTTCATAAGATAATCTTGTATCGTACACAGCTCGAGAACATCGGCTAGTGAATTTATAAATAAATTGAAATAATGTATTTTATTTGCAAAATGACATTAGAACGTCGATCAGTCCGGCGCTAGGCCTCCTGGACCTCTGTATTTTTTACAATATTACTATGTAATAAAAACGGGTCATTACTTGCCAAAATAAATCCCTACTAATATTATAAATGTGAATGTAAGTTTGTTTGTTACGTCACGCGAAAACTACTCGACCGATCATCATGAAACTTTGTACACATATTCTTAAGCGAAGTATATATGTTCCGTATAAACCTATAGACTCTGAAACGGCTGGATTGCTCAGATAGGCACCTCCTGTGTTTGGTAAATTAGTTTTTCTCATTCTCTTTTTTGGCGGGGCGACACGTCGCACCAGTGTTGCCACACCCACCAACCGAACCGTGTTCTCACACCGCCGAAAACATTCACACAAAACATATTGTCGTCTCAGTTTTTCTAGAAAGATAGAGAGATACCTTGTATCGCGACAAGTTTATACCAGCGGAAACTCACGGTAACACTTACGGCCACTCAGTGTTTATGGTGTAATATTTTTCTAAGTATAAATATGACTGCGACGGACTGTAGTTCCTAACGTTAATAACCTTCTTTCGTCGGCGTCGCAGACTCGCCAGTCAGGCCTTTACAGCTTACTTGTGATTTACTTAGTAGTGATCTGTTGGTATCGACACCGTGTGATTTCTTTGCCAATCCGAATCCAAAGCGTAGTGAACATGTTACGCACACTTTTCCTAGGGTCAATCTATTTTTAAACCGTAAGGTCACTTGACAAGCGCCGTGATCACTGCATGAGTCACGGCACCTCGACGCCTGGCGCCGGCTTCTGTACCTCGCCTCTCGCTATTTGTGTCGTGTCATTCATTTTACATTTTTAGTACGTTTTCAATATAATATTTACAAAACATGGTCAAAGATAAATAAGTCAACTCCATAAAATATGGCGGTCGAGGATCACTTTATTTTTCTATTTGTGAGTTATATCAAGCCAGGAGCGGTGAGCGTGCGCCGCCGCCGACGCCGCGCGCCCCGCCACCGCGCTCAAAGCATCCGAAACAGTTATGGCCTAAGATACGGCATAAGGGCACTTTCACATTAGGAAGTTAGCAGAGCGACAGTCGCGCGACTGAAACGCAACCGTCTCCCAGTCAGATTTTCATATGACAGAGGCGCGGAAGTCACGCGCAGCCTTCGTGCGCTCAATCGGCGACGAGCTATATATAATATGACAGCATTGGCTTCTATCGCGCGGCTGCTAATGTGAAAGCGCTGTAAGACATTTATGCCCTCATGTGTTATTTGATTACGGATTAGATAATGTATGTAAATCTCAAGTGGGCTGCCGAATTAAATCTAGGACCAAGCTAATGTGCAACTAATCTGCAACAAGCTAATGACTTTCAAATGTGTTATCTACATTAAATGGACTGAAGAGGGGATAAACAGAAAAAAGATATATCCCGTTCCTCTTAAGTCCCCTTCCCATCCTATCCTTATTGTCATAGCAAGGGGAAAACCACGATAAGGCCACTTCACGAATCTGACGAAACGCAGAAATGCTTTTACTTAACGCGTGTCTTCTGTGAGGTGGTATTTCACCGCACAAGCCGGTCCATTCGTGTAACAGATGTTACGAACTGCATCATTGCTAAAATTTACAATCTAATTTGGTTATTACAATGTATAGGCCCAGCTTTAGTTCGGCAGCCCACCCGTGACTTATCAATATAAGATGAAATTTGGAGCTTCCAAATAACCCATGAGAGTATAGTTTTCTTATGCCGTATCTTATATTAGGAGAGAGAGGGAGGGGGTATTAGATAGTGCAGGGCGTTAGAAGGAGAAATAACTAATTCAAGTTTGTGCAACCAATATATACTTTAATGTCAACCACAAAGCTCGTTACTTAAAGCTAAGACCATCACATAATTAATCGTTTAACTTTACTTACTAGAGTTAGTGACACACGGTGTTAATAACTATGTTAAATTGCACACCTGTGTTATTAGAGATTAGACATTCGGGCGCGAGCCCCCACCCTCGGTACCCCACAGCACGCGGAAGAACCACCGAATTAGCTTTTAAAACAATTGTAAACAAAAAGGAATCGAGTGTTTAATATATCGCCAAACACGCATTCATGTTTGATTTCCCTCGTTGTAAGTTTTCGTAACTTGATTCTGCGCATACCTTGAGATTATACGTACATATGCCAACTTGTTATCGCCAACACATATTTTTTTCTTAATACAAACCTTGTCCCGACAGTTGTCAACACAAAAAAACTATTCATTCTAAATCTTCTCCCGAAACCACTTGCAGTTCGAAAGACAATAATCCCAATAATAATGTGTGATAAAAAAACGTATGCGAGTTAATATAACGTATTATAAAATTTGAAAAGAGAGGGCTAGTTGTGGCCGTGTGCATGTGCGGGTGCGGGCGGGGACGCGTGCGGGTGCGTGCGTACCGTGCGGAAGGGCTCGTCGGAGGCGCGCCGGCGGTAGCGCAGCTCGTAGGCGCGCTGGCGCGAGGTGACGTCGGCGCGCCACGCCAGCTGCAGCGCGCCGCGCGCCGCCGCCGCGCCCTGCAGCGCCGGCGCCAGCGGCCGACGCGCCGCCCACGTCACCGACTCGTTGGACTCGGCGCCGCGCGACACCGCGCACACCTTGAAACACATTACTTAAATTATACGTATATCCATTTATCGAGTTGTGAGATAAAACATGTGGTCGCCATCTTCGGAAGGCATTGATCTAAAGATTTGGAGTCGAGGACGGGACAGAAAAACCTTGGTTACATCAGAATTGACGTAAATAAATTAACGATAGCGGCGGAGACCTAAAATGCTTGTTTACAGATGATGCAGAGCGTCTCCAGCAGCGGGTTCTAACGCACCGAGATCCTCTTCGCGACCTCATCAGGCGGTTCACGTATAGTTCGTTCATATAATGATAACGTATATGGGAGTGGCGACGTACGGAAATGGTGTAGTTGCGGCCGGGAAGCAAGCCCTCTAACGTGACGTTGGTGGCGGCCGTGGTGAGCGTGCTGCTGTCATCGTGCGACGGGCCCGTCTCGTGGTACGACACCTGCGAAAAAAAATACACATTACGCCGAATAAACAATTATCGACTCATGCACCGCGGCCAGTAAAGCCGATCCGCAGTCTCATAGATACACGGAAGCACCTTGCCTTACCTTTTAAGGCCCGGAAGTCTTCCAGCGAATTGTTGCGTTATTCTGTAACGTGATGTTTGTTGCCACCAAACATCAGTGCTTACTGCGGATACCAAGTTAGCTGTGATACGTGCTAATGTTATATTTACGTACGCTTGCACGTGGCGTACGTGTACGTACATCCTCTGCTAGACTCGTAAAAACAATACATCAGAAGGCGAGTGCAGATGTAATGCAAATGAAGGTTCCCTTTATAGTGAAAGGTTAAGGGTAACCTCGGCTGAAACAACGCTACTCGAAGAAATTGTACAAAATTCGTTAATCTACACAAGAGCACAACACAACGGACGCTGTCCAATGAAAGAAATATTTTGTGCATTTCGTGCATCTGTATAGTGGGGGGAGGGGCGGTGCGGACGTACCTTGTACTCGTCCTGCGTGCTGCCATCGGCAGGCTGCCACCAGACCAGCAGCGCGTCGCCCGCGGCCGCGTTGCGCCAGCCCAGCCCGTGCACCGCTAGCGGCTCTGTCGCAACACACGCCCGCGTTCATAGCAAACAACTACCAATTAACATCACGACTCACCAACACCACTGCTTCCTTCAGTTTATTATCCCTACTATTCCAAACCTTAGAGAAAGCGTTCATCTTCCTAGCTTCAGACCGGTCTCCATATTGAACTATTGTCCACTTAACATTACGTCAGCTCGCGCACGTGTGCTCCTGAATTTTGGGATAAAAATTAATAAAACCATAGTCAATATTAAGCAATGAACCTGCACCACTGGACAAAGACCTCCCACAAACACTAAAATTCTTATAAATAAACTAATATTCCGATCTTAACACCAGTTACCACGTGTAAAGAAGATCCGAAGCTTGCCGGTTCTTAGCATAGGATACTAAAACAAACAGCCACATTTAGAATAATATCAAGCCAACAGACGCCGTCGCAGTCTGCGGGGATACTGACTGAGCGTGAAGTCCGCAGCGGCAGGCCACGAGGTCACTTTGCCAGACATGGTCTTGACGGTGACGGTGTAGTGGCCACCAGGCTCCAACCCCTCAAACGAGGCCGTCGTGGGCTCGTCGCGCGCGCGCACCACCGGCGCGATACGCCGCCCGCCGCCGCCGCCGCCGCCCGCGCCGCCGCCCCCGCTCTCCGCCAGCGCCACCGACACCTGGTACTTCTCGAACTCGCTGCAAAACGTTACACGGACACTCATTTTTATATATTATTTTCATTTAAGCTTTGCACGATTCCTTTAAAAAATTATACGGTACTGACTAGGCAATAAGTTTCGTAAGATTACCTGTGATCCGCGGGCGGCAACCAGGAGACGCGGAAGGAGGTCTCGCGCAGTTCGCGCGGGTCGACGG
This sequence comes from Papilio elwesi, assembly GCA_029849275.1. Lineage (NCBI taxonomy): Eukaryota > Metazoa > Arthropoda > Insecta > Lepidoptera > Papilionidae > Papilio > Papilio elwesi. Next base: position 10,192,449 of record CM056691.1, on the reverse strand, counting down.
TGACGTTGCGCGGCCGCAGCGGCACCGTGCGGTACTGCGCCGTGGTGGGCGCCGACACCTCGGGCTCCGACACCGTCTGCACGGAGATGTTGTACGCGCGCCCCGGCACTAACCCCTGCGGACCCACCATACACACCTCAGCCACCGATCTTAATGCAACTTTGTCGTCACTGCAGTGTTATAGTTACCTTGAAGGCGGCCTGCGCGGGCCCCGGCGGCTCGCCTTCCTTCTCCACGTACAGCTCGGAGTCGCGGGCGTCACGGGGCTCGATCGACACCTGCAAAGCGCATCGCCGCTTTTAATACAAATATACTAGCTATATTGGCGGGCCGGCGAGCGGCCGGTAGGGTTGTGTAATTATATCTATCTTTAATTTATACGCATTGGGTTTTTGTCTCCTGTTTGAAACGTGCATCTAGACACGTATTAACAATAAAGGCGATCGCACATACGACTGCAAATACTCTCCCAGCGATAACATCGTTTGTAGTACTGAGGCAACAGGCTTATTATTACAGTCCAGCCTCTAACCTATTGCGTCATATAAGTGTGTATTTAGACGGTGTCGGATGCGTTGGCGGCTCACCTTGTAGTGCGTGTAGGCGCCGGGCGGGTAGGGCGGCTGCCAGAGCACCAGCAGCGTGGTCTCGTTGCGGAACCACACGATGAACTTGCCCGGCGTGTTGGGGCCTGCGCACAGAGTTCGCGTCACCGACCAAAGCAGACTATACACCTGGCTACGACCCTCATCACATTTATACTTTAATCAGACATGAAAACGGTGTTCACTTTTGTTAGTTGTACGATTATGCGATACTCTCGATAGCTATTCGTTCAATAACGTAAGATAACTAGTTATTTAGATAGCATGCTATTATTTCTATGTGTGTTTAAACAGCCCTAGACGAGGGCGTAAATTATTCATATTACAGTCCCAAAAGACCCGCGCCTCGGCAATGAGACACACGAGAAGGCACCTAGCGCACACTCGAGTAGTTCGTCCCGTGGTTCGTAGCCGACCAAGGACATCTCACATAGAAGAAGCGGGCGACTAAGTGACCACAGGAGGCGTTTCTTTTAATTTAATGCGCCATCTGTTACAGAGATTTGATCTTTATCCTTAATACAAATGATGACGTAAAAGGTACCAGGTGTTATTTTGTCGGATTTCAGTTTGACCCTCGGGGTTTAGTTAAGCGTATTTTCTAAGGACACGCCCGATGTACGTCGAGTATTCTCGGGGCAGGCACCATCCAATACATGATCGAATATACATTTTATATATTTAATGTTTTAAACGTGTTGTTTAACTATAAAAAAAACTAGATAACATGCATAATCGATTTGCAAGTTGTCTGCAATTAAGCGAACATTGTAACGACAGAACAAAGCATAAGTTAAAGCGTGACGGGGCCGCGCGGCAGCGGTGCGGGTCGGTGCGAAGGCGAGGTGGGGAGACGCGCAAATCACGACGCCGTCGGCCGCGAACGTGGCCGGGTCGCCGTCGGTAAGGAAGCGTCGACAACTGCGATAGGTTTTAAATGATTTAGACGATAAGGCATTACCGTGCTGGGGCTGGAAAGGTACTTACCGGTCTCGCACGCGCTGCTGCGCCGCGGCCCAGAGAGAGCGAGGGTTGAGAAACATTCATAAGTAACATACAATATCACAAATACTATTTAACGCTTCTCGTTCACTTTAACAATAAACTCCACAAGTACGATGCCATTCAAATTGTTGTACAGCAACCGTCCGCGAGCTTGTAGAGTCTGTATTTAAAGAAAAAGTTTTGACACACGTGGCGGGGGCCGCAGGTGTGTCAGGGTTAGTGTATAGCCGGGCAATTGATAAGTTTCACAGCGTTCCAATATTTTAATAATTTGCGGCGGACCGCGGCGACGTTTCTTTCTGTACGTTTAGTTTTTGTTCCAAAAGATAAACATATCTAATTTCATTTTTTTTTTCTTAATATGATAGTGTGAGAATGAGCTACAGGGTACTGGGTGCGGCACTCACGGACGGTAAAGTTGCGCGAGGCGTAGGCGGCGCTTTCCTTGTCGTGCAGCAGGGTGAAGGCGTGCAGCTGGTAGGTGGCGCCGGGAGCCAGGTCGCGCACCGCGTAGCTGCCGTTGCCGCCCTCCACCGTGATGTTGCGCGCGCCCTCGCGCGACTCAGTCAGCGGTATCACCTGCCATTTAAACCATACACGAATACCACGCAATTCTTGTAGCTCCCCGAGTAACGCCGCATCATCGTGTACCATCGGCTGAATAGCGTGCTGGGCCCCTTCGTGAATAGTAGTCAGACATGAAAAACCTGTCGGAGAGGTCTCTTTGTCGGGTCCCACAACTGTAGGCGAGCTTAAATGTTTTTTTTATGTGATACTATATTTTTCCTTCCATACTATGAAGATATTCTTCACGATACATGCTAATTCTGACCTCTTCGGCCCTGCAACAGATGTTGTTGCGGGCTGCACCATTGTTGAAATTGTATAGAAAAATATTTAAGGAATATTCATGCAGACCTTGAAGCGGAAGCCGGTGTAGTCGCCATGCGCCGGCGGAGACCACGTGATGATGGTCTTCTTGTTGCGTCCCTGAGTCACGTTCAAGTCGGTGGGCGGCTCCGGTGCTGTTTATAACAAAATTAACATCACCACATCATCACGCAATCACGTAGAATGTAAATTATGATAGATTATGTCCTTATTATGTGAGAAGGTGACAAACGAGCTAGCGGATCACCTGATGAAGTTAGCGCTGCCCATAGACATCCGCAACAAACAAATGTGCAGATGCGTTGCCTACCTTTAATGGACAGAGGAGGGCATAGACAGGAAAAAGGATATTTCCTTTTCCCCGTTAACCCCCTCCTCGTCCAATCCTCTTTCTATTCCCATCCTTTCCTTGTGAGAAAAGGGTTGGTAGGGGAAGAGGAATAAAATTAGGCCTCCGGAACCTCACTCATCAGACGAAACGCAAAGTACTTCTACTTCACGCCTGTTTTCTGTAAAAGCTAAAAAATAATAAGGTAGGTCCTTGCTATCAACATAGCCCATTGTGATCAATAAAAAGGTTAGTTTAGAAACCAGTAAAGTTCTAAACTATTCCAGGATTCTAAATTTTCTCAAACTCAACCGACTTAAGTCATCGAGTGACCCCCAACTGTTCCTCTTTGTAATCGAACATTTTTATTTAAAAAAATATGAAGGCGGCGCTTGTAGCGGGCGGATCATCTGATGTAAGTTTTCAACCACCGCCCATACCATGGCATCCGCAGCAAGCAGATTACTGTGGATGTAGGAGAGACAAGGGGAAGAAGGGATCATAGTCATTGTTAATTTCTATGTAAGAAAGACTGGGAGTAAGGTACGGAAACGATTTTCTAGGAGAGTTCTAGAAAGAGAGGAAAAGGTGTAAGTCGTCTTCTAACAATAACATATAAAATTGTTCTGACCTGTAATAATGGTCTGATTCCAGGTTAGTAAGTCCGGGAAGGTGGCATTTGAGTAGTAGAGCATGAAGTGGTATTTGGTGCCGGGCAGACCACGGAAGTTAATGGTGGACGCCTGCGCCGGCACGGTGAAGTTGGGCTCGGGCGAGCCCTGTGGCGGCGTGTAGTCGAGCCGGTACCGCGCGCCCGCCGCCTCCGCGCCGCCGCCCGCGCCCGACGCCGGGATCTCGATGACCAAGTCTGCGGCTGCGGCGCCCGTCACCAGCCCCTGATAGCCGTCGATACATTAAACAACTTACATTATCGCCCAATACCCGATACGCACACCATGTGCGTCCTGCATCCTGCTACCTCACTATTCCAGTTCCAGTTATTTAAAGTCATTGTGTGTACGCGGTACACGAGATGTCAGGCCAAAAACCCTTTCTCAAAAAAAATTCAATTATCCATCTACGGTACATCGCAATACACGATGGCAGTGTCGTTCCTTTTACGACCGATTATTTTACATTTAAACATTTCTAGCAACAAAGCTTACCGGCAGAAAAGTGATATTCCTTTTGGCCGCTGACTTTTCTGTAAAAACAAAATGGGCCGGATTGTAGAAGTTATTATATTGTCTAAACCCACTTTGTGAACAAAAATTTTAAAAAAATTGTTGCAAAATTTTCCAAATGTACCGTTTATAGTCTCAGCATGGCATGTTTAATATTTACTATTATCTAATCTAAGTGAAACTACATTCGAGAATTTATGACGCCTCTAGTAGAGCTGGGCTCCGATTTGTGGTGGCCATCATGCGTGCAGCAAGTCCCAAGCAGTCCTAGCTGTTTGTTATTAAGCCGATAAGCCCTGACTCTAAATGACACGACAGTTGAAAACTATAGGCTAGGGAAACGAAATTAAGGTATAATAACTCGGGTTCGAAGGTTCACCGTGTCCACGATTGATGCGAAAATTATGGCTTGGTCGTTTAGTGATTGGCGCACAAACTATTCCTTACGGACCTACAAAAGTTCAAGTTCTACGAACATTTAACAGCCATATAAATTGGTGGTATATTTGATAAGTTTTCCGAGAACATCTTATTTTGAGAAAAATGCTTCTAAGGTTCATGTGGAACGAAGCTATGACGAATCGAAAATATGACGAAACGCTAGTAAAATGCCCACCGTGGCCGTTTCTTTGAGTCAGAGAGGGCGCTGCTGTGTTGGTGGGTTATGATAGTTCTTTGTGTAATTATAAAAATAAAAAATGTTTTTTTACACGTTCGAAGTTACTTTATTATATTTTTCTAAAACTTAATTTTCGTGCTTCAGTTTTCATTGTCATTTTCTATGGCTTCAAAATGGCGAATGTACCAATAGTCTCACCTGTTGCGGGTAATATTTAATAAATAAATATACGCTCACGCCCGTAACCCAGAAGGATAGGCAGAGATCAGAGGCAGAATTTTCATTTGGCGCTATCCTGGCACACCTTTCTCGCTTCTTCAACATTCATACATCTACGCATACATGCTCGTCTGTTATGTGTGCTCCTTATATCGCCCTTTTTTAGTAAGTCACTAATCTGATCGATATAAGTTCTCCTAGGGCGTCCCACCAACTCTGCCACTCACATTCGCAACATAAATTTGTTTCGTTACTCTCTCTTCATTCATCCTTTCAACATGCCCGCACCACCGAAACATACCTTTCTATTTACACTATTTGTTATCTAATCTTAAGTATAATTTACACTATTACGAACACAAAAACATTTCCTAATTTTTAATTTTTTAATTTCATTATTTCACAGATTATAAGTCGTACAATTTGTAAAAAAAATGCAAATAATGAGTAAGCAAGCCAGTCTTTTAGAACTGTTCAACTATTAGTGGTACACTTTATTTTTACCACAGTATTTTTACCATATACTGATTAAAATGAACATTTCTCGTAACTACTTAATAATATTTTGGTTGCATATGCTTTCACAATAACCATAGCTAACCAGGAGCATGGCAAATGAAAATTTGTAATTTCTGTCCTCCCCTCTTCATTAGTAATGTAAGTGCTTATATTACATTCGTTTATTTCATTATTAAATAAAGAAATAAACCTATACTTATCCTAAACAAACTGTCAATTGGCAAAACAATTTAGCGATTTAAAGTTAGCATTCCCAAGCAGTAAACAGCAGATAACTGAGTAGGTATTATGGTCACGCCGGCCTCACTACACCGATACCGTACAAATCATTTACTATCGCGAAAATGTGCGATTGTCATGCGTCCGCGAGTCGGGTGCTGACAAATACACGTCTCATTCATATCATCTCCACACATCATATTGCGTGCGCGTGCGCGTGCACCACACACTATAAGCAGCAGACCTTGCGAGCGATACTTTTTCAATTCGTAGATTTATATCTGAGCTAGTGACCTGCCCCGGCTTCGCCCGGGTACCACTAATTATGTTGATCCGATTGCTACCAAACACAGGAATGTACCAATCTGGACAATCCATGTAAATTTCATCGAAATCGGTCCAGCCGTTTCGGAGTCTATAGGTCTATAGGGAACATACATACTTCGCTTTTTATATACATTTTTTTCATAAAAAGTATCCTATGTTACTTCTACTACCTCCAAGAATATGTGTTCAAAGTTTCATGATGATCGGTTGAGTAGTTTTCGCGTGAAAGCGTAACAAACAAACTTACATTCACATTTATAATATTAGTAGGGATAGTGAGCTACACTATAGCGGAACCCACACATCTCAGTTCAGCCGATTACGCCACCTAATTCGCAGGCAAAAAAAATCAGACAGTAAACAAAAACTTAACCTTTAACACACTGGTCACTCGAGAATAGATAAAAAAAACATACGTGTCGAATTGATAACCTGCTCCTTTTTGAAGTCGGTTAAAAAGTAACACATTACACCAGGATGTAGGCCGATGATATCATACCTCGGCAACTCTACAAACTTGTATAATTTTGAATCATTCATATATTATAGTAAAATATAAAAATACTTTTTCATCCATCCATCCACATGCAACCACCGTAGAAACACGTCAAAATCACTCTGCCTTGTTTCAATGTGTAGTTTTGGCTAAAAAAGGGACGCACACATCCATTTATCGTTCGTTCTGCTTTATAGAATAACGAGGCAAGCGTATAACCGAATGTTAACTGAACGCTACCCACAGACATCCGCAACAAGCAAATGTGTTGCAGATGCGTTGCCTACCTTTAATGGACAGAGGAGGGCATAGACAGGAAGAAGGATATTTACTTTTCCCCGTTCACCCCCTCTCCATCTAATCCTCTTCCTTTTCCATCCCATCCTTATAAGAAAAGTGTGGGAAGGGGAAGAGGACTAAAATTAGGCCTCCGGCACCTCACTCGTCAAACGAAGCGCAGAATACATCTACTTCACGCCTGTCTTCTGTGAGGTCGTGGTATTTCACCGGTCGAGCCGGCCCATTCGTGCGACAGATGTTGTTGCGGGCTCTGCCACAGTTCCTGTGTTTGGTAGCGATCGGATCAACAAAATTAGTGGTACCCGACGAAGCCGGGGCGGGTCACTAGTAATATTATACACTGTCGGACAAAGTTTGAGACCACTTTGTACACAGGTTATAATTTGCAAAATATTTTAAATCTGCGTATGATAACATAACAATATAAACACCTGTGTAATCTACTAATCATTTTGAATGTCTAAACACCATTTCTCTTATCTTTTACACAATGACTATGCCATAAAAGGCATTGTTTATTTACCACAGATGAGTGCCGCGTAAGGACCAGGTGTTGCAATTGTCATTATATTATATGGCGGCTCCCTTGTACTTGTTTGGTTATTGTTTAGCGTTGATAAATATTTAGGAATATTTCAAGCCATAAATCCTATTCATAGCATGGCTACTTAAGGAGTTAGTCTTGGTTAGTAAATCTATTCAGTCTGAGCTACTGTTTTGTCAAGTGAAGATCTCCAAAAATGGGAAAAGTCCGTGAAATCTCCAGTGAAACTCGTTCCGCCATCGTTACTCTATCCGACGAAGGCAAGTCTGAACGAGAAATTGCCGCTAAGCTGAAGTTATCGAAGACTTGTGTTCATAACGCAATAACTCGATACAAGACAACCGGCAGTCATCAAGACCTACCGCGCTCGCGGAGGCCGAGAGCAACGAAGCGAGCGAAGACAACTTCGTTGTTGTAACAAGCAAGCGAAATTCGAGCTGAACTCAATAAAACTCGACCGGAACCTGTATCATTGACAACAGTAAAGAGAAGACTTCGAGATGCCAATTTGTTTGGTCGCGTAGTTGTTCGTAAACCACTGTTACGGACACAAAACAAAAAGAAACATCTGCAGTGGGCTCTTACTCATCGATATTGGACTGAAGAAGACTTTAAAAAAGTTCTTTGGACTGATGAATCAAAGTTCGATATATTCGGTTCGAAAAGAAGAGTTTTTGTACGTCGTAGTGCCGAAGAAAAGATGTTAGCAGACTGTGTAGTGCCAACAGTCAAACATGGTGGAGGCTCTATTATGGTCTGGGCATGTTTCTCTGGCTATGGGACTGGCGATTTGGTTAAAATTGAAGGAATAATGAAAAAGGAGCAGTACAAAGAGATACTGGAGTGAAACGCTGTTCCTTCCGGGCTACGTTTGATTGGAGATGGATTCATTTTCCAACAAGATAATGATCCAAAACATAGTTCTAAACTATGCAGGGGATATTTAGAGCACAAAGAGACGGAAGGAGTTTTGAAAATCATGGAAAGTCCGGATCTCAATCCGATAGAGCTTCTGTGGGAGGAGATGGACAGAAACGTCCGTAGTCATTGTCCGACGTCAAAAGAAGACCTCTGGAGGACTTTGCAAGAGAGTTGGAACAATGTCTCACAAGAAACTATCAATAAACTAATAGCCCGGTTACCAAGATTGGTCAAAAAAGTTATAAAAAGTAAGGGAAGATTTTTCGACGAAAAGTTAGTTTAAATAATATATAATTTTTTATTAATAATAATGGCAATTATTGTAGTTTTTAAATTGTTTTATGTTACATAAAAAGTTCCCTATTTAATAAGGTAAATAAATAATTTGTAGAGCACTTACTTTTGGAGTTTTATTCAATATTGTAATTTTTTCAAGGTGGTCTCAAACTTATGTCCGACAGTGTAAATGTGAATGTAAGTTTGTAACACTTTCACCCAAAAACATCTCAACCGATCATCATGAAACTTTGTACACATATTCTTGGAGGTATTTAAAGTAACATAGGATACTTTTTATGAAAAAAATAATATATAAAAAATATATAATAATATATAAAAACAATGTATGTCCCTATAGACTCTGAAACGGCTGGATCGATTTCGATGAAATTTACAGGGATCATCCAGATTGGCACAGCGGGTGTTCCTGTGTTTGGTAGCGATCGGATCAACATAATAAGTAGTACCAGGGCGAAGCCGGGGCGGGTCACTAGTATATATTTTTGCATCAAATCTTTGAAATTGTGTGTTTTCTCTCATATAATATGAATGTGTTTTATTATGTCATATTAACCTTCCTATTGAATCACTCTGTCTATTGACTAAAACTGCATTAAAAACCGTTGCGTAGTTTGTATGATCTAATGGAACAGAGCAACTTTTATTTACATTATGTAAACATATATATGTATAAATATTGACCGAATGACATTAGACTGAACTGAGATATTTTCATGACTCAAGAGAACATGCATTTCAAAACAAGCTTAATTTTATTAATACTACAACAATTGCATTGTTTCAATTGATCATTGAATCACATAATTTTTGTTTTTGCTACAGCATGAATCACACATATACTGGCCGAATACTTTATCTGACATTGACCAGAGAAAAAGATCACATACAAACATGACACATGACAAGCTGTTGCTCGCAGCCTTGTCAACTTATTAAAAAGGAACAATACAAATGTTGCACGAAAATTAAGAAGTTAAAACGAAAAATTAAAACAAAAATAAAAAAAGGTAAGTGACACAATTTTTGGCTCCCTGAAGACAGAGCTGCAATCAGCGCTTTTTACAAAAAAAAATATTGATCTAATAGTTTGGGGAAAAGTTTTAAGAAAACATAAGACTTTTTTCTAATCACTATGTGCCATTTTGTTTTTGCCATCTTGAAGGTAGTGACATGATCCTGTAGCTGTAAAATTTTTGAGGCTTCTGAGTAAATAAACACATTAACGTTAACTACCTAAAGAATTCTGAAGAGACAGACACAGATGCAAATGTGACGGTACAAGATCACGGTTATATTGCAGATGCATTAAAACCTTGCAGCCAAACTAGCTAGCTAAACATGTTTTTTTATAGTACTAGGTGGCAAACAAGCAAGCGGTTCACCCTATGTCAAGTGATCGCTACCCATAGACATCTGTAACTTACTAATGAGTTGCAGATGCATTGCCCACCTTTAATGGACAGCGGTGGGGACAAACAGAAAATGGTTATTTCCAATTCCTATACATCCCCTCCACCGTCAAGTTTTCTTCCACTTCCCATCCTTTCCTTATAATAAAAGGGAGATAACTAGAATTAGGCCTCCGGCACCTCACTCATCAGACGAATCGCAGAATACTCTACTTGACGCCTGTCTTCTGTGAGGTCGTGGTATTTAATAACAATAATAATAATCGTCCGATCTGAGAGTCGTGAGCCCGCATTGTGAGAAAGTTCCTCTCTCTGTCACCCTGACCACTGGTTGCTTGAAATAAAAGGACTTCGCAGCCAGTGGATCACTATTTTTATATAATATATTTTAGATTGTCTGTTCTTTTGGTAGATTTTTTAAGGTAAATTATAAAAAAATATGTTTTAAATATAATAATAATAATAAATCATTTAATACATTCAAGAAAAAAAATTGCACACTAATTTATAAAATTGATAAACAAAGATAAAGTAAATACATCTTAAAACAATTGAGAAAAAAACAAACAAAATGACAAAAGGCAAAAAAAAAACAAAATAGAAATAAACAAAATTAAAAAAAGAACAAACACATCTTACAAAGTGTTGCAATGTTGAATGGATAATGCCTTTGCTCAGCTATGTGCTTATTACCTGTAGAGGAAATAAGCGCTGGTATTCTGCAAAAGCCTGTGCGTCAGTGCGTCAGTTGCAGCAGTAATAAATAAATAAATAAACAAACAATTGTCATACATATACAAGTTAAGTAGAAAAATATGTAGTTATATCTATAATTCTAAACCAAAAAGAATAGAAGAAGAAAGAAGAAAAGAAGAAGACCATTTGTGCAACAGATGTTGTTGTTGGGGGCTCTACCACTGTAAATTGTGTATGGTCTACCTTTGTTGTGATGAACAACCACACCCTTTCTATTCTATTCTGGCCACTTTCTCTCAACTTCTTGCTTTAAATTCAACAATTGTCAGGAATAGAATTCCAAATAATGGTTCTGCCAAGGGATAAAAGTTCATAACGAACCATTCCAGTACTACACACTACTAGTGCCTGTGCCAAAACCTACTGTAGTACTACTACTACTGTGACCCCTTACTTGTCTTATGTGATCCATACATCTACACACACAAAAATCCAAGTGTTACATTGTCTGTTTCATACTGTTACTATTAACTGCAACACATGCAGCATAGTGACTGCAGAAGTGTACACACACCTAGTCTTTACACCAGTATTCCATGGGATTGTGGTACTTACCCATTAGAGCACCACTATGCATTTAAGCAATAGATATGATAACTACATACAGCACTATTATAAGAGGGCCATTAAGTTGTTTCTGGTCAAATTTAAGTTTTATGTCAGAAAAAAGTTTATGCACAAGTAATATATATTGTCCTGTAATTGTCTTTTTACTAACATTTATTATACTTGTGGTATTAACATCAGGAACCCAGGGGTTCAATTCCCACCCAGGACAGATATTTGTGTGCTGGGTGTAATTTTCTCTTTAAGCATGTATTTACAAAAGTACTATCTGCAGTATATCAGTTATCTGGATGCCACAGCACAAGCTCTGCTTAGTTTGGGATCAGATGGCCGTGTGTAAACATGTCCTAGGATATTATTATTTAATAGCAAAAGGATTACAGCGAGCGAGGTGCTACCTATATAAATATTATACCAATTTGACATTAGATTTTTTTATCTTCATCGTATACATAACTTGTGATTCATTATAACAACCTGACCAAAGTGACCACACTTCAATCAGTTGTACAGAATTCCATACATTTGCCTTAAAGATTGTTTCTTACAAATAATCATGACTAACCATGACTCACACACCAATTACAATTCCATAATATATTCCATAAATATTCAAAATGTTAAATATAAACGTATTTTAAATACTTTTTAATGTGTCTTTTCCTTTAAACATTTTTGATACCGAGATTTTCTTATTTATAAGTTAAGAGATGATACTTACAGCAACAATGGTCATCACAAACACGGAGCCTGTGGTCCGGAGCAAGTGGGAACTCCATGCTGTCCGTGCAATGGTCGTTGCTTGCACAATCCACTTCTTCCACATCATTGAAGGCCACTCTCCGATTTCACACAACACTTTCTCTTCCAAATAAACACCATTACTATCGTTTAAAATCATATTTTGATCATTTAAATTCACGCCAACTTAGCATCGTCACAAAGTGTATCGATAAGGCATTGTTTCAAAAAATATCGTGTTTGTTGAAAATAAGTTCACATGAGATTATAGCTATGTTGTCATATTCATATGCCAACAAGTTGTCACTACAAAAGTTCGGTTATATGACAATTTGCTATATATAGGCTGTGTTCCACTAAGCGTTCACAACTCCTTTAACAATAAAATGCTTTAGCCTTTCCACTTAACGACTATGCCGACCGACTATGATGATCGTTGTGGTCACGGCGAAAACGTCACTATTGACGTCATCATTGTCGCTATCACCAAAGCTCACGACCACCCATCTCAATAAGTGGATCTTTGTGAGAAATGACAAAATTTTGTACTATTTTTAAGGCTTAAGGTAAGAAACAGTACTTTGTAGAGCGTTATTACGGCGTAAAAATACCAAAACTCTTTAATCTCCTGCTGTATTTTTTCTATTTGCCATTTGTATTATTAATATTAACCAAAGAAAATATAAAATATGACACCGACGCTTAAAACGCTCTACATCCATCTACTCTAGTTAAAAATTTAACAGTGGTAGAGCCCACAATAACAACATCTTTTGCACGAATGGGCCGGCTCGACCGGTGAAATACCACGACGTCACAGAAGACAGGCGTGAAGTAGAAGTATTCTGCGTTTCGTCTGATGAGTGACGTGCCGGAGGCCTAATTGTAGTCCCCTTCCCCCTCCTACCCTTTTCTAATGAGGAAAGGGTGGGAAGAGGAAGAGGATTTGACGGATGAGGAGGGGATGGACAGGAAATGGAATTATCCTTTTTTTCTGTTTGTCCCCTCCTTCGTCCATGAAGGTAGGCAACGCATCTGCAACTCATTAGCTTGTTGCGGATGCCTATGAGTAGCGGTACTTATTTCCAGGGGCCGCTTGCTCGTTTGCCACTTTGTAATATAAAAAAAAAATGCTCGGAAAAAAGTGGAACGTGGTCGTGAACGCCTAGTGGAACGTAGCCTAGACTAGTCAAGACTACATGTCCATCTGTCTTGTCATTGCACTTTGCACTAAAGCAATTGTTGACTTGTCAACTTGGCAGTTCCTAAAGCAACCAAACAACAAAGTTCAAATACAGTATACTAGTGTAAAGTAGTATAGTAGTAAGTAAAGTGTAGTATTGGTAGCTAATTAATAGGAAAAGAAATATACTTAATATAAATTATTACTTTTATGTAGTGTTTTTAAAATATTTAAAATTAAATTAAAACCTTTAAGTATATTTTATATTTCTATCTATCATTTTACATATAAAAGGCGGTATTGTGTGTATATATGTTCCATATAGACTCCGAACCAGCTAGACCGATTTTGACGAAATTTACAGGATATGTTCAGATCGGTCCAGCGGATGTTCATTTAGTTAGGCACCCCATTTACGCAGCGATCGGATTTAGATAATTTGTGGTAACCGGGCGAAGCCGGGGCGGGGCATGGGAGCTATTTTTGCTGCGATTGGGAGCTAATCATCATATACCTAGAAGGTTTCCACGTAGGGTGTTTTCCGTCAAATTCAAGAGGGGTAGCATATGGGATCGGATTTTTTTGAAGCTTTATATGTGTAGGGACTTTTTTATTTACCAATATTTTTTAGGCTTTACTTATAACATTTCATATTATATTTATACAAGTAACAATAAAACTGGTCTGCAAAAAAAAATTTTTTTCTCCTGGTTTTCATGCATGAATTCTTCATATTTTGTGCTCTAAACACGGAATCCGACATACAATTAAGTACCGCACGTAGGTTTCCAATATAATATTTATTTAATTAACAAACAATATGATTAAAACATCAATTATTATAACGAAATGAATAAATATTACAGTCTAAGTTTTACATTGAATAATCCTAAATTATAGTCACAAAATGAACAAATATCGGTCAGCTATCTCATTATATGGTGAGAAAATTTGTTATTTTGTAGTTTTTTTCCTTTTCATTGTTTCTATTGGAGTTTCTCGGCGAATTGACCAACAGAAATCAGCGAGCATTGCTGCTGACCATTGCCCATTGTAGCGTTTTCCAATCTGCATTATATCCTGATAAAACCTTTCACCATGCTAATCTGATAGGGCTCCAAGATTTTCAGGAAATAAATCTAAATGAGAGTCCAAAAAATGAATCTTGAGTGACATATTGCATCCTAAAGCTTTATAAGCAGAAAGAAGCTCTCGAATGATTTTTTGGTAGTTCTCACTTTTTGTATTCCGAAGAAAATTATGACAAACTTCCACAAAAGCCACCCAAGCTCTTTTTTCTGCTTTGCTCAACTTCGAATCAAAAGCTTCATCTTTTATTAGCTCACGTATATGCGGACCTACAAAAATTCCTTCCTTCAATTTTGCGTCACTGATTCGAGGAAATATTGTTTTTAAATATTGAAAACCTGCACCATCTTTATTCGTAGCTTTCACAAAGTTTCTCATGAGCCCCAACTTTATGTGAAGTGGTGGCAGAAAATTTTTCTCACTTGGCACTAAAGGTTTCCGAGACACATTTTTAAGCCCAGTAGTTAAACTTTTTCTTAGTGGCCAAGTTTTTATTTTGTAATGTCTTTCTCTTGCACGACTGTCCCACTCACAAAGAAAACAGCAAAACTTTGTGTATTCTCCTTGTAATCCAGTGAGTATAGCGACGACTTTTAAATGAGCACAAATATTCCTAAAAGTATTGAGAATATTCAATTTTTTTGAGTAATACCTCCAGTTTGCATAATTTTACTTCATGTTTGTAGCAGCCCAACGGGCACAGATGGGTATTTATTACCATTATGGAGTAGAACGGCTTTTAAGCTTATTTTTGAAGCATCAATAAAAAGTCTCCATTAGAATCTTCTGGAAAACTCAGTTCTTGAAGAAGCCCTGCAGCATCATTACAATATACCAAACCATCTTCTTTGGAAAAGTAACTCGTAAAATCTTCTTGCCTCGTACGAAAATATGAAACTCTGGTACTTTTATCCAATAGATTCCATTGTTTTAATCTTGATCCAAGTAATTGCGCATTAGATTTTGAAAGTCCCAAGTCTCTAACAAGATCATTTAAGTCACTTTGTTTAAGTAAATGAGGTTCTTTAGATGGACTGGAAGATCCAGACAAAGTGTATGAAGATGAAGATGTACCGGCAGAAAAAAAACTAAATTGAGATTGAAGACCAGAAATATTTTTATTTTCCACCTTCTCATTAATTGGTGGAATTGGAGGTAAAGTGCCTTCACCACAAGGAATTGGTTTCTTTGCAGACGGGACGTTCGGGTGTACAATCTTATTTTTTTTTCGAGAATCCTCGTGTTGATGTCATGCAGAAATAACAATCATTTTCATGATTCTGAGGCTCACTCCAAATCATTCGCATTATAAACGGCATGGATTTGTGGCTTCCTTCAAGCCAACCTCTCAATGTTCTTAAGCGGCTATTGCAACATACTTTTGGCAACCAACTCTTATCTCGCTCGTCGATAGAAAATCCAAAATATATATTAAAAGCTGTTTTAACAAGATCTGTCATAACATTTCGCTGGGTTCTTAGTACGAATTCCCCACAATGCAGCAAACACAGTCAGTAGAATTTTTACAAGTTCGAGGCATTTTATAACCTAAAATTACATAAAATTTTATTAAAATAATTTCCAAACATCTATTTTATATTTATTGTTTTTGTTGATAAAAAATACATAAACTACACATAAAATACTCAAAACCAACATAGGGAACATGAACTTTATGCAAAACTTACCAAAATATTTGATACAAAACGTAAACAATTAAGAGATAAGTTTTCACTCAACTGTTGTGAAGCCACAGCGAATACTGCGTATGCGCGTATGTACTACCATAAAAATCACCTTCGCCACTTCCCTTCTTCCTCTTACAACTCTTACACTGTTTGTATGTACACTATTTGTAACATTGACGCGCAAAAATTTTAAAAAAAAACAAATATTTGAAATTTGAAAAAAAATCATAAAAAAAACATAATATGATATAAAAAACCGGCCAACGGGGATAGATTCAGAACATTTTAATCGTCATATTTATGTCAAAAATTTTTGAAGGAGGATTTCATTGCAGACCAGTGTAATTTATCTATGACTTAGTTTGACAGTTGTAAATTTCCGCGGCATTCGGGCATTCAGCATATTTGTCACTTTTGTTTTGATGCAATGCATGTGATCCTACTTATTTGTTGAATATTGTTAATAACTTTATTGTTCCGGTAAATTGCAAATGTTTAACTAGATTAAACTGAAATAACATAATATCAATTAAAATGGTGCAAAATGAATCAGAAAATTGGATATCAGAGGATACGATTAGAGTTTTAATAGCTTCGGATATACATCTGGGTTATTTAGAAAATGATGCTGTGCGCGGCGAGGACAGTTTTATCGCTTTTGAAGAAGTGTTGTCACTGGCTGTCCAATATGATGTCGATCTCGTTCTGCTTGGGGGTGATTTGTTCGATCAGGCGAAGCCTTCTCCTGGCTGTATGTTCAAGTGTACTCAGATCATCCGAAAGTATTGTTTCGGAGACAAACCAATTAGTGTTGAACTGCTATCAGATCAGTTGCAAAATTTTTCGAGAGTTGTTAACTATGAAGATCCGAATTTGAATATTTCATACCCCATATTGTCAATTCATGGCAACCATGATGATCCTGTTGGACAAGGCAGCATAAGCTCTCTTGATATACTTTCAATAACTGGGCTGGTAAATTACTTTGGCAAATGGAGCGATTACACACAAGTTCGAGTCACCCCTGTACTCTTACAGAAAGGAGAGACTAAGTTGTCACTGTATGGTTTGAGTCATATCAAAGACCAACGCCTCTCTCGTTTATTTGGGGAGAAGAAAGTTGAAATGGACCTGTTAGAAGATAATAACGACTGGTTTAATATTTTAGTGCTTCATCAAAACAGAGCAGACAGGGGGCATGGAAATTACATTTCAGAAAATGTGTTACCTAAATTTTTAGATCTTGTCATATGGGGTCATGAGCATGACAGCCAAGTGTTTGCTATGAAAGATATAAAAAGAGAGAATGAAGGTTTTTGTGTAATACAGCCAGGTAGCACAGTCGCCACATCATTGGCAGCTGGAGAAGCTCTTCCCAAGCATTGTGTACTACTACAATTACACAAAAAAGAATATATTGTCACTCCTCTGCCCCTGAAGACAGTGAGACCTTTCATTTTTAAAACAATTGTTCTTTCAGAAGAAAATTTAGGTGACAAAAAGGTTAAGGAAAGTGAGAGAGTACAAGAATTTTTAAAAGAAAAAGTGGAGCAAGCAATAGAAGAAGCAAACAAGTTGCGCAGTGGTAATCCAACTCAGCCCTCACTCCCTTTGATCCGTCTTTCAGTGTTTTATGAACATGAGAGTCAAGATTTTAACCGCATTCGATTTGGTCAAAATTTTAATGGTATTGTAGCAAATCCCAATGACATTATAATTATGAAAAGAGAAAAAAAAATCAGGGATTGTAAGGAAAATATACAGCCGGATGAGGTCGATATGGGGCGTGCGGCAGTTGAAGCAAGCGATGTGGAGTCACTGTTGCGGGCATACTATGCTGCCCTGCCACCCGAGCGACGCCTGGCTGTGCTCTCGGTTCGTTCTATCACTGAAGCCGTGCGTGATTACACTTTAAAGCGTGATGACGGAGTCTTTCGACGAGTCCTAGAAGGGCACCGAAGGCATTGTATCGAGTCTTTACTCAATTCAACGGCTGAAACTAACGAAGAGGTTCGGGAGCAACTTCGGTTGTGCAAGGAGGATTTGGATGCGACCGAAGAGGCGCAGCTAAAGGGCTTGATTGAGCAGGCCGCCAACAAGCGGCCTGCGATAGTAGATGAGAGTGAACAATCGGAGGATGATGTGATCGTGGAGCGAGTCACAGAGGGGCGCGGCAGGGGCCGAGCGCGCGGGCGGTCGCCGCGGGCCGGGCGGGGCCGAGGCCGCGGGCGGGCACGCGCGCCCTCCCCCGAGCGCAGGACGCCGCGACGCCAAGCCGCGCTTAAGTCCAACGAGTGGCTGCAGAACCTCTCAGTCGAGCGCGCTTCTCGCCGTCGGCACGACTCCTCTGAAATCGAACTCTCCGATTGAGTCAACGTATTCTTCCGTGTTCATATTCATTTTGTTACATGCTTGCTAACATTTATAATATAAAAGTATTTTTGTGCATTTATTTTTTATTAGTTACTTTGTATTTATTAACCCTTTAATCAAAATAATTTGGGTAAACAAGGTGTACAAGCATTCAAAAAAAACGATGTTTTCTTGCACACTTTATTTTTCTTTAAATTTTTTTAATACATGTAACTTGCAACGGGCAGACGGAAACTGGTGAAAGTTGTAAAAAAAGGCATAAAATGTAGCATTTTAATGACACCTACGGCAAGGGAATGTAAATTGACTATAAAAATTCTATCAACTCCACCACAGGTTTCCGTCCCGCCGATATATGGGCGGAAACTTAGGACGGGTTTAGACTTGATTGATCCTCGGTCCTTGGTCAACGTTGGCCAAAGTCGTGAATGATAAACAGTGTTCGCTTGAGCCACGTGGTGTGAAGGATATTTTTGCGTACACATCTGGGTAGCTGGGAGCAGGCAGCCGCGCCCACGACGTCGCCACTTCTTTACTCCCTGTACATATCAGCTATTGAATTGCTTTTCTTCAATCAAAATTCAATAATTAAAGTTGTTTGTACGTAACAAGCGGGTAAATAAAATAAATACGGTCGGCGTGAAATCTTTTAATAAAAAAAACTACAAGTTAAAAATAACTTAGTATAATAAATCCGAACAGCGGCCGGCGCGGTGGCTTGAAAGTTGTTCGTAATGTGTTACATCACATTTCAAGTCCACAAATCAAATAGGTAATTTTGGATTTTTGTAAGAATCCAATGGCTGCTTGGTTGAGATTATTGAAGTGTTAACCATTCACGTTCGTCAGGTATCATAGTCGAGGACGCGGAGAAGGGGTGCGGGGTTAGGTACAGGATAGGGCGCGTCGCAGGTACCGCAGCGCGGTCTTGGCGGCGGCGTCGGGGCTGGCGCCGGCCACCGTGAGCGGCGGCGCGGTGGGCACCAGCGACACCAGCGTGAGGTTGCCGTTCTCAGTGGGCAGCTGGTGCAGCTCAAGGGTCAGGTCCAGCGCGCTGGCCACCTCGCGTAGCACGTCCTCCGCGATCTTCTCGTCCGCTTCGGCCAGCATCGATAGCGCTTGCTCCCGCTTCGCCGGATCTGTCCACATCGTGTTTTCAATTTGACTATGTTTGTAGCCCTATAGGCTACTGGTAGTAGCCAAAATACTCGGCTTCTGAGTATGACAAAGTATTCAAGACTACCTTGAACAGTTTGTCATCAACAGTTAGGTAAGTGCACGTGCGTCGCGCTGGAACGTGTCAGGTTTGTAACTAGGTAGGTACATGGAAATAGATCAGTCGATACCCCACAAGTGTTTGATTTTACTACCTCTCGTATATAACACATGGCGCAGTAGGTAGGATAAAAACCTACGCTCCCAAAGCGACTTTGATTTCCATCTACCTACCTAGTTACAAATTTTACTAATTATTTCCAAATACCTGATTTCCCGCCCTCTTACAGATTTGTACATATTTTAATAAGCTTTATGTTACTAACACTCATTCATTGCTAAACCAGTCGAGTAGGCCCCGTTAATCCTAGCACAAGCAGTAGAACCTTTATAAAGAGACTTTAATGCTTGTATAAGATCACTGTCCAATCCAATCAGATCAGCTGTTTTAATTTTATCATAGGCCTTTTCTGAATATACGAAGGAGCACATTTTTTTGGTTTTTTGAAACTTGTCAGTGATCATACGTGAAGGAAAGATATGATCACACAACCCATTCCTTCCTAAAATCCGCCACTGCCTACACTGCAAAAAGTGCAGGCTCACCGACATGCGTCAAGAGACCTAAGTGGTAATCGGCAATCCTCTGGCCGAGGTGCGGTCGCCAGCCCATCTCGTCCCGCTTCTCCACGTAGCGATCCATCGCTTTGGCGTGCGCGCGCGTCAGCGCCTCTTCCTGAAACCCAAGTCGCGACGGTAAGTCATAGCCGCTAGCGCCGCGAGCACGGTGTTAGCGTAAAAAGTAACTCACTTCGACAAAATCTTTGGTAACCCGCGAAAGGTTTTCTCTGAGATAAGTGTAGAGCTGTTCTGCAGCGAGCTGCCTGGCGTTCTTCTTGGTGGTGGAGGTTGCGCGGCGCTCGTGTAGGCCGAGGCGTGCGGTCACGGTGAAGTGGCGCGCGTGTGGCGGGCCAGTGTCCGCCGTCAGCTCATACTGAACCGACGGCAGATGGTACTCCTCGCACAGCTCGCTCAGCAGCGCCACATAGCTGCGTGTCACGCTGCTCGTCGCGGTACTACTGCTACTCAGCGGCGGGCCCTGCTGGACCGTATATTTTGTGTACATTCAAAGTACTTCGCTTGATAAACAACTAAATTTTATAAGAACCTACTTTCAATCTTGCAACATAGATTTTTTTTGCAATTTTCAACATTTATCAGTACATTATCATTGTTAATAATATAGTGTTCACGTGCGGACAATCACTGTCATAACTGAGCGTAACCCATTGCGCGCATTGGCCGCCTAGGTCTGGGTCGAGGTCGAGGAGGTGGCGGTACAAACCAGGGCGTTGACGGGCGCGCCACCGCGGCAGAAGGGCGGCGGCACGGCCAGCCCGCGCTCGTCCAGCAGCAGCAGCATCAGACGCGCCGCCTCCTGCTTCGCCTCTTTCTTGGAGCGCGCCATCGCATTCACAGTCTCGCTGTGTACCGAGCACCGGTACTCAAACATGGCCTGGTGTTGTGGTCCCGACTGCAAATGTTTTTGTTATAGTAGAAAGAGGCAAACGAGCAAGCAGCTCACACCGGATAGTAAATGATATAAGGAGTATCCGTAACCGATGAGCTTGGATATGTAGACATATAGATGTAGAAGCGAGAGAGGTGTGCCAGGATCGCGCCACATGGAAATTCATGATCTCTACCTACCCCTATGGGTTACGGGCGTGAGCGTATAGCTAGCTATATATATATATATATATATACCCCATATTAGGTATGGGGTGGTCAGGTTGATACGAGCTGGCAATATTCTCCTCATCCAGGTAGCCCATATGACAAGATATTCCAAGTAGTGCCAACGCCACTCATTTACCCCAAAGCATATATCATTGGTGGTGGTTGTTGTACACCTTGAAAAAATTATAATATTGACTTTGATTAAACTCCAAAAGTTAGCGCTCTACAAATTATTTATTTACCTTATTAAATAGGGAACTTCTTATGTAACATAAAATAGTTTAAAAACTACGATAATTGCCATTATTATTAATAAAAAAATATATTATTTAAACTAACTTTTTGTCGAAAAATCTTACCTTACTTTTTATAACTTTTTTGACCAATCTTGGTAACCGGGCTATAAGTTTATTGATAGTTTCTTGTGAGACATTGTTCCAACTCTCTTGCAAAGTCCTCCAGAGGTCTTCTTTTGACGTCGGACAATGACTACGGACGTTTCTGTCCATCTCCTCCCACAGAAGCTCTATCGGATTGAGATCCGGACTCTGAGGAGGCTACTCCATGTTTTTTAAAACTCCATCCGTCTCTTTGTGCTCTAAATATCCCCTGCATAGTTTAGAACTATGTTTTGGATCATTATCTTGTTGGAAAATGAATCCATCTCCAATCAAACGTAGCCCGGAAGGAACAGCGTTTCGCTCCAGTATCTTTTTGTACTGCTCCTTTTTCATTATTCCTTCAATTTTAACCAAATCTTCAGTCCCATAGCCAGAGAAACATCCCCAGATCATAATAGAGCCTCCACCATGTTTTACTGTTGGCACTACACAGTCTGCTAACATCTTTTCTTCGGCACTACGACGTACAAAAACTCTTCTTTTCGACCCGAATATATCGAACTTTGATTCATCCGTCCAAAGAACTTTTTTAAAGTCTTCTTCAGTCCAATATCGATGAGTAAGAGCCCACTGCAGACGTTTCTTTTTGTTTTGTGTCCGTAACAGTGGTTTACGAACAGCTACGCGACCAAACAAATTGGCATCTCGAAGTCTTCTATTTACTGTTGTCAATGATACAGGTGCCGGTCGAGTTTTATTGAGTTCAGCTCGAATTTCTGGTGCTGTTAAACGTCTATTACGCTTGCTTGTTACAACAATGAAGTTGTCTTCGCTAGAAGTGGTTGCTCTTGGCCTCCCCGAGCGCGGTAGGTCTTGATGACTGCCGTTTATCTGGTATCGAGTTATTGCGTTATCAACACAAGTCTTTGATAACTTCAGCTTAGCGGCAATTTCAGCAATTTCTCGTTCAGACTTGCCTTCGTCAAATAGAGTAACGATGGCGGAACGAGTTTCACTGGAGATTTCACGGACTTTTCCCATTTTTGGAGATCTTTACTTGACAAAACAGTAGCTCAGACTGAATAGATTTAACCAAGACTAACTCCTTAAGTAGCCATGCTATGAATAGGATTTATGGCTTAAAATATTCCTAAATATTTATCAACGCAAAACAATAACCAAACAAGTACAAGGGAGCCGCCATATAATATAATGACAATTGCAACACCTGGTCCTTACGCGGCACTCATCTGTGGTAAATAAACAATGCCTTTTATGGCATAGTCATTGTGTAAAAGATAGGAGAAATGGTGTTTAGACATTCAAAATGATTAGTAGATTACACAGGTGTTTATATTGTTATGTTATCATATGCAGATTTAAAATATTTTGCAAATTATAACCTGTGTACAAAGTGGTCTCAAACTTTTGTCCGGCAGTGTATAGTCAAAATGATTGACAATCTGTATTTCTAAATGTGTGTGTGTTGTTTAATCAAGTAAATCAAGTGAATAGTTGGGTACCTGTGCCATGCATTCATATTCAGGACATAGCCCCAGCTTTATCATCATTTCTTGTAGGACTGTGACTGCAGTTTTCATTATGCTGATTGCTGGAACATCATGTTGTGATATTAACAATTGCCTTGGAGTTAACAACTGAAGAATATTGCTATACATAAAAATCAATGTTCCCTATTTTATGTTCAGCTTTTAGTT
Organism: Papilio elwesi; assembly: GCA_029849275.1. Taxonomy (NCBI): domain Eukaryota; kingdom Metazoa; phylum Arthropoda; class Insecta; order Lepidoptera; family Papilionidae; genus Papilio; species Papilio elwesi. The sequence goes on along the minus strand of CM056691.1, from coordinate 10,169,152 downwards.
ATTAGTGCCAATAGTGGAACAGATTGAAGGATAGCACTACCACGTGTAGCCTATAATACTTTGCCACCTCTACTAACCTCTGCTTACACTTTAGTTTCTAATCATATTAGTAAAAAAAATTAAGTTTCTTCCCAAATTCTTTACCTTTTTTAACTAAAATAACTAGTTGTTAAGCATACAGCATCTTGATTTATTTGTGAAAACCTCAAACATTTATGTATATATTTATATACTAGTGAGCCCAGGCTTCGCCCAGGCACCACTAATTTAGTTGATACGATCCAATCGCTACCAAACACAAAAATGTGCCAATCTGGACAATCCCTGTAAATTTTATCAATATCAGTCCAGCCGTTTCGGAGTCTATAGATGTATACATACTTATATTACATACTTCACTTTTACTATTATTTTTCATAAAAGTATCCTATGTTGCTTCTAGTACCTCCAAGAATATGTGTACAAAGTTTATTGATGATCGGTTGAGTAGTTTTCACGTGAAAGCGTAACAAACAAAGTTACATTCACATTTGTAATATTAGTAGGGATTAATGTGATGAATAGTATTTCTATATCATTATCAGCCTATATCAGTCCACTGCTGGACATGCTATCTTCCCCAATGCCGAAAGGAAGGTTGGAAATACCGCATATATTATAATTACATAAATATTATGAAGACAATGCAATATTTACCTTAGAATATCGAATCAAGCTAATACTTCATAGCCAAATCTTACCTTGCAGTTTCTAAATGGATGTTAAAAAATTGGATGCACCAATGTAGCTAAAACATTTTAATGTGTAGCGTACTTAACAGAACACAACCAGTAATTATTTATATTTGGTGCTAGAAAACTGTGTTATACGCAGGCGGAAACAGTTCTAGACCGACAAAGTTATTTACGTTATTTATAAAGTAGTACAACAAAACTGAAACTAAACTAATGTCAAACGATTGTCATTTGTCATGCTGGTCATGTCAGTGTATTGCTTTATAGGCAGCGTTCCACTAAGCGATCACAACCCCTAAAAATTTCCTTTAGTCCACTTTAGCCGTTGCAATTGACGACTCCACTATGATCGTTGTGGCCGCGGTAAAAACGTCACTAATGACGGCATCATTTTCCAAGCCAAGCTCACAACGACCCATCTAAATATGTGGAACGAGTCTTTGTGAGCATTGACAAATTTCATGTTATTTTTAAAACTTAAGGTATCAAACAGTGCCTTATAATAATAAAGAATCATTGAGGTGCAAAAAATACCACATACCTTATGGTAAATTACCTACCTTAATTGGGCACCAATTGTTGCGTTGACCAATAATTATTAAAGTTTATTGTTCAGCTCACACTTACAAACTGCAACCTGACCTCTTTAAGCTCTTAAAAAAAACTAAAGTTTTTGCTAACTCTGCATTTGTATTATTTTCACACTAAAACTCTCCATAATCGATTCCACTTAGTGTAAAATTGTAACGCACGGAAAAAACTGGAACGGGAAAAACCGTAGTTGTGAGCGTGTTTCATGAACGCTTAGTGGAACGCAGCCGGAAGGGTCTAGTTTATTAGGGTTCTATTCAGTTCTATCTAATTTTTTTAAAGAAGATTGTATGGCCTGGTAAAGTGATTTATATTTTTGCTTTAATAGCTAAATACCAGTAGTACAATTCATACTGTATATTTCAAATGTAAATAAAGGCCTAATAAAAAGGAGAAGAATACTTTTTGAACTTACTCCCCGTTTTGTGCACATTAAATTAAATTGGCAGCACTAAAGTGACTATGGCAGCCCCAATCGCCTTAAGATATTTTCTTTATAGACAATGTTTATGTATTTTAGAGTTTAAGACGAATTTTGCATAAAAATGCCTGTACTGTATCTACAGTACAAACAGATTTTCTTCGATAAAATTTTGACCGCAAACGTACAGAGCGTCGATTCTTTCGCTCACAAGTGTAATTTTAAACACCTACAATTTTCAAAAAAGCAATGACAAATTTAATTTCTCAAAACCTACACTGAATCTTCTTGAGTTTCTTTACAAAACAAATAGATAGCAAATAAATAGTTACATAGGTAAATTATTATAGGAGTTACATACATAAATTATTACAAGAGTTACAGACATAAATTATTACGAGATTTACAGACATAAATTATTACAAGAGTTACAGACATAAATTATTACGAAAGTTACAGACATAAATTATGACGAGAGTTACATACATAAATTATTACGAGAGTGTCCAATATTTCTAATCAACTTGACAAAGGTCATGAGGGTGATGCTGTGTGATCAAAAGATCGGTGTACACCATACCTAGTGTACCAGTGCAATAAGGACTTATTGCACTGGTACAGATCATATTTGGTAAAAATATTTCTTGTACAGTGAATGGTTTCGATTCACATCCTTTGATCGCCAGTTACCGTGTACCTCTTATCATTTGCCGATGGCCTTACCACATGTTTCCCGCAGACAAGCCAGACATCAGTATATGTTTACAGTTGCATTATTTAATCAGCTGAACAACAATCGTACGTAATGTCTTTGTGTAATTTATACACGCCATTCATTGGCGTGTATAAATTACATGTCACATGTTAGAAAAAATTATGTAATTTTTTATGTTGTGTGGTTAAATATGTATGCTGCTGGTTTGTTTTATCAAATAAATAAAATAAAAAAATGCACAAATTTTTTGAGGTTCCCATAACACTGTTTTCTAATATGACGTCGACTGAGATGTGCCGGTGTGGCGATGCGCCTAATGTTTGGCCCATGTTGTAGTCGTTTTGATGAACCGTGGTTTTGAGCTTTGACGCGATGCACGTACGTATGTAGATGTACACAGATACGTGCAGGACAGGAATCGCAACGGGAGAGCTCACCGCTCGGCCGCTCGCCGGCAGTGGCGGTGGCGCTGGCGGCGCGGCAGTGCTGATCGGAGCCCGCGCCACCATGCACGCGCCGCGCCGCCTGTCCCTCATCAAGGAGGTTCGAATACTTTACTTATTTATTTTCGAACTCGATGCTTATTAACTTTTTTTAAATATAATTTTACTATTTATTTTTTTAATTGTCTAACCGCTTGCCGCCTTTTAAATTAAGCCATGAAAATATTTTCTTACAGACAATTTTTTAGAAATTATTTTATCAGAATTTATTTTCTTGCACGTTTCATTCAGATTGTTTCGCAAGAGTTAACGATAGATCAAAAATTTTCACCGCGCTAGTTTCGAGCGTATACAAAAATGCGATGTACATTCGATATGTTATCAATCTGCAAGGTGTGTTATATTTATTTATTCGTAGTCATAGCACGTCGGAGAACACACGTAAATAAAGAAGTGGCCATGTGGCCGTCGGTCACCGGTGACTCAGTGCCGCGCGGCGGACGGCATACGCGCTCCCAAACATAACAAAGCGCCAGTTTTCGCGCTCCACGCTGAACCATTTCACTTTACCTCGACTCCTCGTGTCCGTTCCCTTGCCTATATATATATATATATATATATATATATATATATATATATATATATATATATATATAAATTGCAATGACAAATAATTATTGGTTAGGTCCGTTAAGTTGTACATGAACCACACAAAAATGTTTGTTACGTCCGACACGATCCGTCCGATTGTCTATGGTTCCTTCAGTTCTCAGCTTACACTAACTTTATGTAAGCCACTTTATCACCTACTTAGTTTTTATGTTCCATCAAGTTCACACAAGTCTTGTGATCGTAACTTTATAACTTTATACTTACAACTATCAAGTAGAACACGGAAATACAAAATTGGATGTATGTCTGTACATAGACAATGTGCACTTTTTAAACATATATCTTATCCTATTTTTAGTAAAAAAATTGACACAATCGACTACGTATAAAGTAGTTGATCTCCGTTATTAGTTATTAAATTCAAATATAACTTTTGTGAAGCGCTTTAATGGCAACCGTCAATATAGATAAATTCAAGAAGCGAACTTTAATCTAAATACAAAATTTTATTCCAAATTGTTAGAGCCGTTCAGAGATACACGAAATAAATAAATTCGATCGAATAGAAATATTAAATACTAGCGACCCGCCCCGGCGTACCGCTAATTATATTGATCTGATCGCTACCAAACACGGGAATGTGCCAATCTGGACAATCTCTGTTACTTTCATCGAAATCCGTCCAGCCGTTTCGGAGTCTATAGGGAACATACACACTTCGCTTTTTATATACAATTTTTTTCATAAAAATATATATCTAATAATATTATTGTGATTGGATATATATCCTACGCTACTTCTAATACCTCCAAGAATATGTGTACAAAGTTTCATGATGATCGGTTGAGTAGTTTTCGCGTGACGTAACAAACAAACTTACATTCACATTTATAATATTAGTAGAGATTCTGAGCAATTCTTGCACATTCAATATCAATGCTCCGACTAATAAATTAATGTTCGGAGTTCGGAGAGTAACACGAAAGTGTTATTAGTATTTCAAGGAATACACGAATTATTTAAGCAGTCGTTTATGGTTTTAACGCCGCTCGACGTCGCAGCTCTCGCCTCGTCCGCGCTATCACTATGAGAATCACAAATTGGTGATATTTGGATGAACATATCAAGAACTCCCTTGTCAGTTTCGTCATTTTTTAAACGAAACTACATCGTCTGCTGTTCCACTTTGTCCAATATTTTCAACAATTATCGTTATGTTTCAGTCAATCTCCACAAAGAAATAATAAAATACATTACACCTAAATATTCCTTATCCAATCTAATTACTATGCCTATTGAAACTGGATGTTTCCTTTTCCAATCTATCCCCTCCCCGTCCAATCCTCTTCCCCTTTTCCATCGTTTCCTAACAAGAATGGAAAAGGGAAAAGAGAACTGGAATTGGGCCTCCGGCACCTCACTCGGCACAAGTCGTAGAATCACACATATGTACGTCTAATTCACACCCGTCTGTGAGGTCGTGGTATTTCACGTAGTACTAGTTATTGCAAGCGCTACCACTGTTAAAATCATGAATTCCATTCAGCAGTTTTTGAGTTTATCACGAACACATAGACAGACAGGACAGGGGACTTTGTGTTATAATATTCATATCAGTCACACACGAGAGCTTCCAGGAGCTTAAAATGTGCTTCACCGTCGATGGCATATCGACGATAACCGAAGCTCCATCACTTTGACTACGAATTGTTCACAAAAATAATAACGCTTCCTCGGAGGAAAGATGAGCGGCTGCGATGCGGAAGCGGGAGTAATGGACTTCCGTTACGCTTCTTATTACCGCCCTAAAACTTTATGGTACAAGATCCGACTTAAGGAATTTATACCCTCATCTGTTATAAGACCAGGGACTAGGAAAATATATATAGATTGCTAAATCACAAGTGGGTTACCGAAGTAATTCTAGGACCAACACTGTTAAATCGTAAGCATTAAATTAGCGTACTTTCCCTCTCGCGAACGGTGAACTCGCTGTTGGCGATTCTAGGAGTCCAGTATATATAGACGTATAATTGTGTGTTTAAGCTAGATTCCTCCACATAGACTTAGCAACATCTCATAAACTTTAGCAACCCAGTTGTGATATCAATTTACAAAAAATAATTTAGTTCCTGTTTAACAGATGTTAAAAATTCCTTATGTTGGCTCTTAGACCATTAATGCTTACCCGATCTTATATAAAGTTAGTTTTTTTACATTTGTATCTTTAACCCAATAGTTGAGAGATAGCGGTCACAGTTTAAATAATCGTATGTGATCGTTAAGCTTTGCTACGGTCGTGTCGATGATGAGGTTAGGGTGGTGTTTAAATAGGTAATAAGTATATTCATTTCGTTTCAGTAAAACTGCAGGGCGGGTGAAACCGCGGGGCACAGCTAGTGTAAACATAAATGTGCCTGCAGAAGAAAATACGGACTGCAAGTCGTTTTTTAAAAAAAATATTAAAAAAGTACTGGTCTGGTCGAATGGTATTCATTGAACTTGCCTATTGTAACTTATTAGAATGCAATAAACTTACTTTTAAGTTATGAGTCAGTTTTTTTACAGTTTAACTTTGAATATATGTTCGCCCGAAGAAGAAATTATTTCCTATAATTAAGTCAAAATAAATAAATGAAAATAAAATAAAATAGCAGGAGCAGTGGTGGCTCAGCGGTTTAGGTCCCGACTTACGTACTGTAGGTTGCAGGTTCATCATTATCAAGTTATTTCATCACCACTGCTTCAAAAACGGCGAAGGAAAAATCGTGAGGAAACCGGTATGTTCTTAGAACCATCGAATTCGAAGACATGTGACATCCACCAACCCGCACCGGGCCAGCGTGGTGGTTTACGGCCCATTCCCTCTCTTGGAGAGGAGGCCTGTGTCCCTGCAGTGGGACACACTCTAGAAAAGGCGGATTTATTATTATTAAAATAAATTAAAGTTATTGTTGGTAATTTTAAATTAACGGAATAACTTCACTACGAATTATAATATTTTTCGATCGAATATCGTGTTACACACACCTCCATTCGCATTCATATCCGTGCGCGTGCGGTCGAGCGGGCGGCGAACCTCATAAATGTATTTTTACAAGGATCTCGGATGCTGTTGCTTCGAATTTAAATTCCTCTCTATCAAATCGATATTATACACGTAAACTGTGAACAAGTATTTATATCTTTGTGCTGGCAGTAATTTTATCTTCGTTTTCATTTTATTGTGGATCCAAGTCTTATTTGACTGAATCTAGTGAGACCTCGTTCACCATCCCTCGACCGGCTTCCCGCACTGTCGTAGGGCTAAGTTTAGTAATTGTCTGAAAAGTTGACAACTGCACGAACAAGTTTTATACGTTTCGTATCCCATTCGTAACTCGTAGGTGCCGCCACCTACAAACCAATCGCGCTCGGTACATTCCGCCGCGACTATAGACGTCCTAGGCACGTCCTCGACTATCGAGACGATGCAATTACCATCGCACGGGCTAGGATAAAACAACTTCGCAGCCGAATCACACCGTTCTCGGCCATCTACCTCCTCAAAGTACCTCGAGGCCAGTGTAGCTATAAACGCCCCATCAGACCAGTGACCAGTCAGTCACAAAAAACAAGGCGCTCTGACGTTAAATTCGTGACAACGTTTCCTAAAACAATGAGCATTTATCGGCGCTACTATCTCTCTCTCTCTCATGTCGCGTTCTTGCTCACACATATTCTAACACGCGGCACATCGATCGTGTATGATCGGTTATTCTCGGCTCTAGCGCTTACGGACCGTAACGCTACATTTCTAGTGAATGCCACCTCATTCATAAGACGTTGTCACGTCAAAAGTTTCGTATGAGTAAGATGAATTAATTATTCCCGCTGATATTCCTACTGCCTCGAATTATTTGTACGCACTTAATAATAATGATTTTCAGAAGCAAGCGCGCTCGAACAGTCTATATGTTGTACTTAAAGTTTAAATACGTTGAGATAGCTTCAGCTGACGTGTCAGCGTCTCGCAAACTAATTAGCTCATCGAACACAACCCAGACGGAAAGTTGCCGATGAAATGTGAAGCGAGCCTGTTAAAGTGAACATCAAACTGTCGTAAATTTGAGAAAAATTCGGTCTCGCATCTCGCACATTCAGTGCGGCCGCATCCGACTGGAAGGCCGCCTCGCGCAGCGGCCGGACTCCATGTTTATTGTTATTGTTATTGTTACCCGCAATAGTTCAAGTCGAAAGATACATTATTGTACCTTGTTTACCGTTACGTTACGTTACGTCACACTATATCTTTGGCGCCCAAATTAATGTACAATATAATTCATAATAATGTGCACATATATATGTACTTCCACTAATTTAAAATAAATAATATTCACGTATACATTATATTTGTACATATGTTGAATTACTTGTCACGTCTGTAACCTCCAACAAAGTTGGTGATAGAAGAACAATCTACTATCCCTGCGCTTCCCATTCTCTTCCAAACTCTTCTCATTAACTCCTGCAGCAAGGTTGTTATTTGACCGTGACTCGTGTGGCTGTTGCCTGGCGGCGGGATGGCCACGCCAGGTGGAGCGTCGCCTGCTCATTTGCCTACTTCTATCATAAGCATATCTTGTCATATTCTTTTCGAGCTTATTTGGTGATAAGTTCTGGTGCCATGAACATGACCGTAATCAACCTTATCTCGAAGCGAAAGACATCAAGATATATACTATAGCTGAGACATAACTTTAAGCTGACATAAAACTAATATAAGTTTTGTAAGAGACGGGATTCTTGCAACGATCAGCCTTATTGAGCTCATGAGCTCAGTCAGCCCGTGACCATGGCACATTCAGAGGTAGAGCCGCAACAACATCTGTCGCACGAATGGGCCGGCTCGACCGGCGAAATACCGACCTCACAGAAGACAGGCGTCAAGTAGAAGTACTCTGCGTTTCGTCTGATGAGTGAGGTGCCGGAGGCCTAATTGAAGCCTTTGCTTGTTGCGGATGTCTATGGCTCACTTGACATCAGGTGATCCGCTTGCTCGTTTGCCATCTTCTTACATTAAATAAATTCAACTGTGCCGAAATATTATTAGCTCAAAAAGGCTAATGGTAAGAATCCCGTCCCTTACAAACCTGATGGTACTAAAACTGGTTATATTTCCAAGTGATTTAATGATTACTCCTAGTAGTTTATGATTTATTCCTAATCAAAATCCGTGGTTTTGTGGCATATTTACCCACCATCAAAATTTTAAAGGCAATTCTAGTAGCCTAAAGAGAAAAGAAAAAAATGACAAATCCCGAATTACTTACGTTTATTTAATATTAATTCTTCAATTATCCGAATGCCGATACGATCCCCGCGCTCTTGTATCTATAAATATTATATTTTTTATTGACCCGTGAATAAATACTGTTCGATTATCCAAAGAACAATCCGATAATTGGCGCGGCGGAGCGGGGAGACATTTATAGTGACCCGTATCACTTAGACATCTACAATAAGTATTTATTTATTTATTTATTATTAGTAATTAATACACGGCAACATATTCTACTAATTAAATGAACTGTGTGGATTTACTTAGTAATAGAAATGGAACAGTTTCTCTCTCTTTCTCCAGCCGGCAGCCGCCCTACTGCCACCGCCACTGCTGGGCGTGTGCCTCCTCCACTCACATCACATTTTCTATATAAATTTTAGCTGAATACATTTTTACATGTGACAGGAGAGTTTTATATATACATATATAGATTAAAGTCGATTTGTGTATGTATGTTCCCTATGCGCTATAGATTCCGAAGCGGCTGGACTGATTTCGACAAAATTTTCTGTAAATCAGATTGGCCTAGCGGATGATGAAGAGGAGTTTGGTAGCGATTTGGATTAACAAAATTATTGGTCCGCGCGAAGTCGGGGCGGATCCCTAGTATAGATGTAGCTTGTAACTTTTTAGGGAAGCGTGATAATTGACATATGACAATGTTCTTATATTTTGCTGACACATGTGAGAATCGGAACGTAAGACGAGTGGGCGCAAGTGGAGGGAAGTAAAAAGCAAGATGGCGAAGGTGTGAGATGGTAATAGAGGTATTTTAATTACTTCTAAAAAGATACTACATATACATAAACGTTAATATTTAAAATAAGGCTACATGAATGGTTAATTAATAAAAATGAGGAATCTAAGGACATCTTTGATTAATTTTGATAAAATGTTTGCATGCTGTTGATATTATGGCGAGACATGTTGACCAGTGTTATATTTGTAAGAACTTGTAGTACCGTGTTTTATGCAATGCGGGCAGACTCTAAAATTACCGCTTTTTGTATCAAACCCTTAACCCTCCTTAAGATGTTGGTCGAAGCTCTTCGCTAAAAGTCCGTTCACTGACACGACCACCGGAATAATGGTAGTCGATTTCATTCCCCCATTATTATTATTATTATTGTAATATATTCATACCCAACCAGACGGAGAAAACATTTTAACTAAAAATAAAAATAAATACATGATTAAAATATATACAAAATAGAGATACTATAATATAACATATAATATATACAATATATAAATACACAGATAAATAAATCCTAACCAGATGGGATTCCCTCGGCAGGGGAGACCAAACGGCCGAGGGTTAGGGGGAAAGGATGAGAAACCGGCGGACAATACGGGCGGTGTCGAGAAGCACCGCTTTCTGCATTTGAGCTCGGAGCACACCGTCCCGGAGTCCCAGTCGCCTCAGATGTTCAGAGAGGGTTTAACCCGTTTGGCCAAGGATAGGGGGGTAAGCCCTTTGTCACATGTTATGACATCCGTGTGGATCCCACCACCCGATTTCGCCAAGAAAAAAGCACACTTCGCGGTTGTGCATGGTGAGGGCACTTAGAAGGCCTCGCCCACCATGCTTTCGCGGCTAGTACAGTCTCATTATTGACGACCTAGGGTGGTGTATCCTGTGGGATGTCATAACGGTGCGGACTTTTCTGTCCAGGGCGTCGAGTTCGGTTTGAGTCCACTTGAGTATGCCAAAGGTATACATAAGGACAGGCATGACACAACCATTGTAAGCGCGTGCCTTATTCGCGCCCGACAAAAGACTGTTTAGTACCCTTTACAGGCGCTCAAAAAACACGTCGCGAACAGATTGTTTCACGCTGCCCATGAGGGCATCGATGTGAAATTTGCCCCATACATTGCACGAGATAGTCTCGCACCGTACAGTCGACCTTGTACAGCTCGAGGACCCTCTTTAGCCATGAATGGGGCAACGAGTCGAAAGCCTTTCTGTAGTCGATCCAGGCGGCAGAGAAGTTACGACGGTGCGCTTCACCAGTTTGCCAATAACCGCGTCGATGAGGAGTGGTTCCTTGGCCCCGCGGCCACCACCCCGACATCCATTCTGGGCATTCGAAATCACCCGATTCGCATTAAGATGCCGGGTGATTTTTGCACTCAGAATGAATGTCAGTGTCTTGTATATAGTAGACTGACACGTTATGGGGCGGTATTTCGCCGGATCAGCCGTAATCTGGTCTTTAGGAACCAGATGAGTGACCCCAGTAGTGAAGAGGTCCGGGAGCGACTTACGGTCAAGGGCCTCTTGGAACTGTTGGGCGAGCACAGCGTGACAACCCACGAACCCTTTCAGCCAGTAATGATGCAGTTCGTCAGGCCCTGGGCTTTTCCAGTTTGGGGCCCTCCGAACCGCATCTGCCACATCTGTGGTCGTAATGACTACAGGGTTCATGGGTGTTATCTCAGAGCATGTGCTTCCACAACTTCTGTCCAAGAGCCCTCGATGTGGTTTACGGGCTCAGACCAGATATTGCGCCAAAACGCTACAGTAGCCGCCTGATCTGGACCTGCGCCCGTCCCACGACCACTTTCTCACTCCAGTGATTTGTAGAACCTTTTCTGGTCACTATGGAAGAGGCGGTTTTGGTTGAACCGTTTTGTCCTCTCGGTGTATCGCCGAATCCGCTTTCCCCACGCAGCGATTCTCTGCTTCAGGTCGTCTATGCGCTCCGTCAGCTTCTGCGTTATGTTCGGCTGAGACAAACTAATGTCTGTCCCAGCAAATGCCATTCTGACGGTGCGCACGATTCTCGGCCTATTATTACCCGACCTGAAGCTTATCAGTCTGCCAATGAGAGCTCTTGCCTTTGCAATACGGTCCTCAATGCTTTTTTGCCACGCTGGGATCGCGCTACGTTGGCTAGTAGCGCGTCCAGCTGTGGGTAATTTGGCACCGAGATACCGGCATACAGCCAGTACGGCACCAAAAAAGATTGAGTCCGTATCGCAAAGATCCCGGCTGACTGCCATGTAGGCAGCCAGCATAGGGTTCAGAGCTCTCACGACATTCCGATTTCGCTTGCTGAGGGAAATGCGGGGAAGTCTCGGTCGGTTCTCGGTTCTATATATATATATATATATATATATATATATATATATATATATATATATTGTATCGCGAATATTGTATAGTTTCCAGTTAATAATCAAATAAAATCACAAAGCAATACGTTGTGTAATAACTTCCTCTACACACTCGTGAACTTTTAGTGCACGGAGTTCCTCGCGTTGACCTTAATTCAGCAATGGTTCGAGATTCTTCAAGAAAACTATTTGTTCTGCGAACATCCGCCTCGCCCTCCGGTAAACTTCACCGCTACGAGACTTATCGAGCGCGAGGCGATATTACTTTGAAGTGTCCATACAATTTTCTTACAATAGTTTTACTATTTGCGGGATTTCAATAACAACTGGCTTTATTTAGTTACGTGTGGATATGACGTGGGTTGAAGATGGCGTCGTTGTCCAGTACGGTTATTTTAATATCGATCCCGCCGCGCGTAGCCGCAACGTGCTCATTACAAAGTACACAGGCGAGTCGGACCACCAACAATACGGTCGCGCAGATTCTCGCCCCGTACAATAATCTTGTGATATCAATTGTCAACTGTTGGCTCAAAGATAGACGAGAATCTTTGCGCCGGCGGCCTGCTGCTATGGCTGTACATGGCTGGCAAACATCACTTACAATCGGACAAGCCTCTGCGACCTCTCCGACTTGCGGACTACATTTAAAAACACATCTCATTTCAAACTTTGATTTATAATACAATTATTATTAGCACACAAGACAAGTCAACAATTTTTCCGTCTCTGATTTATGTTAAAAGAAGATTTGACCCGGTTTAAACTAGCTCACAACGCTTTCTCTTTGACAGATGTCATTTACATAGAATCATTGCATTGAATTAAATATTTATGTAGTTGAATAAAACTCGTGCCATGCTCGGCCAAGCTTTCTTGACAATCCAGCTCGCGATGTTCCATACCTCATACGGACTTCTACTTCTAGAAGACGCATGCATCGTCCACAAATATATAAATTACTACACCGATTATTTAGATAAAATTACCAAGATAAGTTAGTAATTGTCTTCAAATCTGGCCGCAGAAAAGTTTCCTCATTACTGTTCCGAATCAGAGTGATCGCTCGCGCTATGCCCGCGCAGTCGGCTGGGGCGGAAGTTTGGTGGGAGTTTGGAGGTGGGAGGGGTAGATGTGGGTAGATCGCGACTCGCACGTGCCTCACCAACACCCATGCAACACGTCGTATTGACTTTACCAACAATAAATTATCAGCGCTTTGCTTATAATTTATTGTTATTTATAGACTCCCCACTAATTTCTTGCGATGTTCATGGTGAAAGGAATAGGCCATGAAGTATTTAATAGTACCGAGATAACGTTACGGTTACCATCCACTCATTCAATGCGAATAAACCTATCAATGGAAATATGGTCCAGTGCCGTCACACACGACAAATCCCTACTAATATTATAAATGTGAATGTAAGTTTGTTTGTTACGCTTTTCACTTTGTACACATATTCTTGGAGGTATTAGAAGCAACATAGGATATTTCTTATGAAAAAAAAATATGATAGAAAAATTGTATATGTTCCCTATAGACCTATAGACTCCGAAACGGCTGGATCGATTATGATGAAATTTACAGGGATTGTCCAGATTGGTTCCTGTGTTTGGCAGCGATCGAGTCAACATAATTAGCGGTACCCGAGCAAAGCCGGGGCGGGTCAGTAGTACTCTATATACTCTATATATGCATAGACATTTGGCTCGTCTGTCCCCAGTAATGGAGCGGCCAACGGGACAAATGAATCGTACCTAATGAAATCCCGCTCGGGACCGGCCGTTCGATGTCCCGCAAGGCGTTACATTCGACTTACCGAGTCTTTAACGTTTTCTTTCTCCGTTTAGTATCGTTTATATTTACTGACAGTCAGTTGGTCAGTCTCCTTAATTCAGTGTTGCCACATCTGAATTCCATTTTTTATTATTGACGAATGACAAGTTGAATGACGATACTTTAAATTGTTGATTAACATCTTGCGTTACGAAGGTATTGGCTTTGATCTATTGCGTAGCAGCAGGCGCTTACGACGCATCACACGTAACCTGCAGTCGCATACAACGCATCACGCGTAACCCGCAGTCGCGTACGACGCATCACGCGTAACCCGCAGTCGCGTACGACGCATCACGCGTAATCCGCAGTCGCGTACGATGCATCACGAGTAACCCGCAGTCGCGTACGACGCATCACGCGTACGACGCATCACGCGTAACCCGCAGTCGCGTACGACGCATCACGCGTAACCCGCAGTCGCGTACGACGCATCACGCGTAACCCGCAGTCGCGTACGATGCATCACGCGTAACCCGCAGTCGCGTAGGACGCATCACGCGTATACGCACAGGAGGTGGAAAACGAACAAGCCGTACTCTGCACTCTGCCAACCAGCTAATGAGATGCGTTGCCTGAATGGACAGAGGATAAGGCCTGGTGCAATAGATGTGGCTGCGGTATCTACAGAAGTCACAAATCTTCAACCTGAGCGGTAATTCTGTGGCGACCGAAAACGTACCGATTGCGGGGATGCACTTAACTTGATCCATAAAACAAACATGCCTTCTTGAAATAAACCTACACTGATAGTATTGAAAAGTGTGGGGCGCATTGAAATAGTTACATGGGCTACCTAGTAATTAATAATAACAATAATAAATCGGCTTTTTCTAGAATGTTTCCCACTGCAGGGACACAGGCCTCCTCTCCGAGAGAGGAAATGAACCGTAATCCACCACGCTGGCCCGGTGCGGGTTGGTGGATGTCACATGTCTTCGAGTTTGGTGGTTCTAAGAACATGCCGGTTTCCTCACGATGTTTTCCTTCACCGTTTTAGGAGCAGTGGTGATGAAATAAATAACACAAAGTAAAGTGCCTGTCTTTGTTCGAACACGCAACCTACAGTTCGTAAGTCGGGTCCTAAACCGCTGAGCCACCACTGCTCCCGACCTCAAGGGGCTCTAGCGAGTGCCCGCGGAGCAGATGAATTCGATTGTGACGCGTACTGCCGGCGGGCACGCGATGAGTTCCTACGGGAATTCATTATTTGCATATTCGAAGGAAGGGCCCCGAGTTCACCAGGCAGTGATTTTCAATTATATAAATTCGAACGAAGAAGAAGCTTTGTATGGCGCATAAAAATATTTCATACATTGATTTAAAAATCTATTTTAAATGTAATTTTCAAATTAACACAAAGCTTCGCTTTCTCCGGCCGTCTCCGAATTCATAACCAAAGTTATTCACGTCAATCGAATCATAAACTGCAGTGAAACGTTCGATTTAAAAAGAACGAGATGGTCGACTTGTCGGGGGAGGGGAGCGGGGCGGAGGGGTTGCCAGTTGACCGGGTTTCACGCCCAAACCTAATTTCCTAGAGTTCATGTAATATCGGGCCGAGCCGGGGCAAGCGGCTGCCGCCAATCGCCTTTCCCTCATATTAGTTTCAAATTTAATCTTCCACCTAAACGGCCAGACAGTTGACTTTACTTACATCTCTTAGACATACGTAACGGCGACCCCCCGAGCGGTGGCCGTCGCCCGTTTGTGATAAGCATATTTATTTCGAATGTAGGAGATGTGAATGAAAATAATTGTATGCAAGTAAACAAAAGAATCAATTCTAAATCATATTTATGTTTGCAGTCGGCGTTTGCGTTTTAATTAATGTTTCCTGAGAAAAAAGTGGTTATTGTGAGACAACCATAGAAGATAGATATATGTCATTGCGGACTTTTATTTAGCTTATTTAAAGAGCTACAATTATTTCATACATAATTTTAACGTAACTTCTATAGTTTAGCCTGCGTATGACAACAAAGTAAAACTCAACTTTTTCGTATTACGCATTATTAAGAATAACTCAAAAACTACCGGTCGGATCTTTATTATGGGACCAATCGGGAAGCACTAGTTTCGTTCGAACAAAAAAATAATTATCAAAATCGGTTCACCGGGAGCGGAGTGGTGAGTTACATACATAAAAAAAACATAAGTCGGATTGATAACCTCGTCCTTTTTGAAGTCGGTTAAAAAAATTGATGAAATTCACAAATCTGCCGGTCGCCTGCGACGTGTAGTATACGTGACATTCGGCGGTTAGTGACCCCAGTGACGGATCCATGATTGTCACCTAGGGGTTTGACCCTACTGAGGGTATATTTAAGCACTAATTATCCATAGGTAGGAAAACATGTGTTGATATATCAGTCAAGCAGCTTCTTCTTTTACATATAAATAACAAAGAAATCATTAAATAGAAAATAACAATGTTCATAAAATTACTACAAGAAGTACATTTTAATGAGGCGTAGGGCGCGCAGGGCGGCGGGCGGCGGGCGGCTGGTACCGAGATTTACGAGGCGATAACAATATCATTGTAGCTTGTAGTTTCGTTTTATATGCTAAGCTCTTTTTATTATTTCCTTATAAATATCAGCGCTTCAAAGTTACTTCGGGTGTTCCGTCACATCATTCTATTCTTTTATATCTATAAAGTATAGCCGAGGCCAGACAGTCTCACATTTAGACGCTTCGTATTGAAAATACGCATCGACGATATGTTTCTAAAGAAAGGCGGTACAGCATGACAATATCCTTACGACCATAAGCCCGTTGGCTACTTATACCAGACACCACGCATATTACCTTCCTACTAGTTTAAAGTAATTAGAAATAATCAATAAATATATTTATAACATTCTTTTTAGTACTTTATAATTAGTGTTACCTTCATAATAAAGTCGACTTTAATAATACACACGACGCTTTCATAATATGACTGCAGGTTGACTGATGTATGTCGGATCGCACTTCACATGTAGGGCTTATTTTCGGTGAGAAATAATAATGGCATTTTAAAAAGAATTTTTCTATTAAAACCGTTTACGATTCGCTCCAAGCATCTTCACATCGTGCTACAGTTTGGCTTTAATTAGAAATTATAATTCCATTTCAGGACTCATTAAAATAAATTAAGAAACATGTTTATTAATTTAACACACTGTTATTAGCTTAACGCACAGTTAGTCTTTTCGTTACATAGTATAACACAAAGTCATTCCTGCTGTCTGTTCCATTAGATCTATAAAACTACGGATTTTCTAACTAAAATCAGATAATTTCAAAGATTTGTCGTAAAAAACATATTTTGGTGCGATTACTAAAACCTTACGAGACAGATCAAAATAATGCACTACGGAATTTTATTTCCTAAAAAGATTTACGAAAAAGGTACCGTTTTAAGGATACCTTACTATACTCATTTTAACTTTTAAAAAATATACAAATATAGGATACAGTATAAATCCTCATCAACGTACGTCAATATGGATTGTATTGTGACTGTATCCGTAATACTTTGGTTATGTTAGGCATGTGAGGAACATTATGGTTGTCCTTTACACCATATTATTTAAATAATTATCGTAGGAGTTATCGCGAACAAAACATGCGCGCAAAAATCAAATCAAGCGCGGGTCTCACAGCGCCGCGTAGCACAACATAACTTAATTCTAAGGCGGAGCAAAGTTTGACTGATCAGCTAGTTTGATAATAAAACAATTTCGTCGTGTGATCTCTTGTTTTTAATGTCACAGTTCTTAGGTACCTTGTAAACAAAAAATCTTGCGAAGTCACCAAAGCGTTGAGCGAATGCCGTATCAACGACTGGCATATCCCATCTGTAATTTCTTCGACTTAATAAGTATAAGACAGCTGGAAGTTGTTAATATTGAGCGGTGCATCAGAAGTGTAGTTTCCTTACACTGAGTACTCCTGCCTCTTAGTATAATTTATTCGTAGAGTATCTGTATGACTTTGAGGACTGATCTGTGTGCTCTCTCGGCCTGAATCATAGTAGTTTTAGAAGCGCTTCCCCAGCATGTTACACAATACCTTATTATCGACTGACACAGCGCGTAGTAGACTGATTCAAGAGTATTTATCTTTGCTATGTCTTCTTATAACTGTAATAATCTGTCTAATTGTTGCCGCGAGGGTTTGAATATTAATTTTAAATGGAACATTTTTGTCAATATGGACTCTAAATATTTTAAGCTCTGTGCACGTGTTAGAGACTCACATTAGCAAAGTAGGCGGGGATAGTCCTATTTGCGCGAAGACTGGCTGGCCTTTATAGATACTGAAAATATATCCATTGAAATATTGATTTTGTTACTCGCGTATTCTATTTTAACATAACGGAGCCAAATTTTTCACTTATTTATACAAAATAGGTCTCGTGCAGAGCTCGGGCGATGTGCCTATCTTCCCGCGCCTCCGATGTCGTAGAGTCTTCTCTACGCCTCTAGCTACGAAGTAGCACCTACCTTCACAGCTAATGCCGCTACGAACTAGGAACTAAGCACTAAGCGCACGTTATCTTTTGTCTACTACGAACATTGAAAACAATCGTCGCTACGTCGTAGCACATTATTAACGAAATCTCGTTGCTACGTCGTAGCACCATGTGACGTCGATTAAACGTCTGTTTATAAAATTCCTTGTCTTCGTGCAGAGGTGCTATTTGCTTTGGTTATTAGTTCGAATCTTCGAAAGCTACTTTAGGTCCTAAATCGACTTCGCTTTCCCTAGTACTAATCGTAGGAGGGTTAAGGGTAGTGTTAAAGGCGAAATCCTATATAGCAAGATCTTCGACTTCACAACTAGTCAAGTTACAAGATTGAGAAATATTCTCCCTTACAAATATTACTCAACTAGTGACCCGCCCTGGCTCCGCCCGGGTACCACTAATTATGTTGATACGATCCGTTCGCTACCAAATACAAGAATGTGCCAATCTAGACAATCCCTGTAAATTTCATCGTAATCGGTCCAGCCGTTTCGAAGTCTATAGGGAACATACAGACTTCGCTTTTTATATATTTTTTTTTCATATAAAGTAACCTATGTTACTTCTAGTACCGCCAAGAATATGTGTACAAAGTTTCACGATGATCGGTTGAGTAGTTTTCGCATGAAAGCGAAACAAACAAACTTACATTCACATTTATAATATTAGTATGGATACCCTTCAACAGATACATCGTAAGATTGCTATCACCTAAAGTAACCTAGCAGTATACCTGTATTAAGTACGCTACGCAGACGGTCTCCAAAGGCCCGCAGACTTTAATTTAATTATGTAAGTGATATGGTTCCGGAACACGCGAGGCGTTGCGTGGGCGTCCAACCTCTCCCCCGCACCACACACACCTTGTTCTCCCGTGGGAAGGAACTCAACGCGGTGGCGAAATTGGTTCCAAAAGTTTCTCACAACACTTTGCTCATTTTCTTATCTCCTGTTTGCAATCAGTTAAATTGTCAATAAGTACTTTGGTTTAATAAATTAAACAATGGGAACAATGGTGGTTCAGCGGTCAAGGCCCCGATTTACGTAATGTAGGTTGCGGGTTTGAACCCAGGCAGGCGGTTTATTTGTGTAATTTATTTCATCACTACTGCTCCAAAAACGGTGAAGGAAAACATCGTGAGAAAACCGGCTTGTTCTTAGAACCACCAAATTCGAAGACATGTGACATCCACCAACCCGCACTGGGCCAGCGTGGTGGATCACGGCCCATTCCCTCTCTCGGAGAAGGAGGCCTGTGTCCCTGCAGTGGGAAACATTCTAAAATTGGCTGATTTATTATTATTATTAAACAATATTTCGGTTGTAGGAATCCTCAGCGACGATTTCCATATTTTTTTGTGAGGAGAAACTACAAGTTGCCTTTCCTAGAGCCGAATTAGTTTCGTATCAGTGACAGCGCCGCCTGGCCTTCAATCGAGCAGCATAGGCAAGCCGAGAACACTTCGACACTTCAGCGCAAGATTAATCACATTTGAAAGTTCAGATTTTTTACATATATTTTAATTCGAACATCATATTTGTGCTGAAAGACAGTTTTTCAGTATTATTTCAGTATAGTATATAATTATAATAAAATACCATATTCTAAAATATGGTATTTTATTATAATTACATACCTTAACTAAGACACCCATAGAATTGATAGGGAGAAGTTCTTGGCACATTTTTATTAGGGAAGTTATTTTATAATCGACAAGATAGAGCGACTAGACACATTACTAGCGATCGTGTGAAGTTTATGATCATTTAACAACTCGTACTACATTCTAGTAGACGTGTTGAGCCGCCAGTAACGCGCATCGCAAGCGTCAAGTAACGTTGGCCGCGTCGATTGTAATACATTAAATTTATTGGCCACAACTTCACTTGAATCATCAATCATCGTCATTCTTCATACAAACTCAAAAAACGTATAGCAAGATGGGCAGAGAGTGAAAGGCGTCGTGCGGCTCGCCCGTAGCTGCGACGCGCCCGTCCATCGATTTTGTTCACGTTTGCCGACTAATAGTCGATTTGCGGTTCTCTACGTAAAGGAACTGTCCGTTTCGGTTCAGGCAGAGCGCGCCGCCAGCGACCGAGGCAGGGTTGAGGGCCCGCGGGGTGAACGGCCGCAGCACGCGATATTTTTCACGTGATACGATTAGATCGGCGATGTAGGTCACCGGAGCGACGGCGCCTCGCTGCACCCACCGCCACCAACGCCACCACCGCCACCAACGCCACCACCGCCACCACTACCACCACAACCCAGCTGGTAGCTGCCGCACGCCGGTTCCTTACGATCGGCGTAATCATTCGAACAATCCCTTATCGAACACAAATTCTGCACTTTAAACTTTTAAACTCGTATCACAAAAACTTTCCGTCTTCCTGTCGCGCATGCGACAGAATCGTTAGTTAACCCGACGATTGCGATACAATCTATTAAAAAGTACATTGATGCTTCATTAGGCTCCATTGAGTAACATAAAGATTAGCTTAGTATAATGGTTCTTAATCTGGGGTGAAAGGTATTATTGGGGGGAAACGTCTAACAGTTTTCCTACTAATCTTTTATCTATCTATAATATTATAAATGTTAATTTGTTACGCTTTCCCGCGAAAACTACTTAACCGATCATCATGAAACTTTGTACACATATTCTTGGAGGTATTAAACATAACATAGGATACTTTTAATGTAAAAAAATAATATATAAAAAGCGAAGTATGTATGTTCCCTGTAGACTCTGAAACGGCTGGACCGATTTTGATGAAATTTACAGGGATTGCCTAGATTGGCACAGCGGGTGTTACTGTGTTTGGTAGCGATCGGATCAATATAATTAGTGGTATCTGGGCGAAGCCGGGGCGGGTCATTAGTAATAAATAATTTAATATGATAAAAATATTTGATAACTGAATTCTCAATCAATAAGGCGAAAGTCTGGACAGCATTATTTAAATAGCACGTTACTGCGGTGTTGAAGCTTATGCCTAAGCCAGTTTAAGCTAGTTTAAGTAAGAGTTATGACAAAAAATGCAAACATGTCGAAAATAAGAATACAGTAAAGTTTCATAAATTAAGAAATATAATCGACGGGGTGCGGACTCACATTTTTAGATTAGCTTAAAAGGTAAAGAAACACTGGCGCAGTAGAAGAGTCAGCCGTGTTTGTCTTGCGCTGGACAGTGCGGGCGACGGGCGGGCGACGGGCGGGCGCCGGAGCTGCAGGAACGCGGATGTGTTCGAGTCACATATCCGCGGCGGCGTTTGCGCCAGCTGCGTGTACATTTTTAGACCTTTCAGCTTTGCGATTGTTCGAATTGCCAGTTTGATTGGTTGGCTTGGTCTGGAGCTGTGCCACTATGCTACTATGAGGAGGGTGGTGTTGCATGCACGGCACTCGCGGTGAGGCGGTCCACACTTACTTTACTATCATGAGGACACTTCTCGATAATAATCGATTGGGCAAATGTCGAAGTTTGTTTTTTCAAGAACCACAAGCTCGTTATCGATCCCTGTACCAAGAAACTAGGCGAGCACACATCGAGCGCGGCGCCCCGCTGCCCCGTCGCCCCGCCGCCCCGCCAACCAGGAAAACTATTGATTCACTCCGTGCCCCGATACCTGTCTAACTCAATCAAACCGTCCTCTGAGATACCTGTACGTTGTAAAAGCCCAAATGTATCCCTTCGATTTGGGATTTTGTAGCGAATTGATATCGGCTGGTGTTTTTTGATATGACGTCTCAATACACTGTATGCGGTTAACATAGACCGTCTCCCAGGCGACCACAATAGCTCCGGCAGGGAAACCAAGGTAAGCGGCGCTGATCATCTTTTGCGAGGTTGTTGTGGTCCAGTCCAAATGGAGAAGGACGAACGGGTGTATGACATATCTTGTTTCGAGACGACGTCGCCGGGGCGTCGTTAGAGGGCGCCGCGGCTTATCCGCTCGGAAGTCCAGGGATGCCGGGGGCCTTGCAAAGCGATTACAAGAAGTTCGTTGGTGTTATACACCGCAACGGGAGCATTGACTCTTCCACGTGCTCAGTGCAAATGAGCTTCGGGTCGTTCGGCTGTTCCTTAGGAGATTTCGGGGCCTTCTTAAGATGCACTCCGACAAAGAAAAATGTCCTGCTTCACCTCCATGTCCGGTGCGACATAGTACCGGCCGGCAACTAGGTCAGGACGAGTGGCAATTTACCAAAGTTCATGTCGAACGTTAGTTCTGGTCGGTAGACCCGCGACCTCGTACCCGAGTGCGAGGGCGAAGGAGCAAATTGAGGCAATAATAACAGCGGGAGTCGGCCGTGCCGGCGGTGACGGCCGCATTAAATGTTATTACAAGGCACTCCTTGCCGCCGCCCGCCGCCCGCCGCCCGCCGCCCGTCGCCCGACCATTTGTTCTGTTTCTTGTAACATCTGTAGAAAATATTGCAATATCCCGCGGATTTGGGACACGCGAGCTGTAAATAAAATAACCTAAAACGATGCAGGTGCAGCTTTTGTCGCATTTATTTGCGAAATAACGACCGCCTTTGACTCTAAGCAGAATAATTTTACGTATTAACATGCGTAAAACTATTTGTCTAAGATTGTTACGCGACTGGCGCGCTGTTTGTTGTTTCCCGCTTAATGGGCGCGTGTTAACGAATGTATTGGCTCATATTAACCGATACATTACGTTCAATGGGCTGTCATCCTTCAATTTTTATTGAGACCAGATCGTTGACGATATAAAACCCAGCAAATCTGGGTTTTCTTGGACAGTGAAACTTTTTAAACAAAATCAAAAGTCTTGCGTAATTTAACTTTTGAATTTGACGTGGTAACTACCTGTCAAGACCACGTTCTTTTTTGAAAAGTCTAAGAAGATGAGATAAACAATAAATATTTTAATTGGTATTCTAGATTTGGTCGGACGGTCGAGGCGGTCGCGACCACATCTTGTTGCCAACCGAATCAACAAGCGGATTGTAACGGAATGCAGATGATAAAAAAATAATGTTAATGAACGAATTGATAAAGGCATCACGCGCGGCTGCCGAGCGACTGCAGACGCAGACATCGCGTTTTCCTCTTGCCCAGCCGACAGGCGCTCGTCGAGACAGTTTCTATCGTCACATACGTTGATAAATGAAAAAAAACATTTCATTTCAACATATTTTTAACAGTGGTAGAGCCAGTAACAGTGTTGCCCGAATTGGCCGGCTAGACCAGTGAAATACCACGAAACTCACAGAAGACAGGCGTGAAGTACAGTATTCTTTCGTCTGATGAGTAACGTGCCGGAAATCTAATTCTAGTCCAGACCCCCTTCTCGTTATTTGCTAATAAGAAAAGAATGTAAAGTGGACAGGACTTGACTAGATATCCCATATGGTGGTGAGGTTGTTCCTGACTTTTTCCTCCACTCGCTCTGTCCTCGACATCATAGCTCCGATCTAGTTAACATTCGAAATCTGAAACTTGAATGAATAAGATGTCCTTCATAGAATTATCAACCGTACCAACTATCTATCTTTTACGGTTTTTAATTTATTGCCATCTGAAATGCTCGCTCTCTCATACACACGTACGTACACGACGCGGCTTAAGTTTTATTTACTTTACTTCAGTTCAGTTATGTTGGTCAAATTATTGAGTGCATATGAAATACAACAATACTCGTTGTAATACGACGATAACCTTGAAAAGACGACTCAAATAGTATCAAGACCATTAATTCGTTTGAATAAGTTTTACATGAAAACGGCGAACGCGGGCGTTGTCTGCAGTTGTACCGTTTATACGTTTATGTACGGATGGACGGGCGCATGGCGACCGACGACTGCTCGACGAGTTCCGACAGCGAGCCGGCAACGCGCCGACAACGCACCGGCGACGTAATGACCTAATGTCGAAGCTTACTTAATTGTCTTATGGCTTAAAATTTGCACGAATGGGCCGGTTGGTCCGGTGAAATACCAATACGTCACAGAAGACAGCCGTGAAGTAGAATTATTCTGAGTTTCGTATGAGGAGTGACGTGCCGGAGACCTAATTGTAGTCCTCTCCCCCTTCCCACCCTTTTCTAATAAGGAAAGGGGAAGAGGATTAGACGGATGAGGAGGGGATGGACAGGGAATGGAAATATCCATTTTTCTGTTTGTCCATAAAGGTAGGCGACGCAGCTGCAACTCATTAGCTTGTTGCGATGGCTATGCGTAGCGGTACTTATTGCCGCTTGCTCGTTTGCCACTTTATTCTATAAAAAAAAATTGAAGTCTGAAATACGCCGATTTCGTTACACACTGACAGATTCCAACACTGACGATCTTCAAAATTCTAAGGTACTTCCAGAAGGTCTAGAAAGCTGAAATTTAGCATGTAAAAATGCAGAAAGAGTTGACACGCGGTAGGAGTGAACCGATCTATTCAGTAACACAATTTTTACGAGAATAATATATACACAGATGTTTTTTTTATTAATTGAAGTCACATTTGAATAAAGATTAATCGATCCAATATAAAACTATTTTTTTCGTTTCAAACAGTCTGAAAAGAAGTTTCACTTCAAAAATCGGAAACCAAATCCAAGGTTGGGGTCTAATTTGTAAATGCTCCGTATTAAAGCTTCGGATCTAATGATGTCAGCAGTGGTGGCTCAGCGGCTTAGGCCACGACTTACGTACTGTAGGTCGCGGGTTCGAACCCAGGCAGGCGCATTACTTTTTTTTAATTTATTTCATCACCACTGCTCCAAAAACGGTGAAAGAAAACATCGTGATGTAACCGGCATGTCCTAAAACTACCAAATTTGAAGACATGTGACATCCACCAACCCGCACTGGGCCAGCGTGGTGGATTGTGTCCCTGCAGCGAGGGACATTCTAGAAAACGCAGATTTATTATTATTATTTATTTTTATCTAATTATGTAAATTTTCAAGATAAGATATCCTCGGCAGAGTTCTCACACGTCCCCAGTTTGAAGTCTAACTTAAATTAATATCTAAGATATGGTTATTTTGTAACACCCTGTAAGAGAAATCCCACAAAAACGTTTCATGTACATTGATTAGGAACGCTCACAAGGTCATAATTCTTTTACCGTTAAGAACTTACGAGATTATTAGCCAAACCACTAGTGTAACTTCGTTTCGTGCTGAATCCCGGTCCCGGAAAGTGATATCTATATTTAAACTAGAGGCCCGCCCCGGCTTCGCCCGGGTACCGCTAATTATGTTGACCCGATCGCTACCAAACACAAGAACACCCGCTGTGCCAATCTGGACAATCCCTGTAAATTTCATCGAAATGGGTCCAGCCGTTTCAGAGTCTACAGGGAATAATAAAAAGCGAAGTGTGTATGACACTTCGCTTTTTATATATCATTTTTCATAGAAAGTATCCTATGTTACTTCTAATACCTCCAAGAATATGTGTACAAAGTTTCATGATGATCGGTTGAGTAGTTTTCGCGTGAAAGCGTAACAAACAAACTTACATTCACATTTAAAATATTATGTAGATATAGATAGATAGATAGATAGATAAAAACCTATTCCGAGACCTACCGAATGTATATGCAAAATTTCATTGAAATCGGTTAAGCCGTTGGAGGAGTATGGCGACTAACTGTGACAGGAGAATTTTATATATAATAATAGATCGTTTATTTCCCACAATCAATCACAATTACACAATTTATGTATAGTCACTAATGAGCAGGGGATATATATATATATATATATATAGATATAATATAAGTTTATGCGAGGATTAAAAAATACCAAACGGATCTCAGCTAGAGGATTCGCTCTGCTATAAATCTCATCATTTTCATTTGACGATATGAACAGCTAAACGCACGGCTAATATATTAGTAATCTTATAAACTAGCTATATTGTCCACATTGAAGAGGAGGGCGTTGTTTTTGTGATGCAACATGGCGCCGGACAATTATTCTAACAAAAAACTTAGGTACGATACAATAAGTAACCAAGATTACACGGATTAAACGAATGTCTGTGGATTTTGAAAGTATTTTTATTTCTAGGTTATGTAACCAATAAAAGGAAGCAGGACGCGATGGAATTCAAGGGATTGTTTTGTGCTTTAGGATCTAGTTTAGTATTTGTTGAAGAATTTAAAAGTTATTGTGAAAGTGTTACAATTCGGAAGCGGGAATTCAAAGTTGGGTTAACTCCTTGCGTGTAAGTTAGTACACAGACCACATGACCGCATGCCAAAATCGATTTAGTTAAAATATTAGGGCGCAATGCTTACGAAATTTAATTTAAATTTTAAGAGAAGCAGTCAGCTTTTGAAAGAAACCGCAGAGAAATATATTTATAAAGATCCTATTTGTTAATTAGGAATTTATATTAAACCTTTGACACACGTTCGTTTTCATATAAACGTTGATATTTGAACGATACAATCAGTTTTAGATGGCCATTTCATGAAATGATAAATTCTACGATATGGCCACGACGTATATGCTACATTAAACAAAATCAACAGATAAAATGTGACAAAAGGTAGCAGCTTATTCAGAGATGAACTAGGCCTCCTGCGCTGGCTTAAGCTGGTCTCTTTACACTCCCACAAATTAGCTACTATTAAATGGGAGGGAAATGAATTAAAAAAAAAACTCATTGGGATTATTTCATTTTCCCCACAAAATAGCAGAGCCAATAGATATCTGTTTCATATGATACAGGGATTTTTAACACCGATACCGATACCTAAAGCATTTTCGTATCGACACAAATTTACATTAAATATGGAGGAGCGACTGAAGAGAGACGGCGGACTGCCTCCGACTGTGTTTCGTTAATGATGCGTTTAAAGAATGCAATTTGTGCGATGGCAACTCAGTTGATACTGAGGACGGGGCGGGCGGAGGCGCGGGGGCGGGCGCGGGGCCGAGGGCGGGCGGCGCTCGCAACTTTTTTATCGATAACTGTTATTCTTTTTGATCGTAAAACTGGTGTTTTTAATATGACAAGAAAAACTTTTTGAGACACAACTTATAATTCAAAGATCTATTTACAGCCGGTTCGTTAGGTTAGATAGCCGATACTTGGCATATTTGATAAATCTGCCAATTTTGAAACTTTCGGTATTCTAGCGTCATCAGGTTCGAAGCTTTAATACGCAGACTGTACAGATATGTACTGCTCGCATCGAGGCGATAAGTTATCGATTTCTTGATGTTGTTTTTACCCTATTCCAAGACTACGTACCAAATTTTAGTCTTCTAGAACTTCTGGAAGTAGAAGGCCGGAGCCACGATGTCGTTGCCAGAACAAGTCGAGAAGAACAGTCAGGGAAGAGCACACCACCATATGGGATATACAGCTGGGAAGAGAAAAGAGCTATGACGGTTCGAAGATACGACGAAACGCTTCGAAAAAACGGCGGTAGCGCTCCGTTCGTTGTTCGCTGTTGATCCGATCGCTACCAAACAGGAATGTGCCAATCTGCACAATCGCTGTAAATTTCATCGAAATCGATCCAGCTGTTTCGGAGTCGACATAAAATTAGGATATCTACTTCCAGGACTATTTCAAAACAGACTTTTGAAGAACGCTTTCAGGCTTTCGTAAATGCAGGCTTACATGACACAGGTTTTCAATAGAGAACATTAAAAAAAAGTAATCACAGTCTTGACTTGGTACAGGATCGTTTATGTAACGAGTCGGAGGAGCAACGTGCCCACCGTATTGGCTTAATACAACGTCGTTTTGAAGTAAAACGAGAACACCGCCAATGTAAAGTCAATTTAATAAGCTTTACTAAGAACAACTGGTAAGATGTTGTTAAAATTTATATGGGAATACATGATAACAACCAGCGTTCATTAAAGAAAGATAATCAACCAAAGTACATAGTAATAAACACATCGCTAAGCCCGGCCGTCTACTGCGCGGCTTTTGAAATCACTTGCGCGGAGTTTTTACTTACTTTGTAGTTTAAACATAAAAGAAAAATACATACGAATTGATAACCTACCTCTTTTGAAGTTGGTTAATTAAACGATGTCAAAGCTTAGTGAAGCTAGGGTCAAGTATCGATAAGATCGCCGAGCAGCCGGGCGGCTCTAGGCGGGCGGCGCGGGGCGGGCGGTGCTCAGTGTGCGGCGCGCGGCCGACACGCGCGCTGGTTCGTTCGCCAACGTGCAATCTTCAGTTAGAGCTCTTCCGCCCCGCGCCACCGATAGGACCCTGTGGGATCGTGCGGAAGCGGCCGCTGAAAGTTAACTTTTTTATGTATTCCTGTTTTTTATGTATATCATTACACATTGTACTATAATAATTGTTGTTGAAATTGTAAGGACGCATCTGTCGGAGTCATAAGGTGTGACAGCGCGCTGACTGTTCCGACAGAGCACCGATCTCGACACTCGAGTAAGCAAAGTACCTGCCGTCGCTGCCGAGCCGGGGCCGCAGCGAGGCCGCAGCGGGCCGGCTTGCTGCAGTCAATCTATCGCCGCCACACGCTTTACTACTATATTATTTTAAAAAACATGGCGAACAGTAGATAACCTTTTCATATTTCTTGTTTTGAAAAATGTATTTCCTAATGTGTCAGTTAAGTGAGTCTTCGTTAACCTTTCACATTATTATGTTTTTTTTAATAATAATAGCTAATATATTTAATTGACAAGATTGTCGTGCAAACGCTGTGTCGAAGGCGGCGCGCAGACGATCGGACGTTTAGGTAAACACATGATTTATTGCACAGGTTCACTTCATTACACTGCACAGAACAACAGTCATTGTGCGCGCAAAGTATCAATAAAACTGCTTCTAAGGAAACAGTTTTATTTATACCCTGTGGCAACCTACTTTTCTGGTGTTTCGTACGACTCCTAAGCGAAACACACAACGAATCTGATAGTTCTGGTGTAAAGTTTAAATAATCGTCACGTTTGCAGGAGGCGCGAGGCGAGAGGTGCGGCGACAGGGGCGACAGAGGCGAGCGGGCGCGAGAGGGCGCGGGCCGCGGCGCGCTGGAGGCGCTCCGGCGGCACTCGCGGCAGGTCGCCGCGCGCCGCGCGCGCCGCGTGCAGGTGACCACTGCTGCTTGTGTCCCGAGGACCACTCAACACGGACATGTTAATCACGGAATAGATACCAACATTTGTATGACATGTCTACGGTATATTGTTGTTGCCTATGTTTTATGGTACAAGATGCCAAACGAACAAGCGGGACACCTGATGGGAAATGACCGCTAGCCATAGCATCAAGCAATTGTTTTGCGGATGCTTTGCCTTTTCCTTTACCTTTAATGGACAGAAGAAGGGATGGACACGAAAAAGGACACCCTCACAGGTACTACCGTCTCAAATTCGTGTGAAAGGCTCGTTGAAGGCGGTCTTCTCCTTGTATATCTAATCTCAACTCTAGTATGTCAGGGCTAAGTGGCTTGCCGCGTAAACTAACATACAGGTGTCCGGAAATGAAGTGTACATCGGTAGACCACGGATTCCTCGTCCGAAAATAAATTACTGTTTAACCAACTAGCTTACTGTGAATGTGAGAACGATTTGATCCTAGTCGGACATCGGGGCGCTGACTCTGATTTGCGTACGCACGCACTACGATCGGACAAGTGCAGAGCGCACATCCCCCCCCCCCCCCCCGCGCTGCCCGCTCTCGCCCTGCACGTCGCTCCAACACAAGCATCTGTATTTATAGTTTTATAGTGCGCGCACGCAGACCGGCGCTGACGGGTGCTGCTAGGAGTCTGTCCTACGGTCATTTTCCGCGCCTGAACCACATTTACAAAACACAAAATGTAAAATTTGTAACTATACCGATTCCACCTAGGCTGCTGTATCCATTTATAAAAACGAGTCTTTGCGTGACAATATATATTTATGTGTGCTGATTAAAGTACAGACGCTTCACAATGTAGTCGCGGCTTGTCGTCTGGGAGGAATATGTTCCGACATAATGTAGGCATTTTCGCCGGTTCATATTTAACATGAATTTGAACTATACATTTAAATTAAAGTTCAGTATTACTTGTTACAACGTCTGATAGCGAACGCCGTCATTTGTAAGACATTTGCTGACATGCCGGAGGCGGGCGGTGGCGGGCGGCGGCGGGCGGCGGCGCGGCGGGAGGTAACACTCGCGTGACGGCGTTCTCTCTGGTTTCAGTTCTCGGAGCGTGCGCGCGAGGAGGGGCGCGACGATGGCGAGGCCGGTGAGTGCCGAGCGGCTCGCGCGCTAGCGTGCGGCGCGGGAGCCGCTCACCACGCTTTGTGTGCGCAGACAGCGGCTCCGACATGTCCGGCGGCGGCGAGCGTCGCGGCTCCACCTGCCGCGTGGAGCTGGGCGCGCTGCTGGCGCCCGAGCCGCGCCCGCCCGACAGCAAGGTCAAGGTACGCCAAGGACGATTCCGCCCAACTAAATCCTTCCTATACTCCTCACGCGCTCTACATGCATATACCAAATCAAAAAATGCAAGATCGGCTGCCGGCCGTGCGTCCCACAGGATAGCGCCGGTGCGGAGCAGCGAGCGCGCCGGTCGCATTTGCATAACGACTCGCCACTCACCACTCGCCGCTTTCCCTTTGACCTACTTACTTTAGCTTTGAATATTGACAGTCTTATAAGACTCTCAGTTCCAACCCTTTTTATGCAAACGATGCGAGCTCGCCACGCGGCAGCAACGCGCCGTTAATTATAGAACGATTCGAGGGCAATACTTCTGTTATGAACATTGTGTATAAATCGTTACTAAATGCGTAGCGTGCTCGTACATCATAAAGCCATTCCCCGCGGAAGACGGGCCGGCGTCCTCAGCGCGTCAGGTGGGTAGTGGCATTAATCTTGCGAGCACTTTCGTGAAGGATATATTGCCAAAATATTTACTGCGTCAGGTGCTTTGCAGCATCCGTCGGTTGCTGAAATTAAAATTTACGCGGTTAGCAATATTTCTACGATAAAAAAATGTACCTTGTCTTAACTGTACCATAATTACGCAAGCTAATAACAATAATTGACACGAAATGATAAGAAACACACCATATTTGAAGCGGTGTCACGTCTACTCCTCGTACCTGCAACCAAAAGTCATTATTTGG
This sequence comes from Papilio elwesi, assembly GCA_029849275.1. Taxonomy (NCBI): domain Eukaryota; kingdom Metazoa; phylum Arthropoda; class Insecta; order Lepidoptera; family Papilionidae; genus Papilio; species Papilio elwesi. The sequence goes on along the minus strand of CM056691.1, from coordinate 10,137,738 downwards.
TTACCAAAGTTTCGATTAGTTTTTGAACATAGTCTGCAATGTGCCTAGCATTATGAAATGAAACCGTACTACGACTGGTGGGTGTTTTATTCAAAGGATTCAGTTTGCGAAGCCGGACGATGTTATACTGGGATCGAATCCTTTACGACCGGCCACAACGGAACGTTCGTTGGCTCGATTATTTAATTGAAAACGGCACTCGTTTGTCTTCTGTCACTTACGAACTTTATGATGCAATCTCGCGCACGTCCACTTCCACAGCGCCACAGCATCCATGGCATGACGGAGGAGGAGAATGTGGTGCGGCCGCACCAGGAGATGGCGGTACTCTCGCTGGAGGAGAAGAAGTACCTGCTGGGCGTGGAGCGCGGCGATGTAGCGGGCACGCGGCGCGTACTGCAGCGTGCGCGCGACACCGGACATATCAACGTCGACTGCGTGGACCCGCTGGGCCGCAGCGCTTTACTCATGGCCATAGACAACGAGAACCTGGAGATGGTAGAGCTGCTGCTCGAGTTCGGCGTGGAGACGCGCGACGCGCTGCTGCACGCCATCTCCGAGGAGTTCGTGGAGGCCGTGGAGGCGCTGCTGGACCACGAGGAGCGCACCAGGAAGCCGGGGGAGCTACATGTAGGCTTAACTTATATTTTTCATATATTTGTGTATAGTCATATCTGTTTTTAATGGGTCTACCTTTAGCTTTGCCATGGTTGTCGGCTCAATGTCTAAGAGGGCGAGCGACCCACCACCAGGTCGGTTGCACCAATTATTACACAAGGTGAAAAGCGAGTTAAAATATTTAAATTAACTTGACCACTTTGTCATGAAGACTAGTTTTCATTCGGGAGAGAAGGTGTATCAAGGATAACAAAACAATCAGTTGTTGAAAGACATATTTATTTGGCGGCATGCGGCATGCGGCATCCTAGTCAACTAATCACACAAAATGTGCGAATATGTTATGCATATTTGTTGTCTTACGAACACTGACTAAAAGTCTAATGATCATTGTTTTGCTTCTCATTGCGTTTGTAACATCCCCGTTATAATCGTTTTTCTCAAATATCTACCATGTACTTGTAAAATCTTGTAGTTATAAGAGACTCGTTAGAGAGTAAACAAAGCGTGAAAACACGTAATGAGCGAGCGGCGCGTTGCAGAGTTGGGAGGCGCTGCCGCCGGAGACGGCCACGTTCACGTCGGACATCACTCCGCTCATCCTGGCGGCGCACCGCGACAGCTACGAGATCATCAAGCTCCTGCTGGACCGAGGCGCCGCGCTGCCCGTGCCGCACGACGTGCGATGCGGCTGCGACGAGTGCGTGCGGTCGCGCCGCGAGGACTCGCTGCGCCATTCCCGCTCGCGCATCAACGCCTACCGCGCGCTCGCCTCGCCCTCGCTCATCGCGCTCTCGTCCAAGGATCCCATCCTCACCGCCTTCGAGCTTTCCTGGGAGCTGCGTCGGCTGTCCGCGCTCGAGCACGAGTTCAAGACCGAGTATCAGGAGCTTCGCGTGCAGTGCCAGGAGTTCGCCACCGCGCTGCTCGACCACACGCGCACCTCGCACGAACTGCAGGTGCTGCTCAACCACGAGACGGGCGCGCCGCCCGCCGCGCTGCCGGAGCCGGGCGCGCCCGAGCGCATGCGCCTCTCGCGTCTCAAGCTCGCCATCAAGCTGCGCCAGAAAAAGGTAAGCTGTACAAGACCGATTGCGACGCAGACTCACATAAATTTTGTTATCCTTACATACAACGAGCTAATGGCATGCTTCAGTTCGTGGCGCACCCGAACGTCCAGCAGCTGCTGGCGTCCATCTGGTACGAGAGCGTGCCGGGCTTCCGGCGCAAGAACATGCTGCTGCAGGCGGCGGAGATGACGCGCATCGGCGCCATGTTCCCTCTTTACTCGCTGGCGTACATCGCGGCGCCGCACTCCGCCGCCGGCCGCACGCTGCGCAAGCCTTTCATCAAGTTTCTGTGTCATTCCGCCAGCTACTTTATGTTCCTCTGTGAGTAACTTTTTTAACAAAGTAACGGGTGATCGGATGTTATGCGACCTCTGCTAGCCGTCAACGTCTGTTGCTGTCGACAGGTACGGATGTGTTGCCAGCGTAGCAAAATGCTATTAAGTAAATATTTAATCCATTTTGTTGGTTTTACGAAGATGTAAATAAAAAAGGATTATACAAATACCACACAACTTTAATTAAACTTTAGTACTTTACAACAGTCATGTGCACAGGGAACTAACATTAGAATAACTCACAATACCCGAAAAATTAGTTTAATGTGAAGATAAAATGTTGTTGTGCATCAGCTGGGCTGTTTGTTCCGCAGTCCTGCTGATCCTGGCGTCGCAGAGGATCGAGACCACTGCGGGCGGCGTGCTGTGGGAGACGCCGCAGGAGCCGCCGCAGGAGCAGCCGGTGTCGCGCCGCGGCTCGGTGCCCTCGCTCATCGAGTGGCTCATACTGGCCTGGGTTAGCGGTGCGTTATCCTATCATTTGCTCAAATTTTACCAGTAAGCCGGAAAAGGATATACGAGTGGGTACAAGATATGAAAAGTCTCCCACTGCGACCGCTTATCGTCTTTTTTTTCGCCGGACTTCGGACCGTGTTTTTTGCGGGCTTTGCGGTGCTGTATGGTTTACAATGTTAAGGTGAAAACGGGAAACAGGAACAAGAACGACAAATATAACGATGGGTAGATGACACCAAAAGTATAGCAGGCCCGGAACGGTTGCGGAGATCTTTCGAGGAGGCCTATGTCAACCCCTAGGACAACCCATTTTATGGATACAGAAAACAAAAAAAATAAAAGGAGTGAATGGAAGCAAATTATATAGAAATAGATTAAGTTAAGTAATTAAATATATATACAATATGAACTTATTTATTTATTGTATGGTATACAATTAATGTGTGTACGTGCACCGGATGCCGGTCCGGCGATCAATTCACGCCGAAAGCACCAGCGATCTAACGATCATGGCCCTTTCTCAGCGGGTCGATCCATCCGTGCAATTTAAATACAGTAATGGCGGGAGCGGCGTGGGAGTACAAATATTTAATATGTTTGCGCGCAGGTTTGATCTGGAGCGAGGTGAAGCAGCTGTGGGACATGGGGCTGCGGGAGTACGTGCACGACATGTGGAACGTCATCGACTTCGTCACCAACTCGCTGTACGTCGCGACGATAGCGCTACGCGTCGTCTCGTATTTCCAGGTTTGCAATTTTATTTCAATGATTCACTCGTTGAACGATACAAAATAGTCGTAATTTGTTTCGATAACTGAGCTGGTCGCTTTAATCGTTTCATTAGGTTCGTCGTGAAATGGCGAGGGATCTTCAATGGAATCAGCCTCGGGAGATGTGGGACGCGTGGGACCCTATGCTGCTGTCGGAAGGCTTGTTCTCCGCCGCCAACATCTTCAGCAGCCTGAAGCTGGTCTACATATTCAGCGTGAACCCGCACCTGGGGCCGCTGCAGGTGTCCCTGAGCCGCATGGTGCTGGACATTCTAAAGTTTTTCGTTTTGGATATTCTCGTTATCTTCGCGTTCTCTTGCGGTGAGCGTTTCGTCTGCGCGAGTACTTCGACTAGAAATAAAGAGGACTATGCATTATAATGTAATGTTTCTTTGTTTAGGCTTAAACCAGTTGTTGTGGTACTACGCTGAAATGGAGAAAAAGCGTTGCACGACCAGCAACGCCGCTGCGGCGAACAGCACCATAGCGGACCCGAATGCCTGCATCGTGTGGAGACGATTCGCAAAGTACGTTGAAACCTTTTTACTTGCACATTAAGGTTCTAGGTGGGTAAAATAGGAAACTTGTGAAGAATTCGAATGGCCAGCTCCCAGCCGGGAACTACTGTGAAGCCTTTGAGCTTATTTTTTACATTTGTCATGTGGTTAGTAGCAAAGACTATAAACCACTCCTCCTTCAGTCTGTTCGAGACGATGCAGACGTTGTTCTGGGCGGCGTTCGGGCTCGTGGATCTGGACTCGTTCGAGCTGGACGGCATCAAGATCTTCACGCGCTTCTGGGGCATGTTCATGTTCGGCACGTACGCCGTCATCCAGGTCATCGTGCTGCTCAACCTGCTCATCGCCATGATGAATCACTCCTATCAGCTCATATCCGTAAGTAATCCTTCATAGCGTCACTATATTTAGTTTAAGGAATCTATTATTGTGTGCTGTTTAATTACGATTTACTACTTATTTGTCGCGTTGATAAAACTTTCACTTCTCTATGTCAAAGTCGCAACAAAGGTCTCTCCGTTGTCTGGCCGGAGAACTGGCGGAAGACAAGTATTTCATAATGAAGAGCTCAATTAGAAACTACCAGCTTAAACTATTCGATCGACTGCAACAATTTCAAACACTTTTGGAATAAGAAAGAATATAAACAAAAGATTACACTAAATTATTCGTCGGAATATACATTGTCGTGGTATAAAGTGAAATGCGCGCGTGTTGTCAGGAGCGCGCCGATGTGGAATGGAAGTTCGCCCGCAGCAAACTCTGGATCAGCTACTTCGAGGAGGGCGGCACCGCACCGCCGCCCTTCAACGTCATCCCCTCGCCCAAGTCCGCCTTCTACACATGGAACTGGCTACAGCGACGGCTCTGCGGCCACGCGCGCGCCAAGCGCGAGCACATGCGCACCATTCGGGTGAGCCAGCGCATCACACATACCTAGATCCAAAGGTGCTGAGTTTAGGCGCCAGAGGGACAATTTTTAACCGTGCATTTGTTCCAGTAAACGACACCTTTTTGTAAAGAAACCCTTACTAAGAAAAACCACATGCGTTCGTAAGAAGAAATCAATCCATACTTTCGAAAGCCACAAGAAAATATTTACTAAACTCTTAATCGCCAGAATCATTTAATTAATTAAACCGTACGTGACTAATGTTCATATATGTTTTCAGAGGAAAGCAAAGCAGGCGAATGAACGAGATTTTCGTTATCAGGTAAATATATTTAAGCATCGCAAACAACTGGGCAGGGACAGCAATGTGAAACAATTTGGTGAGGGGACAGGCCGAAAACGACCCAGACCCGTTCAGTGCAAATTTGACGACGAATCTCGGCGATGCCAATCCAGGAGAGTACGTTAATTCCTGTAGATAAATAAATTAAAGGAGAATTCATTTACGCAAATTATAAGCTTTGAGTGTTTCTGTCAGCGTGTCTGGTGGACAGTAGTTAGATGAAATAACGGTGGCGTGTCGCAGGCCATCATGCGCAACCTGGTGCGGCGCTACGTGACGGTGCAGCAGCGGCGCGCCGAGAGCGGCGGCGTCACCGAGGACGACGTCAACGAGATCAAGCAGGACGTCAGCGCGTTCCGCTGCGAGCTCGTCGAGATCCTGCGCAACTCCGGCATGAACACGTCCACCGCCAACGCGGGCGCTCCCGGTACGACACGCCTCGGCCGCGCCCGCAACTAACAAGAACACATGTCACTGATCATTTCATCACTGTTAGTCACGTGTGCATGTGGACTGCGGTGCGCTAACGCCGCGCAGGAAGACCGGCGCCGAGCGCCGACGACCAGCCTGTTATCACCATAAGCTGCTGGCCACAGCTTGCCGCTATCTCATCTCTTATTTATTATTCCACCAATAATTATCTACTTTGTAATAATTCTCACCTTCTTGCGTCACCGGCGAGGCGAGCGAGGCGAGCACGGCAGAGCTTATGTATGTCATAAGTAGCACCTGGCGACCAAGATTCACTCGTCGTTTTTCATTTACGATTTTTTTTATTTGGAAAAGATATTCAGTGACTTCTGCCGCCCGCCCTAACGAAATGTTGGTTATTAGCCATTTATAAAAAAATCTTGAGAGTTGAGTTGTTTTAAGATAAGACACTTCTTGTGTAGATAAACTTAAAAACAAAACTTTACGCAATGCAAACGCAACGCCAAAAAAATATTTAACATAAATTTACAAGTTACAAATTTTACATTATTACATTAGCTGTGATGGGGCATTAATAATTTATTATTATATAACAAGGCGGCGGTGGCGGCAAGAAAAACCGTCAAAAGGAGCGTCGTCTGATGAAAGGGTTCAACATTGCGCCGGGCGGGTCGCTCGCGCCCGTCGACGAGTTCCTGGCGTCGCTGCACCACGAGCACGGCGGCGTGCACGGGGCGCACGGCGCGCACGCCTCGCTGTCGGCGCTGCTCGGCGGCCGGCTGCGCGCCAGCCAGTCTAGCCTGTCGGATGGCGGCGGCGGGCCGGGGGCGCCGGGCGCGCGCCGCAAGCCGCCGCACAAGCGCCGCTGGGGCACCATCATCGAGGCGGCGCGCGCCGCCCGCGTGTCGCGTCTCATCGGCCGGTCGCGCTCCGAGGACTCCGTGTGCGACCACGCGCGGCCTTCGCCCAGGTTGGTTGCATGACGTTCGTATGATAATGTGTTGTACATCACTTCATCTACTTTTTTTCTGGTAACTTCGTTACGTATTTTAAAAATGAAGATGATGATTATGAGAATAATACTTAATACAAGTTAATTATAATTAGAATATTAGATTGAGCTTCGACACTAGTTCCGAAAAGAGTCAAAGTGTTGTTGCATTCGCTCCGTTCGTACAAAACATTAAATGGCTTTACGTTGTGAGATTTTTTAAGAAACATATTTATTATTTCTTTGACAGCGGCAGCGAGCGCTCAGAGTCGGGCAGCGACTCGCAGCGTAGCCCCGAGCGTGCGCGCAGCGGCCCGCTGCACCCGCTCTCCGCGCTCGCCGCGCTCAAGCGGAAGCGTAAGAAGTTCTCGGACTCGCGGCGCGCCGCCGAGGAGCGCGCCAACGAGGCGCTGCAGCGCGCCAGCTCGGTGCCGGCAAGAGCACCGCCCGCGCCGCCGCCGCGCGCGCCGTCCGGGCCGGCACCACCGCCCCGTGCGGCGCCCCCCGTGGCCCCCGCGCCCGCCGGCAGCCGGGAGCCGCTGCTGGCGAGTCTCGATGATGACGCGCATAAAGTTTGTATTAGTTTCGAAATGTAAGGCATAATAAAGTGGCATAAGAATGTACGAGACGACATTTTTGTCAGGAATCTTGCGGACAGTGCGGGTACGAAGCGAGCATCGAGTGCGTGACGGAGGAGGCGCAGGAGCAGGCGGGCGGGAACGGCGCGGGGGCGGGCTGCGGGCGCTGCGCCGCGTTGGCGCGCCTGGCCGGCGTGACGCCGCTGCACGGCCACGCGCCGCACCACTCGGCCGGCTGGCTGTAGGCGCCGGGCGCTCCTGCGACCGCCTGGTTGGCGTCATGTCTAAATGTTTACCTTACAGTACGACAAATAATCATAGAGGCACTGCGTCACTTCACACATTATTTAGAGAGTTGTCGAACGCGATTAGCGCGGATCAAACGTACATATTCAGCATTTGTGCAATAAAAGTATTCGTAAGTAGAGACGTGCACGTATCGCTGTCAGCTAAGTAATGGTGAGCCAGTAGCGCCCTGCAGCTCTAGCGCCGACTGCAGGGTACATCTTACGCGTAGAGTGATGTCCCATGTGGACGGAGGTATTTATGTAACTGAACACCAACTAGTCTAGATGCTAATGAGGTTAAGAGCATTAGCGTTAGCAAAAAAATTGAATCTAACATATTTTATATACGACTTATAATGTCTACTAAATGTAATAGAATAAATATACAATATAAAAATGTGTTCCACAGTTTTCCAGTCGTTTAGTCCGTCAGCACGAGCACACAGAGATATATTTAGTGACCGACCTCCAGCTGCAGACAGAGATAGTAATGTGACGCGTTCATCCTATTACCGCGGCCGCATCTCAATCGATTGCATCTCTTATAAAACAACTTAGATTTTACAACAAATTAGAATTAGATGCATGCACATGTTTTGTAAAACGTTAGCGATTAACATTAACGCCTAGCCGTAGGCTTTCACAAATTATTATGACATGGATAAGTAGCTAAACAATACAAGGGATACTTCTGAAGTGTTTGAGAAACATTCCGCGCCGAGCAAACGCACTGAACTTTATCGTAAAATAATAAAACGTCAGCAGAAAACTAACCCATGAGATACATTGAGCTCAGCGCCCTTTTACTCCGTCTGCGTCAAAGCCTAGCCAAAACTATGATTTATGTAAATCCTGTCAAACAACATCGTGAGGCGGGTTTGTATCGCAATAGATCGCGCTGTCGGTTGTCATAAGCAAATTCAATTATTTTATTAAAGGCCTAATACATTAATACAGGGATGACATAAAGGATACATGACCCTCATGTCGAATTTAGCACAACGAATAAAGTAGTTCCATTTGGTATATCTGCAAAACGCACACAGTCCGTAGCCCGGCTTCCGTCGCCCTCGCCTGCTTGCCGGCATAGCCCGCTGCCCGCGCCGCGCGGTCATGCTGTCACGTGTCATTCATTAGTTTATAATGTTGTCGTGAGCTGAGCGGACACAGCTGGAGGTGGCTCACGTCCAACTATAAATAACAAAGAATGCGAAGTACACATAACCTTAACGTGGTTATGGAAACATATCGACTTAAATATTGAAGTACCGTGCATTCTGAACGCGCCGGCTTCCTTCAGCCACTGCCAGGCCCCGTCAGCCAGCTCCACGCGTGCCCGCTCAGGATGTTAACCTAATAGCACCGGAGGCCTTCACATGTGTTTAGTTGTACTAGCGGCGCGCCGCACGATTTATATTTTATAAGGAATTGTTGTTTATTTATACATTGTATTTGTATATAATGGTGCGAAGATGAATAAAAACTGGCACTACACACTTCTTTATTTTATTCTACTATATCTAGTGGTAAACGCAAACTTCCTAATTCCTCACTAGAAATTTACTGGGTTTAAGTCAGGTGAAGGCTGGTCACGAAATTGTTCCGGACCGCCCTATCCACCTGCCCAGGTATTCTTGGTGTAGAACTTCTCTGTCTTCAATAATCCTGGTAAATGAATTTGCAAAAAATCTAAATGGGCTTCGCCGTTCGGGATCGCGAAGGGTCCAATAATTTTATCATTCATAATCCCGGTTCACATAATTACATCACACGCCACATACGCCACTCGTGTATTATATCAGAATCAATTTTACTTAGTAAAAAGCTAGTAGTAGAAATAGGGTTTATTTTAAAGAAAGGGTTTACCTTGTCAGCGTGTATTACTTTTTGGAATCCAGACTAAATGCGCCAACTTTTGAATTTAGTTGCTAAAATACCGTAGCACATTTTTATTTGCAAACAGTCAGTTGAATTTGGGCATTGTAAAAAATTTTGATTCTTTATTGGGTAATCTTGTACGCCGATGACCAGGTCGTGTTTGCGTTTTCGGCTGAGGACTTACAACTTATGCTGAATGTAATTAATGATTCATTGGAAGGTAAAGGTATGAAGATGAATGTAGACAAACCGAAAGTTATGGTGTTGAACAAAGTAAGACATTGATATAAATGTTAACGGCAAAGAGGTTGAACAGGTGGAAGAATTTGTGTATTTAGGATGTATGTTTAGCAGAGCTGGTAGACACGTTAAAGATTTTGGAATTATGGAAATCCGTTATCTCTGCCTACCCCTCTGGATTATGGGCGATGACGCATATTTATTTATGTATGATTTACAAAATAATCCTTATTCTGGGCTAATTAGTCACAGTACTTGAAATATCAGCACAGGGTATGAATTTTCCTGATTTTTTTAAATTACTTAAAAATTACACGACAAATATTTTATTTAAGTTTTCGTATAACCGTCACCACTCGGGCTCTCATCACCTGTTTTCAGTTTGACGTTGCTTTAAGGGACATATATATATAAAATAATACGTCGATCGATCCTTCCTCGACGTTTTATTCAGATAACGTAGTATACCGCCATCTAAGTAAATATTCAGTCACCAGTAAGTTATCATCCATTGACAACAATGTATGTACCACAAGAGATGGCGCTAGGTGACAATACCAACGCGAATTCGTCCGCGGTGGATTCAATGGTTTAATCGTGCGCTCATGCGTATAATATTTGACATAGGTTGTAGCTTTCTTCTTATTCTCATCACACAATATTCTGTACACACTATATGACTACTTATAACAATCAGTCAAGGCTCGGGCCTCAGGTGTTGTCACGACTGTTGACAGAAGTACAAATTGAGTCTCCTTCCTTTGACAAGTGCTTATATAGACTTGCTGTCTTATGTCAGCTACGCAACTATGACTACTACTACGTTTCAGTACCGTACTCTTGCATTTCCGGCAAACCGGAAATGTATGACAAAGTAAGCGACAACACGTATTTCTTTTTTTCCCCTTCTCCCCATCATTTTTCTAGTAATAGGTTCGGTAATTGTGTCTCCGGCAGCTCACCAGGCTAAAATGCAGAATACTTTTAATACGCTTGTTTTCAATGAGGTTGTGGTATTACACCAAGCCGGACTACCATCCGTGCAACAGATTGTAGCTGCTGCGCGCGTGACACAGAAATAAAGCATAGCGATAAACAATGAGGCACCAAAATATTAGTCCAAGATGACTAACCTTCTCTGGAAGCCTTAGCTCTGCTGCCATGCTGGCAAGGAGTGAGCACAGGTTAGCTGCTTCAGCAATCCATTCATTTAAATTAATTTGCAATTTAATATTTAAGTCAGAGGTAGGTGTTATAATGATACGCAATAGATTAAGTTATTTTTAATTTATTTCCATATCTGTGTGTGGAAATACGGAGGAATGAGTTAATTGTGGCGACATCTGTGGTAACTTCGCGCGTTATAAACTAGAATAAATAAATTTGTACAAATATGAGAAAAACCTGTGGCAAACCCGGTCACAACATGACTCAACCGCTTTATGTGTTTTAATTGAAACAACATAACATTTCTACTTAAAGCAATTTTGTTTTTTTTTAATTGAATAAAAACTTTATCAACTGTAAATTTTTCTTTTCATAATTACCCGATTTGAGCGTTAATGCGTGTTGCGTAGCAAGGCGTAGTGGCTCAGAGCGCGGCGAGGTCGAGCGGCTCGTAGTGCTGCGCGCGCGGGCGGCGCACGGCCAGCTCCACGCGGCCGGCGCTCGCGCTGAGCAGCACGCCGGCACCGCGCGCCAGCGCCCCGCGCTCCGCAGCCAGCGCCAGCTGGTTCACCACGCGCCGCTCGACCTCGTGCTTGATGGACCGCGCGCCGTAGTGCACGTCGTACCTGCCCGCGTGCCCGCGCACAACACCATTAGTACTTGAAGTCCTCATCACTAATATGAAAGCCATATGATATGCGGTGCTCACCCGTCCGCTAAAGCGCCGAGCACGCCGCCCTCCCAGCGCAGGTCCACGTCGTGCCGGCTTTTAGCCTTCTCCGCCCACAACTTGAGCTCCATGTTCACCAGCGTCAGCAACTCCTGCCGCGAGAAAGGAAGGAAGTACACGATCTCGTTAATGCGACCCAAGAACTCGTCGCGACCAAAATGCTTCTTTAAAATGGGTCTCACGACGCTGTCTTTGAAATGACGGGAAACCTCCAGAGTCTCCTCGGAATCTTCGTTGTCGTCGCCTGTTGGCGGCGAGGGCGGCTTGTTCTCCACCTTCTCTGCGATCGGAAAAAATAAATTAGAACATTGGATTGGCACAACGTCAGAGTGAGATTACGGCTCTAAATCGAAGTACCTTTAGGAATATCGGAGACCTGCGGGCGCGTGCGCTGCGCCGCGCGCACCTCCGCCTCGCGCCGCAGCTGCAAACCGTACTGCGCGATTTCATCCGAAGCGAGATTGGACGTCATTACAAATATAGCGTTCTTGCATTCGATGAGCTTTCCCTTGCCATCCGTCAGCCGACCCTGTGACGACCAACGCGTTTAGGAATTTGTAAGGAATGGGAAAATAACGTGCGGTCGATATATACAGGGTGATGTAACCTCATCGAACAATTGCAGTAGAACCGTTAAGACATCGGGGTGCGCCTTGTCCACCTCATCGAAGAGAACCACGGCGTCTGCGCGGCGTGCCAGCGCGCGCGTCAGCTGCCCGCCCTCCTCGTGGCCCACGTAGCCGGGCGGCGCGCCGATCAGCTTGGCCACCTCGTGCTTCTCCTGGTACTCCGACATGTCGAGGCGAATGAAGGCCGCCGGGTCGTCCTTGTGCATGTAGCGTGCGAGCTGTTTGGCCAACTCGGTTTTCCCTATGCCCGAACTTCCGAGGAAGAGGAACACGAGAGGATGTTCTTCGTCGGCCCAACCGTTTTCTTTACGACGGACCGCCGCGGCGACGGTCTCGATGGCGGCCTGTTGGCCCACGATGAACTGCTTGAGTCGTTGTTCGAGAGGAAAGCGTCGACGCTCCTCCGCGGCTGCGGCCGCCGCGGCCTCCTCCCAGCGGCGCGTGTGCTGCAGGATGAGTTCACGCGCCGGGGACGGATCGCGGGTGTAATGCAGCGGGCGCCGCCCCGCGTGGTCTCTAGCCGTGGGATCCGCGCCGTTCTCTAGCAGCTCGCGCGCACACGCAGCCGAGTCGGCGAGAGCCGCATAGTGTAGTGCCGTCCAACCCAAAAAAGAAGCTCGGGCATTCATAGAGCCGCAGAATTCGTCTTCGCGGCTTTGGAGCGCCTCGAGCGGATGGAGGCCAGCCAGCGATGCGGCGGCGGAGGCGCCGGCGTAGCGCTCGCGCAAGTCAGGTCGCGCGCCCCGGCGGAGCAGCTCGCGCACGGCGGCGGGACGATCGTTGGCCGCGGCCACCATCAGTGCCGTCCAGCCCAGAGAGTGTCGCATGTCCGCAACGCTTTCCGCTGATCCACGCCGACTCTCGCTTGCCGCCTCTATTTGTCTGCAATAATTGATTGATATTGATAAGGCAACATGGTATTGTGTCGACAGTATATCCCAGTAGAAGATGGTTAGCGCTCGCAGCGCTGCTACTATTCAGAAAGATACGCACTCAATCCTTTCGATACCTTCATTCAAACAGTCTGATTGCCTGACTTTTGCTGTCAGTTTATCGAACCAAGCTTTCTTCTTCGCATTCACTTCCATTCCCATATCCCACCACACCATGTTGGCTTTCCTTGCATCCTCTCTCTTGTTATACCACATTCAGTGGCAGCTTCCACTATCCCATTATTTATTTTACCCCAACCAGTCTTAACATCCATTTCTTTCGATATAAGGAGCACCCATAACCGACGAGCATGAAAACGTAGATGTATGAATGTAGATGAAGCGAGAGAAGTGTACCAGGATAGTGCCATATGGAAATCCATGATTACTGCCTACTCCTCAGGTTACGGACCTGAGCATACATTAATTTATTTCACTCATGCAAACTCAGCCATATTGATTAAGGATTTGAGATAAACAATAGACAAATTATTTTAGGAGCAGTTTTCATACACTTTACTTAACAGTGTAAGTAAACTGCTTACTGCTTTTGTAATTCAAGAATAACATAAATACTTGCAGACTCTTGTGAATATTGTGAACAGTATAATATATATAAGTGAAAATATATCAAACAATAAAGCAAAGACATACTTAAGGAGCTCCTGCACATTGCCAGTCTGAGCGGCCTTGAAGAACCTCTTCTCTGAAAGAACATATAGTTTGTTACAATCAAAATTAATATGATCGCCAGCAACATAAAAGTGTTGCTGGGATTCTTCGTGGACCTGAGCTAGAAATAATTCTAGTCCCTGCCCACACGCAAAATATGCAGTAGTTGCATTGTGGAAAAGTAGCCCCTAACTACTAATATAGTTCTATACTAGTATGAAGGGTAGCTGAACACATGCACCGTTGTTAGCCCACAGTTTAGTTTAATACTAGGTTTTATTTTGGTTTAGTTTTAATTACGCCTTTATGATGTAATAGGTTAAGTATCAAAATTTTGTAAATTTAGGCAACATTTTTGTTACATGTGACAAACTAATATCTAATGTTGTTTGCTTGCTTGCTACTGCACTGCACATCAGGTGTGAGTCAAATGTGTGCAACACTAAGTCATCACTAGCCTGTTGACTTCTCTGCGGTGCTTGTGAAAGGCTAGGTAACTTAATTCGTTTTCTTCAAGATTTATCTATTTTCCATACCACTCATTTAAATTTTGCTAACTTACATTCCACTCACAAATAACTTATATAATACTGTACTTTGTAAGCCATTTGGTTTGCACATGCACTGCAAATTACTAGTATGTTCCTCATGTCACCCTTCTTTTTCCCCACACAAGGCCAGCGAAACACACAAATACATATAAAATAAAAATAAAACCCACCGTTAAAAACATAGTCAGCAGCTAATATCGCCAATCCCAAGGAAGCTGCTCCTAGTAGTTTGCGAAGTTCACTATTGTGGGATGTAAAAGACAGCTTTTCTACGGCGTTGCTTGAAACACTTCGTCTCATTGGGACGCTCAGAATTCGACTTGAGCCCATCATAAACCGCAGCAAGCGATTAACTGATCTTGTCTCTCTAAACATGATGCTCCAGTTTAATTCAGATATTCAAATTACACTTTTGGAAATTCGTAAATTGAATGTTGAAATTTTTCATCTTCATTGTCTTATTCATTATTTAAGCATTCTTAAGAACACGCAATACACTGTTTTTTGATTTTCCATTAGGTTCACGTCAGTCAAAGGGAATGCCCAAAACAGTAGTATTTGTGTGTAGAGGATTTGTGAATTGTAATGTGTGATTGTGTGATAGATAAGATATGATGTCTGATATTTTCTTGTGTATTTTTTTATTTGTCATGAAGTTTACATGTGTCCTGTTATGTATGTCAATGTCAAACATCAGTTTTGTTGACACATGGCTGTGTTCCACTATGCGTTAACAACGCCAAATATGAAATTTTAGCTGTTCCACTTAGGACTATGATCGTTGTGATCGCGAAAAAAAAGTGACTAATGACGTAATCATTTTCGCTCGCCCTAAACTCACAACGACCCATCTCCAAATGTGGATCTTTGTAAGCGGTCACAAGTTTTGCGTGTTTTTACAAACTTAAAGTAACAAAGTTTACTCTATGTGACACTAGCTGGTCCGGCAAACTTCGTTCCACCCTATAATTAATAACACACTAATCACTATTTTGGCGATAACGGCTTACATACAAAAAAAAGAGAAAGAAGATTTCTTTTATTAGAGAAGGGGGCAAACGAGCGACGGAAACACTGAGGTGATCAACGATCAACATGGTATAGATGTAACACTTACGGTTTTTGCAGCGCACACCATAGCTCGCTTATGGCGGAAGTTTTTCCTCGTTACTTAACACTATATTATAATATTATATAATATATAATTAACACAATATCTTTATAAATTATAGCATACATGTCATTCGGATGTGTAAGTTATATTATTGTAAGGTTTCATTAAAATCCATTCAATAGTTTTTGCGTAGAGTAAGAAACATTTATACATCCATATATCTAATCTATACTTATAAACATTCGCATTTATGATATTATATCTATGATAGGATTATTTTTGCGCAAAAATATCCTACTATCACCGAAAATATGTTCTTATTATATTTAAACGTAAATTAGTTAAAGTATAAAATTCATCATATCCCTTCAATTTTATCACTCATTTGGGTTTGGCACAGTATGAATGTCCATACTGAACAGGTTTTGGCAACAGTAATGGCATGTAAATCGAGTTAACCACTAATTATTAAAGTTTTTTTTGTTCACACTTACAAACTGAAACCTAACCACTTTAAGCTCTTGCTTTATTTTTTTCTAACTCGCCATTTGAATTATTTACATCAACGCTTACGCTGATGTTTTATGTTTTACTTTATAGATGTATGTTATGGTAAAAACAATTAATGTAAAAAATACGATTATAAATTTTTATTCTGCGAAGTGAGAAATATTTTTGTTTGATGCCACGCGGATGAAGTCGCAAGTAACAGCTAGTAAGTATAATAGCTGTCTGTATAAATTTCACTGTATTTTTCTCAGTTACTTCTTAAAGATCGCATCTCAACGGCATTCACTTTACTAACATGCTTTTCCTGCCAAACCCAACTCTCACTTCCATATTAAAGTGGGAACCACCTGTCATACAGCTTTATTGATGCTAAACCAGTCTGAATAGGCCCCGTTATTCTAACACATGCTGTAGAATATTTTAAAGAGATTTTAACGCTTATGTTCACTTTTATTAGACCACTGTTCAACGCAAACGCAACCAAGGTTGACCATAGATAATCTCAATATCAATGTAACGTTTTCTGGTTTTCTGTCACTTTTTGTTTTTGATTCGACAGTTAAATAAATAATTGTAGAGGTGGTTGTAACGTAAGTTATTTTCGTTCTTAAAAAACCTGTGAGAAGCTTGAACAGTAAAATTTATAAATTTGAAGTTTATCAAACATACGTTTTAGAAAAAATTATAGTTAAGGTCCAGTTAAATTATGGTTATTTTTCTGTAGTTGCTACAGGGTTGTGTTGACATATGAAGTGTTTATGTATCGGTTTACTCGCGGTTTGTTTTCATTCATATAGTGATGGCTTTAGGGGGGTCTACGTATTTGAAAGATGCATCCATGCTGCAGCAATTGCTCGAAGAAATCAATTTTCAGCGAACCAAAGAGATGCGGCAACTCATGAAAGATGGTGAGTTTTCAATATTTGCATGTTAATTAATTAGTAATATGGCAATAAGCATTGCTGGTCAATGCTTGAAATGGCACCTTTATACATTGCATGTGGCCTCCTATGAAATGGAGGCATGATCAGTAAAGAGAATCCACTATGTGTGTGGTTAAGTTCCTAGAGTGTGTATGAGTGACCAAGACCTGTATTCAGCAGTGGACATCCTTAGGTTTGAAGTTTATAAAATCAATTAGCAAAGTAATATTACTTAAGCATTAAAAAGGAATGATGAAAAAGGGGAGTAGGATTTGATGGGGGAGGGGATGGATAGGAAAATATCCAAAGGTGGGTAGGATAAGATGGCAAATGATCATACAGTTCACCTCAATAGGTGACTAATTTGATTCAGCTCTGAAGACTGGCACGATTCCCTGCCCATTGTTAAACAGCTTAATGACCTCTGGTCGACATTTAGCACCTGATAAGTATTTTGTGATTATAAATAGATCTATTTAAAAAACTATCACCAAAATTACTTTTCTCGCAATTCCATAAAATGTGTGCTTAGTTAATTTTTTTATAGAATAATTGGCTCCTATGCCTAGGCATGTAGCAGCTTTGCCTGCCCTTAATAAGCAGAGATGATAAACAGTAAAAAAGGATATTCTGACGTATCTATGTCCTCTCCCGTCAAATCCTCTTCCCTTTCCAGGAAAATGACTTGAATTAGGCCCCTGGATCCTCACCATCATACAAAACGTTGAATACTTCTACTCAACACCTGTGTTCTGTGAGGTTTTGTATCTACCAGTTGAGATGTCCCATATTTGCAACAGATGTCGTGGGATCTACTGAAGTGGAAATAGTTTATTAATATTGAGATTAAATTTTTAATGTTACAAAACCACAGCATTGTGTGTGGGCATGGCATCTGTAAACTGTGTTGAGACTATACAAACACTTGGCAATAGGTCTTTAGGTAGCCAGATGGTATTTTGCAAAATTCTTAGGCACTCCCCATTGTTTTGACATCCACATTAGTGCACAGATACATTCTTATCAATTTCATAATATTCCTTGTACTCCCGACATGGTGTTTTTTAAGTAATGGCAAAACGTCACCTGCCCCATGCCATGAGGAGAATATATTGGGTCAAACAATACCACCATTACTTAGTAATTTTTCTGCTCATAACATAACTGTATCATTACATAAAGTTATTATGCTCCATGTGTTAATGCTCAAATGCCTTACCTGGGTCATCCCTGTAGAGTATAATTATTATATTATGCTTATGTAACAATGAAATGTGAATTATTCATAGGTTTTTTATAAGTCCATAACAAATCACACGCCCCAATAACGGTTAAGTAATTACCACAAAATGACTGCGCTTTTGTTTTATCAGAATATAAAGTAGAAAAGTCGCAGCCTTGTCTCTTAAATGTATCTAAAGATATCACATTAAGATCTGATCCCATATCTTACTTAAAAACCTCTCGCATTCCATTACTATTTAAAATTAAATTTTCATACCATTTGCTGCCGTACTTGTCGTCCTTGCATTGGTCGTAAAGAGTCGACACACAGTACAAGTCCTTATTGTTGTCACTTTCACTACTTTCATTTAATTGGAATACCTTTCTATAGACTCTGCCGACAGAACTTTTTGATTACACATAAAACAAATCGAATTTCGATTCTATCACGTATCAAGCCATCTTCTAAATGCAAACTCACAGGACTGACTCAACAGCTTTAGGGCGGTTACATATTCGTCGTCGTTCGTCGTCGAGCCAAAGTGATCATTAAATTTTTACCAAAACCTCGATGTCCTCGGCGGCTTCGTCTTTTAAAAATTTGAAGGTCGTATATACATCATAACCTTCTGGCCCGATTAGATTCACTAACAAACTGCTTTGTACATCTTTGGCTTCTTTATGCACTCCCGACGCCTTCAGAAATACGTTGAACTGCCGATACACTTATGGCAGGCGTCCGCGCGCTATGTCGCTCCACCTTGTAGAATAAGTTCCTCTGAAAGTCTAGCGTGCTCCATATTTACTCTAAATTTCTTTTTACTCATTAATTTCGTTATTTAACGCCGCTGCCACCATGTAATGAACCGCCAAATTGAAGACTGACATTTTAATGTACCTCCACAATTAACATTAAATGCACAAATATATTTCACCTTACCCACATAAGCATATAATAATTGTACACTACAATCCCCTTCACCCACCTCGAACGGTCCCTCTTCGTTTAGTTCTCAGGAAAATGTGAGGTCCTTTACTTTGTCAACTCCTTCTTGTGCGAAGATTGATGCATCTGTTATTAATTTTGTTGGATAACGGATAACATCAGTCTCATTTGTGTTCCCGTCCCATGAATCCTCAATTATCTATTTAATTGAACAACTATGTCGGAATATCAAACCAGTTTTATATAGATTCCATGAATTCCTAAATGAGATTATGAACAACTACAAAGTGTATGGCATTCTCATCAGACTTGTTTCATTCTAAAGAGCAAAACTTCATCGGATAACATTTGGGATCTGACACTAATAACTCAATCACAGTTTGTAAACACGATACCTTTATGTCAAATTTCGTAAATTCCGAAGTATTTTCGAAAAACACCTTTCTTCACATTACCTTTTAACCATATTATAATAATACCAAATTTATAATTTTACTTCATTTCTCAATATTTACTAAATTACATTTCCTTTCATACAACATTTCATGAACAACATGTATTGTTTGCTTTGTAACAACTACACTTAAATACGTTGGTTAAATATTTTTTTTGCTATTAAATGAAATAGGTAATGAAAAAAAACATTTATTTTACAACAGCAATATTATGAATATATATTTTTAATTAGTTATTTCATTATGATTAACTGTTTGCTCTTGTTTTATAAAACAGAGATTATAACAATTGTTGCCATTTAAAAAAAAAAAATTTAATTTAATTTCCGAAAACATTCAAATTTCATTCAATATTTTTAAAATGTAATAAAAATTCAATTCCAATAACCGACTCATGAAGAATTTGTTAAACCAAATAATCTTCCGACAGAGTAAAATGTACTCAATAATACAATATTATTAGGAATGTGATTTCAAATGTACACTTTAAAATATTAATTGCCTTTATATAATTAAACAATTTCATAGTTTATTTACAGAACATGTATCACACTTAGGCAGAGTGCTAGTCATGTAATTGGTTGAACAAGTTTATTGAAATTGTATCTTCCGACATCTGTTTTTAATTTTGTAGCAAAAATATTTATTAACAATTTTCATGACAAAACATCGAGAATAGTTAAAGAAAAGAAGAGAGATGTTAAAACCATTAATGTAGGCCGGCAGCATCAATTAGAGTTGTATCGTAAAAAGGTTTCACCAAGTTGCCTAGCTAGTGTTGAGGGATGACACAAGTTCATTTCAACCTCTAAGATTATATCTTGTATAAAACATTTACAGAGAGAGAATAGCGCTAACATACATACAAATAAACAATCTTAGTGCTTATACAAAACGAAATTGTTAGTTGGCCTTCAGTCTGTCCGAGTTTTGTTCCTTTCATCTTTGTCATTATCTTATCGACACTTAAAGGATCTATCATATGATATTTGACCACATGGTTCAACAGAAGTTTGTAGTAAGTAAACACTTGTGAATACAATATTATGGTCCTAATTTACTTTAAATAAATATCTCTACAGACAAACAATAAAAATAACTTAATATTGTGTCATATTATTTATAAAATACGCGAAGTATCTCATTTGATTGTTAACAATCAAGATACTTCGTTGTCGTCGTTCAAGAGTTTAAACTCTGCTGAAAATTTGCCATTGTTAGCTATTTACATTTGGATCAAATCAAATATGAAATAAGCAAGGTTACACGTAATCAACAGCATCCAGTTAACAAATAACAATCTCTTGCAACATTGAAAAAGTAGGGAAAAATAAAAAATGATTTGCAACACCCTGTGCTTCTAATCTGACCTTTGGATACTAAACAAGTATGTTTTAAATAATAAATGGTCATAGGCAATATTCTATAGTTTATAAATATGGTTGTAAATGTAAATAATGTAGAAATGTGGTGTAATTTGTTGCATAAAGCTATATTAAGTTTACAATTTGAAGGCACTTTGTTCCTCCTATTTAAGATCAACTCATTGTAGTATTACTTGGTAGCAATATTAATCTACATGACGGCATGTCACTATCCTTGTAACAATGTTGACAGAGTCCGGCTTTGTTGTGCTTCAAGGAACAACATACTGGACAGATTTGTTTGTGAGGCACTTCTTGTTCCAAGAAGAGCAAGCCATCGACTGTGATGACCTTTTGTTTTTTGTAAGGAAGAGACATGTTAAAGGATCTTCGCGCTATCTGCCTAAATATGAGGTAAGGCCCCATTCACACAAGTCATGCGAATATATGAAATAATTTAGCTTTAAGCCTGTTTTAGTTGCAATATTGAATGCTAATATAATTTAATAAATCAAATTGATTAATTTGTGACTTTGATCTGAACCTGTAAAAACAATATGTGCTTGTACACTAATGCGGTACAGTCCACTCATTCTAAATTACTATCTATATTTAGCACCATTTGTATTAACACACAAAATTCTCTCAGGTATGTTCTATGGGAATATAAAATGTTTGTATTTCATAACATTTGTGTACTTTATTTTTAAACATTATAAAAATATTTCTTCTTACTGTATGTCCATATTACAACAAACATGTACTAGTCCGCCGCGACTCACAGGTAGGATGCGCACATCCCAACTAATCACAGTACATTTCGTTTCAAAATAGTGTTTTGTTAAACTTGGAATTTTATCCTAAAAAATCAACCACTTATTAAATATACTATAGAACCGATAAAAACGGAAAATTCATTAACAGTCGACGGTAATACATCGGTCCTCGGAAAGGATAAGTATTTTATATCTACAACAATGAAAGCATAAGTCAGTAGAACAGTTCACTACGGCGAGCTCGCACAGTTATCACAATTTACATTAGGCCCTCGTTTAGGACCGAAATGTCAATAAAAAGCGCAGCCAACAGACACGCAATGTACCAGTCTAAGTCACGCCGCTCCTCCACAGACGGACGTCGAGGTGTTCCGCAAGGACTCGAAGAAACTGCCCATCGGAGACCCGGAGATCGACTGGGAAGAGACCGTCTACCTCAACTTGATCGTGCACCAGTTTGACTACACGCTCACGTTGGCGATCTGCACGCGCACCAGCCCCAAAGATCTGCAGGTGCTGAAACGGCACTCGCAAAAGGTGAGGGTCATACGCGTTCCGGGGGCGGCGTGGTGCGGGCGCGTCACTAGCTGAGCCGGCTAAAGAGCTTGGTGCGCGGCCACGGCAGTGGCCAGTCGTACCGTCGAGGCACCGGCCCGCGCACGTTTCTCTCCAGGTACGTGAACAGCCAGTACCACCATTCGCGCTGAATCATGTACTGGTTGTAGCCGCCTCCGCTCCTATACGGCGTCACCAGCATCGAGTGGAATGTCCAGAACAGCCGCGTCGTCACGTAGTATGCGATCACGACGTCCACCGTGTAGTGGCCGTGCGCGAGCAAAACAAACGATACGCCTAGTATTGCCGATCCCCACATGGCCCAATGCACGGGCCACAATTTCTTCGGCGAGTATTCCGCTACTATCAAATAACTCAACACAAGCACCATCGTATGCCCTGAGTATATGTAATCCCCACAGTACGTGTGCTTTCCGTTGATAGATAATCCGAAGCCCGAAATGAGGTAAAACATTCTTCTGATAACAAGCAGCGGCGTCGTGTTGTTACTTTTTGGGCTGCAGTAGTAGGTCTTGCTGGATACCGGCAGGACGGTCACGAACATGGTGACCGAGCGGTACAGGTACAGCAGGCCGATGATGAAGAACATACGGCGCGCCACGATAAACCGGTGCTTGTGGAAGACGACGACCATCATTGCAACCGTTGTCGATATCATGATGAGATATTCCGACACGGCTAGGCCCCAATCCCTCGCGGTGATGTTGTCGAGGACGATATCCGTGAGGGGCAGGGTGGTATTTCTATCGGGGAGCCTCTCGTGCACGAGAGACAAAGACATCATGTTAATGCAGACGCATAGAAATAGAAAAAAGAAGGAGATTATCGTTTTCCATATCTCCTTGGGGTAGCGTTCTTCGCGAACGGTGCCCGGCGGTATCTCAACGACGAAATCGGTCGCGTGAGCGCGTTGCGGCGAGTGCTCCTGGTCGGGGTCGGAGTCGTCGGTGGTGGGCTGGGGCGCGTCGGGCTTGACGGCACGCGCCAGCAGCGGCTGGCGCTGCATCAGTTCGGCTTGGCTGGGCATGGCGCGACGCGACGCGTTGTTGTTCACGTCATTGCGTTGCAAGCGGGGCTCGAAGTTGATTCCTCTGATGTCCTCGCGCGCTGTGTCGCTGCCTATGTCCGCATGGCAGGGAGCCGGCGGCGCGCCCACCGGCGCTAGCTGCTTGGGGGGCAGCTCATTGGCGAGGTAGATGCGCACCGACTCTACCAGCGGCTCGGCGAGGTTAATCTGCTCGGGTGGCGAAGGCTCCTTATCTGGGGAGCGGGCCGAGATAGTCATCCAATCACCATTGGTCTGGATCGAGCCTGGAATTGAAATAAGACACAATTGAGTTATCCAATTTTGTGTTGTTACAGAGTTAAATAGTAATTAACGATACTTATTAATCACCATAACTTATTATGTACATTAAGTTATTATGTGTAATTAAAATCGTACTTGAGTCACTAAGTGAACTAAATGAATGTCACACTTGTACAATTTGCATTCGTTATCTTTTTAACGTTTTTAGATTTACTTTTAGTGTGTGTTTAGTGTCGTCGCTTATGAACAGCGTACGAACGCATCTATACCTCTCAGAGGGGTAAACAAACGAGCTAGAGAAAAGCTCTCGGTTCAAAGACCGACGGACGTGTCGCGCGGCGCCGCTCTTTTGTGTTCGCTGATAAATATAATGTTAACTTATTTAATGTCCGTCCAAGCAGTCGCGATCAGTACTATGCGAAGACGCTCGTTTCCCAATGGGTAGATATAGATCTGTCGCGAACTCCTGTAGACTTACACGACAAATGCGGTTGTTGATTCGGTACTGTTTTTAGAAAGCGTACGAAAGCGGTTACCGTTTGCTTTTCTCACTCACCCGATCAATGTGCGAGCTGTCATTCGGACCGTACGCGCCCTCTCATCGATTCGACGTCGTCCGATAGAAAGCCAGAGCGCTGGCGGTAGGAGCTGCCGAGTCTCGTAGTCGCCAAAACGAGGTCGCGCTCCGACTATTTGCGTCGTAACAGTAACACTCGTAACGCACTTTTGTACCGCTCAATGTTTTCACCTATTCCTACTTGCTCCGACACTATCACAGCACTGCGCGTCGTTCAGTTGTATTCAATATTATTGTATTTTTAATCGGCGGATATAAAACGAGCGAACCCGCAAAGCGGCGGCCGCGTACTAGAAACTGGCGGGGCACCGGTTGGCTTCGGTCGACGGCGCTCGGGGCCCCTCGGCACTGGCCGCGCACGCTCGGCGCGCCGGCGCGTCGAGTGCGAGCGAGAGGCGGTGACGTCACCGTCGCTCGGTGCGGCTGCACCCGCACGACGGGGACCGCGGCACTACCACGGAACTCGTTAGTGTCGACAGCAACATGTTTTACTCATAAACATTGAATTCGTCTTTAAAGTGTAATTTCAAGTTCATTAGACTTGCTGCGCCGCATTGTTTTACACGATTCCCAACAATTTGCCTTTGATTTAGTTAAAGAAAATGAATTAAATAACAAACATTAAGTAATATTTGTAGAAATTTGACAGTTATTCATAATACAAAGTAAATCTTGGAAGATCATCGCCAAATAAAGCCGAGGCCTACTACAGTTTAGTTTTCAACAGTTATTGTCGCTACAAACAAATATCTCATTGTATAGAAAGTCAGCAATGCGCCGCATAAGAGATATGGGGCAGCGAAACAATAACACTGGGTTGTTTATGCGCTTCGCACTCGTTGCGCTAATAATGCGCTGATTGCGGACGAGCATCTGCGGAGATAGCAGGCGTGGAATGTAGTCTCGTAAACACGTTCACTGGGATACACCTTGGTATTATAGCGAGGGAGCGCGCGCCGTTGTCGACACGATCGCTGCCTTTGTACCACTCAAATTATGGGTATTTGAAATTTGTCCTTTGCCTTTGAGAGTAAGTTTAAGCAATCATAGGAAATATAATATAAAAATATTTTTTTATAACATTGTCGCATGTAATATTGAAAAAGGTTGTATAGGATAGAGGATAGTGTGAATAGGGTAATGTGAGGTTAAGAAGTATTATTATGTAAATACGATGTACAAAGAGTAAAAAATGTAACGTACTACGATATGGAAAACAGAACTTAATAAACAATGTCGAATCAATTTAGTGATGCTATAAACACAAAATATGCTTCAAGTGTTCGAGTTTGTTTGGTAAGGGGCAATTGTAAGTATATGAGCGCGGGAAACTTGGACCAATGAAATTGAAAAAAGAAATATCCACATGTTGAATCGACAGATCGTATATTTTGAAAAAAGCGATAGTGTTATGAGGCCGTAGTTATCACACGGCAGAGCGAGGGACAGATTGTAAGCGGTGGCACGTTTACGTCGAATAAAATGGGTCCATCGTCGCGCAGATCCCGTTCTCCAGTTCATTCCGACCATCGGGAGCAGTAGCGGGGGACGCCGACGGAGTAGGGAGGGGTCGGTGTATTGTGTAAATTGTATGACTCAATTTAACTTTACCTAGTGGGATTGTATCCGATTACTGAGGCGTCAGCAACTGACGATTGATTAAAAAAATTACGCATGTGTTAATTTCCATGTCAGATACATTGTACTAGTGATTCTGAAGAGTGATTCATGTCAAAAAAATATCTTGGGAGTTAAGAGCTCGATGGTGAGTGTGGGGATGGTAGAAGGTTACAAACGAGCAAGTGGATCACTTGGTGTTTAAAGACCGCTACCCGTAGGCATCAAATAAATGAGTCGCAGATGCATTGGCCTACCTTTGATGGACTTTTCTGTCACTCCCCTCCTCTTCCCATCAAATCTTCATTAGGATAGGATGGGAATGGGGGGAGGACTGAAATTGGGATTTGATAAACGCAGAAGACTACTACTACATCACGCCTGTCTTCTGCGAGGTCGTGGTATTTCACCGGTCGAGCCAGATCGTGCAATAGATTTTCTTGTTGCGGGCTCTTCCTTTGGGCTTGCGGCTACCACACAACGCATTCTGTAGCAAACAGCGCCAGCGGCTCAACTATCTCAGCTCAGCTGATAATTGGATACGTTCGCTGTCGCGTAAATCTCGGTAGGTATTGAAGTTTTATCGATAAAGCTGATATTATCAGGTACCAAATATTTATATTTCAAATACACGTAAATGCATGCGTTTAGGAATTGTGAGCGAGATGTAGATGCCGCGCCGCGCAGCCGGCACCCGGCACTAAGCCGGCTTGCCACTAGCATAATTGCTAGTAATACATTGTAATACATACAAGTAGCGATAACCCATGGCCGGGCGACCGACATGCAATCTTGCAGTAGACAATCCGAACAGGGTCGCAGGACGAACCTTA
Source organism: Papilio elwesi (assembly GCA_029849275.1). Classification (NCBI taxonomy): domain Eukaryota; kingdom Metazoa; phylum Arthropoda; class Insecta; order Lepidoptera; family Papilionidae; genus Papilio; species Papilio elwesi. The sequence continues at coordinate 10,111,425 of CM056691.1, read as the reverse complement.
TAAAAACGATAATTCAGGACATTGTTTCGCTCACTCTTAGTTTTCAAGACTCAACTGATTGCAAAAGCTTGTACGATTTGTTGTTGCTTTTTAGTTTGTAAAACAAATGAGTGGCGCGTTTTTTGTATAATAAACAATGAATGGCGCGTGGCGGCACGTACACAGGTCACCTGTAAATGTAGATAGTAAGTGTATTTGTGTAAATTCTTTATTAATATATATATATATTTTATACAAAATGGCAAATATACAAGGTGGCAAACGAGCAAGCGGTGCAGCCGATGTCAAGTGACCGCTACCCATAGACATCTGCAACTCACTAATGTGTTGCAGATGCGTGCCCACCTTTAATGGACAGAGGAGGGGACAAACAGAAAATGGTTATTTCCAATTCCTATACACCCCCTCCACTGTCAAGTGTTCTTCCCTTTCCCATCCTTTCCTTATAAGAGAGAACTAGAATAAGGCCTTCGGCACCTCACTCATCAGACGAAACGCAGAATACTCTACTTGACGCCTGTCTTCTGTTAGGTCGTGGTATTCCACCGGTCGAGCCGGCTCATTCGTGCAACAGATGTTGTTGTTGCGTGCTCTGCCACTGTTAAATATTGTAATTACTTTGTTGTGTTTTCACATACATTAGTATAAATAAGCTGAAAGACGACTTTAAGATATAAGTCTCCCAACGTTTAATGATCGATTCTTTGCGGCAGCCGAGGTTGCAACTTGGTGGGTGAGGCTTAATTATATCCGGACATACCCCGGTCTTGTCGCGTTTCACTTTGGTGCACACAGCGCAGTGCTAGTGTCATCATCATGTTGCGTTTGCTAAGGTTGTGACGAGTGAGGAGCGGTGCAGGAGGGGTCGGCAGGTGTCGGCGGCGCGCACTGGCCTCGCAGCACCAAGGTCGGTGCGACGGGTAATGGCACACTGCACGCGCCGCTCGGCAGGTGACGTCACAACGGAAGTGCCTCAACTGTACCGTTCAGTTTTGAAGTACAATTTCATTTCCGTTTACCTCAACATATCGGCGGCGACGGTGGTCCTAATAACGACAGTAAATTGAATTAAAATATATATATATATATAAAATTCTCCTGTCACAGTTAGTTGCCATACTCCTCCGAAACGGCTTAACCGATTTCAATGAAATTTTGCATACACATTTGGTAGGTCTGAGAATAGGTTTATATCTATCTATAATAATATAAATGTGAATGTAAGTTTTTTTGTTAAACTTTCACGCGAAAACTACTCAACCGATCATCATGAAACTTTGTACAAAAATTCTTAGAGGTATTAGAAGTAACATAGATACAACACAACTTTTTATGAAAAAAATAACATATAATAGAAGTATGTCTGTTGCCTATAGACCAACATAATTAGTGGTACCCGGGCGACGCTGGGGCGGGTCACTAGTATATATATATATATATATATATATATATATATATATATATATATATATATTTGTTTAAGATTCAATGCAACCCAGTTGAAACACGAGAGGCCGGTCTGTAATACATACAGCCTAAAGCTAGCTATTTTGGTATTTCAAATTTACATTAGCCATGAGTCCTGTGATCTTGTCTATGCAATATCACACATTTTCTATCGTGTCCTGGTTTTTGTTAACCGTGAAATGATTCATGTAATAGACTTGTACCTAAATCATGTCGTAGGAAAACTTAATAAGAAAAGAAATACAAGAAATAAATCAGTTTTCAAGCGTGTATTGAATATTTACACAATGCAGTAGAATAATTACTAGAGCTGTTGAAAGACAATGAAGCCTGCGCCACGACCTTCGGGCTCCGCGTGACAAAGCCGGCGGTCGACCACGCCGACCGCCAGTCAGAGGACCGTCGTGTGTTCATAACTTTGCAATGGTGCATTAAAGTTAACAGCTAGGAGTTCCCCATTCGATTTGTAGGTGCACCTTTTTTTTATAGTTAGGAAATGCATTTCCGCACCCCTACGCCGGGCTGTGCTATGGCGTAGGGAGTGTGGGACTCGCCGGCCACAGAAGGTGACCGGAATACCCACTAAAACCTGACTGCCCTCTGACGCATTACGGCGGGGCCACGGGGACGCATGAGCTTGCTACCGTGACCCCGCCTGCTTGTAGGCGCACCTGGCTCGAGACACGCATTACACCGATTGTTCGGTTTACACTTCTAGCGTTATCGTAACAATTCCTGTATTCGCGATGTCCGCCCCCATATCAAATAGCGAACCGACCACTGCTATCCGTTGCTGGCCAGTGACTTCTACAAGAAAAATGATAAGTATGTTACGTACAAACATTCGGTATGAGCGCAATCACCGTGGAATCTCAGCCGTTTCGTTGTACGGGATCAATTATTATCGATGGGTACATTTGTAGCGTTATCTATCACAACGCGTGTGTGTCCGCGGCCCGCCGTCTCTTGTCGGGCTTCCTTTACTTTTAATTATATTAATTTTTTTCTAGACGTGGAATCCTCGCTTGTCCATTATCCAATTAGCGTGTCTGCATTTTCCTGTATTTCTATAGATCGTTGGAGGGACTCGTGCGAAGCCGTGAGTAGGGCAGAATATGTTCAGTGTTATTCGATGTAATCCAGAATCCACTGTGAAAGTATTAGTTTAGATAGAATTCCTGGAATAACGTGTTCGTATGTGAAGGTGGAGCCCCCGCGCGCGGAAGGTCCAAACAGACAATGGTCACCTGCGCATGCTTTGGTGATATCATACTCGGAAAGTTTATTGGAAATATTTTGTGTTTATTTATCAAGCGTTTGTTTCCTGCGTTTAGATTTAATGTAAATTATTTATGATTGCAAGTGTGCCAGGACCTAGCCAAGTGGAAATCCGCTAACTCTGCGGCTCTGTTGTTACTTGCTTATTTTCCTTAAGCGTTTATTAGCTTTGCATAATCACTGTCAGAAAGACGGTACGGCTTGTATCATTGGCTTTTTATCTAAGTAAAAATTAAACCAATAATAGTTTTCAGTCCTGGTTAATGTGTGGTTAATGTTAGGCACTATTGCGTGGATTTTGGCAGTTGGCTAGTTTGACGGGGAGCATTGCCGCGGGTTCCTCCAGTCTTCATTGTCCACGTTCAAGCCACAATAAAAGCTATATTTCCGTGGGATCTATGCCTTACAAGGTTCCCACGAGGATGGGATGAGGCCAAATTGAGATTTTGCCTTATTATGTCGCTGTATTATGATTTCTAACGGATTATTTAACAGTGTCAGAGCCCGCAACAACATCTGTTGAACGAATGGGCCGGCTCGACCGGTGAAATACCGCGACGTCACAGAAGACAGGCGTGTAGTGGAATATTCTGCGTTCCGTCTGATGAGTGAGGTGCCGGAGGCCTAATTCTAGTTCTCTCCCCCTTCCCACCCTTTTCTTATAAGGAAAGTATGGGAAGGGGAAGAAAAATTGGACGGTGGAGGGGATGTACAAGAATTGGAAATAACCACTTTCCGTTTGTCCCCTCCTTTATCCATTAACGTTGGGCAACTCATCTGCAACTCATTAGTTAGTTGCAGATGTCTATGGGTAGCGATCACTTGACATCGAGTGAACCGCTTGCTCGTTTGCCACCTAGTAATAAAAAAAATGATCGCGAGCGCGTCGATGCCGATGCGTCGCTTTGCTGTTTTGTGTATTAAATACAGTAGCGGGTGAGGATGTGTTGTATGCTTACATTGGTATTTATTACTGACCTAAATTAGAGTACTCGGCTGTGGTATGACAGCAGGCGCGCGCGGTGTCATTGACACGGGAGGTCGCGGCGGCGGGCGCGTGCGCCGTACGGCCGGCTGCAGCCCCTCGTACGTTTTTCTCGCGGCGCGGCTTTAACTGATGGCACCATGTAATGGCATTGACAATGTGATCAAATATCATAATTTTAATGCGCACATTAAATTTGAGGTTCCCGACGCTGGCCTCTCTCGTTCATGACCCTAGAACCTCGTTAAGTGGGATAATGTGGACTTCTCACCGCAACTTTATTGGTTTTATCTGAACCACCGATCTTATCTGAAGCAACACCGAGTGTATTAGTTGTGTATTATTACTAAATGCAATGTCAAGCCGGGTCGAACACTTGTTTGCGCAATGCACAAATGAGTCAATTAATTCGATTTGGACAAAATCCGCTCCGGCCTCATTGCGCATGCGATATACCAGTTTAGGATGAGTGAAGCGCGCATTATAACTCTTAACAGTGGTAGAGCCCGCAACAACAACATCTGTTGCCGAATTGGCCGGCTCGACCGGTGAAATACCACGACCTCACAGAAAACAGGCGTGAAGTAGAAGTACTCTGCGTTTCGTCTGATGAGTGAGGTGCCGGAGGCCTAATTTTAGTCCTCTTCCTCTTCCCAACCTTTCCTCATAAGGATAGGACGGGAAAGTGAAGAGGATTGGACGAGGAGGGGGTTAGCAGGGAAAGGGAAATGTCCTTTTTCCTGTCTGTGCCCTCCTTTGTCCATTAAAGGTAGGCAACGCATCTGCAATACATTTGCTTGTTGCGGATGTCTATGGGCAGCGTTCACTTAACATCAGGTGATCCGTTTGCTCGTTTGCCACTTTATCATATAAAAAAAAACTAAATGTGTGAGATTGTATGTCTGTGTGCAGGTGTACGCGTCGCCGAGCCGCCGGCAGATGGACGCGAAGGGCGAGAGCGAGGAGATGACCTACCCGCATATCTGCTTCATGGTCGACAACTTTGACGAGGTACGTGCCCCCATAAGTCACTACTCTACAACTCTAGAGTTTGTAAAATGCTAATTCTTTTGTTCATATTTTGGCGACTGAGGTGCTGTCGCTTCATGCTCAGATAATCGGTGACCGCAGTGGCCTCATGATATAACAGTAACTATACTTCTAAAACCAAAATATCATATGATTTTATACAGTAATAATAATAATAAAAGAAAAAGCACTCCGCAGCCCGTGGACCACTATTTTTGTATAACATATTTTAGAATGTCTGTTGTTTTGGTAGATTTTTTAAAGTGTATTATAAAAAAATAAGTTTTAAATAGAAATAAGTGACATAATAATATCCTAGGACATATTCACACACAGTCATATGATCCCAAACTAAGCAGAGCTTGTACTATGGCAACCAGATAACTGATATACTACATATACTACTTTTCCTTTGTAAATATCATACTTAAATGGATAATTACATCCAGACTCAGGACGAACAGACATGTTCACGCACATAGATGTCTTTCTTGGGTGGGAATCGAACTCACGACCTGCGGCGTGAAAAGCACAAATCACACCAACCGGCCCGTTAGACAATTCTGATAAAAATTCCGAACAATGCAGCGAAAATTCACTAAAAGTTACAAAAGTTCTGGTAAAGATATCGCAATAAACATAGTCATTAGATCAGAAATATTTAGATGTGTGACTCACATATGTTTTGAATGAGCCGCGTCACGGCGTCGGCATCGGCTTGTTTGTTGCATTGTTCCGAACCAAGTGTCGTTGGTTACGTAGCAAATGCACCTCTGGTCTCAATTCTGCTATTCCAATGTTCACTAATGGTTTATAAGCGCTACTGTCAAACCTACATGACACGTTAGGTTAGAATGTATGTAAAATGAACAATCGGTAAGACATTCCGACACGATTGCGTCAGTAGAATCAGGGGGCTGGTCCAGGCTGGTCGAATCTTAGACTTCATTCTGAAGTTCACTGCGCAGTCGTGGTTTTTGCGCTATATGTTTTCTCATGTTTAGAAGTTGAAATATAGGCCGTTACGTCATTATTATTAATAGAAACGGAACGTGAAACTTGGCGTTGAATTGTTTGCCCGTTTCATACGAACGATAGCTAATTACATAAAAATATTAAAAATTAGTATTTAACAATATCTGGCGGCCTGAATTTCTACCTTCCGCCTGCCTGCTGACCACTGTAAAAGTTACATACCATAAGTTTCGATTCTGATGGCACATATATCCATAAGAACACCTGGTGGTGTTGCACCGTCCATGTGGAGGTGGAGGTATGAAGTAGGACCTGGTTCATACAATGAAGGCTGGTCTCCGCTGCTCAAGATCGCTACTAACACTTGTTACTTCATTCATATCTAGGAAGGTTTATGCATAAAGGCACCATCATAGTTTTTTTAACAATTGACAAAAAAGAATGATGTATAATTAATGTTATCTACTTTTGTGTTATCAGCCATATATAAATAATTTCGGCTAAAGTCATTCTGTCACGTTCGCTGTCACGTCAGTCGGAATGAGCGCAGTTGCCGGAATATTGTTTAAGTCAACAAAAGATCTAGGAACATTGGTATGATAATAAACGTCAACTTTAAACTACCTTTTAAAGTCGATTTTCTTCCCGTGGTGCGTTTTAGAGGTTTAGAGCAGGGACTTGAAGTCGAAATATTATTCACTTGATTTTTTGGCTGTTTACAATAACACCGCTTCAAAATTCGTCACTGCCAACACGAAAAAAAAGTTTTTTTTTAATTTATTAACTTACAACAATACAATACCATTACAGAATAGCTCCAATTCGAAGTTATGTGTTCATTATAACCTCAACGCGCACTTAATGTACGGAAACAACAAATGCCATTTAAGATTAGATGATAAAGGTTTTATCGCTCTCCGCAGAAATTAGGGTCACGTGACCAGATTTATCGCTGATAATGACTAGTGTAAAAGAACCTTTACAATTTTTACTCATCATTTTGTACGAGTGTGACAAGGATAGCAATATTAGTATTTAAAAATGATAATGCATGAAATTTTCACTCCCGCCATTTTACTTGACGTGTTGTGTGCTCTTTTGTGATTTTTCCGACGAACTTTTTCTGTTTTAGTGTTTCATTGCTTGCTTATACGACGACTTACTTACGTATACTTAGAATAAATACAGAGTAAGCATAAAGAACCAAGGTTAGGCTTAGAACTTAGTTTTATTAAAAAAAAGAGCCATAAGCTACTTTACGGCGTTTGAAATAGGGCCGTTATGTTTACGAGATTTATTTTTTTCACAGGAACAGTGTGTTCCTTTTAATGGGAGTGATATTAGAAGGAAGCGGGCATACTCCCTTCCAATCCTTCACCCGCAACCCCCTTAAATACAGCTCCCGAGATATGAACACAAAAAAAATATGATAAGCTTTATCTTTACCCAAAAACTATACATTTCCTTTCAACGGTAGTGGTGTCGTGGGAGAGAGAGATACCACCCACCTCCCCCCAAGTCCAGCTATCGAAATCCGAAAGTCTACCTCTTCCACTTCCAGAAGTAAAACAAGCGATGTATATTTATAACAATACTTAGTTCTGACCAGAAGCATCATTTATTTTACTACGAGTGACCCGCCCCGGCTTCGCCCGGGTACCGCTAATTATGTTGACCCGATCGCTACCAAACACAGGAACGCCCGCTGTGTCAATCTGGACAATCCCTGTAAATTTCATCGCAATCGGTCCAGCCGTTTCGGAGTCTATAGGGAACATACATACTTCGCTTTTTATATACTATTTTTTTTCATAATACGTTACTTGTAGTACCTCTAAGAATATGTGTACAAAGTTTCATGGTGATCGGTTGAGTGATTTTCGCATGACGTAACAAACTTACATTCACATTTATAATATTAGTAGAGATTGAGGACAACGCGACACAGTTAACGAAACGCGAGGCGACCTTTGCGTGTTGCTTAGTTTTTTACCTGATTGTTATTTATTTTATAATATTTTCATCGTTATCACGAGTCAATGCAACGTTATTCCTTGGTAACAATTATAACTTTGTGTACCAAAAGATGTCCAACTCCTTGTCCCTATTAGTTGACGGAATCAGTTGGAAAGTGGTTCAGGCTACAAAAGGTATACAACCAGTGTACTGGCAGCGGTTTATGCTAACAAAAACTTTGTTATGAAGTAATTATGCAAACAGGTGAATGAATTAATAAATACGAAGAAGCAAGTTGATTGGTTGATGGTATGCACTTTATTTATAAAAATCATACTTTAAATTGAAACCTACCTTTTCCCCTTCCCACCCTTTCCTAGGGATAGAATGGGAACGGGAAGAGGATTGGACGGGGATAGCGTTAACGGGAAAAGGACATATCGTTTTTCCTGACTATGCCCACCTCTGTCCATTTACCTTTAATGCAACGCATCTACAACCTTGTTGCGGATGTCTATGGGCAGCGTTCCCTTTAAATCAGGTGATCCGCTTGCTCGTTTGCCACCTCATTCCGTTAAAAAAATTGCAGTAACGGTAATGGTTTTAAATGTTATCACACGACCAGCAGTTGTATGTATAACGAATATTGCTACTAGATCTTTCTTCTTCTATCTTCGGCTTCGCGCGCATGTAACGTGTCTAAAAAAAATTATTGACAGAAAAATGTTACATTACAACATGGCAACCGGTATTGTAAATGTCGGGAACAATTTTATTTTCGGGATAAAATCCCACGTAACCTGCACTCCTGACAATGCGCAAAAATTCATGATGAGCAGTTTAATTTTGGAGTTAAAGCGCAACAAACAAACAGAATCACATTCGTATTGATAATATTAATTAGGATGGAAATTTGCTTTACAAAGAATTATAAATAGAAATATAAATTGGTAGGTTTATTAGTATAATTGTTGGCTTATTGAATAAACAGGAAAGATTGCAGAATCCCACCCAAGAGACACTATACTGGTTTTTGTTCAACAGTTTCCTGCTCTGTTCGTTGCAATCCAAAAGAACCATAATTTCGAGCACACCATTATTCTCTGATTCAGAGCGAAAGGGATACACATCGTTTATCTTGCTCGCTCCTGGCAAACGTCCAGGTAGATACAATGCACAATCGACACCGCCTGTGTACGCGTCGGTAGCGGCGGGCGCGCCGGGCGCGGCCAGTACCCTACAATATTCTTTTTTGAGAAATGCATTTTGTTGAAACTAGCCTAGCGGTAGCGGGGGTTAGAGCACTTGTTGACGGACAGACTATTCGACAAGCGTTGTTCGTAGCGAGGCAGCTCCGCGTCTGCTCTGCCGCGGTCCGCTCACTTCACAAGGTTGTCTGAGGCTTCAATCACAAGTGTGCGTGTTATTTGTCCGAGATATTACATGGTACAAGGAAATAGAGAAAAAAAATAATCTCGTAATGGTAAATTAATATGTCAGCAGGAAAACCCTAGGCCCCGGATTGATGCAACGTACAAAGCTTCTGCGAACGGTAACCTTGAGATTATTTCCTGCCTCCGCTTAAGTTAGTGGTTATATTTATTTCCCTACTCCAAACTTTGTGTAATATCTTTAGGAAATGATGAGATACTATTGCCTACATCGGTACGTAGTGAAACAGCACCAGGGTCAGGGCCGCCGCGCTGCCGCCGCGCCCCCGCCTCCGCCAGCTATTGTCCGCTGCGCTCTGCTGTTTCCGAACCTCAGATAACGAAACTAGCCTTACTACGCGATCACCGCAACATTTATGACTCAAATTGTAAAGAAATCACGAACAAATGATTTGTACTTTCAACTTCATTGGTCGATGTCGGCATTGCAGCATTGACGATTACAATTTTAGATGTAAAAAAGATGTACGCGATTTATTTATTACCATTATGACGCCAGTTCACACATTAGCATTACTTTAATACGTTGAAATATTCAATAATATATCTCGGACATGAAATGAGACCTACTAAATAGTGCGGGCGTATTGCTTCAATGAATAAAATAGGATATTTTACTTTTAGCATAAATTCCTCGGTACTTATAAAACAACGTCAAAGGTTAATTTCGTTGTTAAGGTAAATAGAGGGTCCGTATGTTAAAAAACAAAAGAATAGCGCGGCGTGCGGGGCCACGTGACCGGCTGGCACGCGGCCCCGCACGCGGCGGCCGCCTCCGCCGCGCGATGCCGCGCCCTGGTGCCAGCTTACATCTAGTTGCACCTCTAGTGTATTATACATGTACAGTCATGAAAAATTCGAATTGTACCAAAAATAAAAAATAAACGCACCATTGCTTGCGGGACATTTTGTGCCGAAAGGAGGTGGCGCTGAGATTGATGCATGTCAAGTTGTTATGCAGTTTTTATACAACTAAATGTTTTTGTAAACACTTTTGGCCGATTTTAAAGTCGACCATGACATTTCATAAGGAATTTCTGTTAGCATATTACTTTATTTGTGCAGCTTATCGTTTCTTATTTAAGCGATTCGATAATGACTGTAGAGCAAACTGTATAATTAGGCCAAAAGGACTGCACGGAGCCGCGCGCCCTCACACTCTCGGCAGCGAGTGAGCGGGCGCCCGTCCGAGCTCCGAGCCGATTTGAATTCCTCAATTGACAACCACATTCATCCGGATTGTAATTAGAACCTACCGGACTGGAAGCCACAAGCGAAGACCAGTCTTAACTGGATTTTTGCGTATGTTATTGGTTTTATTGTGGACATATCGAAGTGAAATTCAAATATCTAAAGATATGATAAGATTAAGAGCATTTTTTTAAGCGTGCAGGTATCAAATGTTTGTGTGATCAGTTCCTTGTGGATAGGTTCAGGAGTACCGCCTCACACATCCTTCCTCCGTCTTGTCACAATAGAGAGAAAATATGATTGCTTTGACACGACTTTAAATGAAACAAAACACACAATAATCAAATTGAGACGTTAAATTTGTGCCGATTGCTGAGCAATATCTCGTCCGATTTCGAACAAAATCTCTTATCACGTTGTCGATAAATCAACTATCACGTGCAATGGATAACGAGCTATCTATCGGCCTCTTTAGTTGATAGCAATTGATTTTTGTTGCTCGGAAATGTAAATATTTTTATATTTACAATATGCGTGCATCTTTTTGCTCATTGTTCATCAATAGGCCCTGTACACAGTTCACATAACTCCTCGTCTCAGGTTGCATTCACTGGCGCTAGTATCGTGTCGCATAGTGTTGCCACGATCCATGCATCGTTTACATTTGGAATCACGTTATCGAATCTTTGCATTAAACAATTCGTGTGGCAGAATTCCGTAAAAGCTTTCATACTATAATTTGTTTATCTGAACTGGATGATTTAGATATATTGAAAATCGTTGAGTCTACACTCACCTATGTTCAGCCTGTACATGTACATGATCTGATTGACTCTCGAGCAGATGGATGATGTACATAATAACTTCTTATGCAAATGAAGGCAGAGAATAATGGGATCGTGTTAGTTTGTGATTTCTGATTTCCTATAATCGATAAAGTTTTAATACGTCCCTTGACGTATTACAAGATGTAATTCAGCGTCCGACATTGTGAAGCAGTGTACAAATATTACGATCTTGTTATTTATAAATAAAATAACAATAAAATATGTATACATTCTTGTTATCGGGTTTTATGATATTTCAGCAATTTTTATATCGCCGTAAAGATAAAATATTTACGTTCTTATCATCTTTCACATTTAAATTGATAATTAATTCCAAATATACTTTGTAGTTATATAACTAAATCTGTATATACAGGGTGTTACCATTGTCAACTGTATCGCATGTGCACGAGGCTCGGTAATTAACAAATATTGGCTAGTGTTTCTTCATTGTATATATAATATGTGCTCATGATCAGGGATTTCCATTTGGCGCGATACTAGCATACCTCTCTCGCTTCTTCTACAGTCATACGCATGCTCGTCGGTTATGGGAACTCCTTATATTGCCCTTTTTTAATAAGCCGCTAATTTTATTGGTATTATTATTCTCATAGGGCGTCCCCTACCAACACTATCACTTTTGCAACATAAATCTGTTTCGTTATTCTCTCTTCATACATCTTTTCATTGTATATATTTGGATTTAAATGTAAGAGGACATGACGATACTAGCGGACGCGATGTCGAGGAGGAGACCCTGGTTCTAATTCCCTCTGCCTCTTCTTTTCTCTAGGTCAATGGTTGTCAACCATACAGGAATTATTTCAATACTTTCTACCTATAAAGTATTGGTCATTTACTTTATCTATTCTTCGATATGTTTTCGGATTCTAAGTCCAATTTGAAAGAAAGGTTGCAAATATCGAATCAAGAGGTGGACAATGACGAGGTGAAATAATGTACGGCGCTCGACTTGTACTTAAACAACAATCTGTTCCTATTAAACTAATGTACGGCGCTCGACTTGTATTAAACAACAATCTGTTCCTATTAAAATAATGTATGGCGCTCGACTTGTACTTAAACAACAATCTGTTCCTATTAAAATAATGTACGGCGCTCGACTTGTACTTAAACAACAATCTGTTCCTATTAAAATAATGTACGGCGCTCGACTTGTACTTAAACAACAATCTGTTCCTATTAAAATAATGTATGGCGCTCGACTTGTACTTAAACAACAATCTGTTCCTATTAAAATAATGTACGGCGCTCGACTTGTATTAAACAACAATCTGTTCCTATTAAAATAATGTATGGCGCTCGACTTGTACTTAAACAACAATCTGTTCCTATTAAAATAATGTACGGCGCTCGACTTGTACTTAAACAACAATCTGTTCCTATTAAAATCTATAAAACCACAACCATAATACGAAATGTTTGCGTCTTCAGACAATGGCGTTTCTTCCTGGAGCTAGATTCAAGTGCAAACACTCGTCCTATGTCAGATAAAGGCGATTAGCTCGCTGCGGATTTGTTTGCTCTCGCTATATGAAGTGCTTATTGCACACCGACAACGACCCTCGGCGGTGTGCGCGCACTTGTCGGTCTCTGTTGGTCTCTGTCGGCCTCTGTCGATCTCTGTTGGCCTCTGTCGGTCTCTGTTGGCCTCTGTCGGTCTCTGTTGGCCTCTGTCGGTCTCCGTCGGTAAAACAAATGATCGTTATGCGCGATTCAAAAAGAATAATATTTTTGAAACCCTAGATCTGTTACATTGAAACACCAGCAATGCGGTGATGGTCTGCTGGTTGCTAGACGCGCTCTGTCCGCCCCTACTATCTAGGTTGAATATAGTTTTGCGCTATATAAAGATGAATAATGACAATATACATTGAAATGACCAAACAGATTTTGCCTTATTTTTACTAATATTTAATTATTTCTCTAAGTTAATCAGTTCAACATCCTGTGTAATAAATATAGCAGGCATGGAACTCGGCCGGCACCAACTAAACCAGATTACACTGAAATAAAATAGACATTAAATATGCATAGATAGCGATCTCAAGGACGTAGCGTTGGCGTCTCGGAGTAAAGCGAGAAATATTAAAGTAACATGTTCATAAGGTCCCAAATTCCGGAGGAGGGTCGGGTTCAGGCAGACGGAAGCAAAAACTAGTCACAACCTATACTGTATGTACGGTCATACTGTGACGACCCCACATAAGTGGGTAATGTGCCGGGAGTCCATCAGGTACCAATTTGTACCGTTAATTAGGGAAGCCGTAACGCAATCAAGGCCCAGTTTTCATTGTCAGTTTTTGATAGTTTGAACATTTCATGATTCATGTCTCACTCGTGTGCTTATCGATTCTGGTGTCGATGCTGTGTCCGCGAATCTCCGAGAGTGATGCGGTGATGACACGAGCACCGCAGCAGCGTTTTTGCTGGCCGAGGACGGCTGGCCTGACTTACTCACGCCGGCGTGAGTCACGGTGACGTTTCAGCGGGATCACTATATTTGTTAGTGACGTGTCGGCTTATCACGCCACGCCAACATGATGTAAACTGTTCTGCAACAGCTTATTTTTACCCTGACAATCGTTTTTTTTGTACTTATGTGTTAAGGCGCTTTCGTGTTTCAAGACGTTGTTAACTCGGGTATAATATGTTTTGAAATAAATAAGATGGTCTTTTGAGTAGCGAATAGCGAACACGGATATCACGTGGCGAGGCAGGGGAAGGCGACGGCGGGGCGGTGGGGCGGCGGCAGTCGATAACGACCGGCCCGCATCTTATCGCCGCCTTATCGCATCTCCATTAGCACTACAAGTCTTCTATTTTAAAATCACGTGTCACGGCGCATGTTGCATCAAATATTTGTTGTAAATAACATGTTGCACTCCGTGCCCTTACACTACAGAACAGAAGGTAAAACATATCTTAATCTACATACATGTCCCGTGAATGAACGTAACGCCCACCGTAACACTACTCCATATGCTCTCTGCGAGAACGGTTCATCTGTTTACGGCAAGAAGGAGTTCTTAAGTATTGAGAAAGGTTTACAAAAACTGACCCTTTCTTAATCTATATATATATATATACAGGGTGTCCCAAAAGGTTACGTACATAGGAAGGGGGATGATAGGGGTGGTCACAAGGGTCACCAGAAAAATAAAATAAAAATTCCCCTCTGGGTATTCAAAAAAATAGAGGGCATTTTTTAAAAACTTAAAAATTTTACACCTTCTCGGTCAATTTTGTAACGAATGACCTACAAATATTGCTACATTTAAAAAAAAGCTATTATGTTATCGTCAATAACCCTTTATCAATATGAAATAAAAAAAACAATACAACTAACAAAGATTTTAAAGAAAATTAAGTTCTTGTCCAGTCAAGAACTAAGTAATTACGATTTCAGTCAACTTCCTCCAAGTGTACTGAAAAAAAAGTAGTATGCAACTCCGGCGAGTAACTTAAAAAGATAGGTAATTTTATTACAATTCCAAAATGGTATAATACTTGCTTAAAAAATCGTACTAGGACATTTAAAAATATTTTTTGCGAACAATACCCCTTCAAAACAAAACATACTAACAAAACAATAGTCTCAAATTCGTATGCAAATTCATTTTTAAATGTCTATTCTCTTCCTTAAAACTTAAAAAGACAGGTAATTGTATTGCAATCGTTTTAAATGTAACTAAAAAATAAACAATATTGCAATTATTTATTCAAATAAAATGTTCGAAATGTCTACCACCAACATAAATACACGCCCTGCATCGTTTCAAAAATGAACGGGAGATATGGCGAGCAAATCTTCTATTATTAATTGATTCCGCTGCCTCTGTGATCCTCGCCCTCAAGTCAGCCAAGTCCCTGATGGGTTTTCCATAAACTTTTTCTTTTATAGCACCCCAGTAAAAGAAGTCTAACGGGTTTAAATCGGATGAACGAGCTGGCCACGCTATAGCATATATCACTAGTATATATATATATATATACTAGTGACCACTAATTATGTTGATCCGATCGCACCAAACACAGGAACACCCACTGTGCCAATCTGGACAATCCCTGTTAATTTCATCGAAATCGGTTAAGCCGTTTCGGAGGAGTATGGCGACTAACACTGCGACAGGAGAATTTTATATATATATATATATATATATATATATATATATAAAACAAATAAATCGTTTGTTCAAAACCGTCAATCTCCTTCAGTTCTTTACCGATCGTATTGAAAAGCTTTGTGTAGGATTTTATTTCTTCTTTTAGTAAACTGTTCCCGAAGGATAATAAAGACATAGGTTTATTTTCAATATCGGTTGCCATGGTAACATACAATATTATGACAATAACCACTTTTTTACTCATGTTCTTAATTCGGAATTATTAAATGTGGAATTAACTTACAAAAATGTCCAGCGAGGAAAATAGCGTGCGAAGCTGCGGGAAACAACTAGTTATAACGTGGCTTTTATTGAAGCCACTTAAATATTCTTGGAGGGCTTTCAAGTGGTCATCTCAAGGTGTAATATATTCATAGTGGCTTTTTAACAGGTTTACACTTCAGTTTGTTAGTTAAAAGGCGCTAATGTTTCCAACACGAGTATATATTTAGTTGATAGTGGGGTTATTAATAATTGCGTCTCTCAGTTTGCCACTGAATGATTCACGGTTGTTTACGGAGTCCGGCTAACGAGTGATTGTTCACTCGTAGCTCACAATTGGAATTCTTACCAGTAGGAAAATTCCTAAAAAGACATGCGCAGATCCGATCTTTTTAAAGGTCGAACCTTTTGAATTCGATCTGCGGATCGATTCAACACTGCTTTCGGATCGCGGTCCAAACATTATAGTTTGCAGACATCGTACCCGGAGGTAATAATGTACTTATGTTAATATCGTGCGATCAATGCGGTACGGAACTCTTCTTTGGTTTCTTGTTCTTTCGTTTCCGTAACAATGTACTCTTTTGTTCTGCTAAGTTGACACTATCCGGTCCAAACATACTGGATCCACATCGCCTTTCACAATCACTGTTCCTTAAAGATTGAAGATTGAAGATTCAATGATTGAAAAGTTGATTTTAATCTAAAACTTTGTTTTCTTACTTTAATGTAAATGTAAATTACTGTTGGCAGTTTTACTTTCATGAGATTACTCTATTGAAAGTTGGCTAAAATGCATGCGATCCGATTCGCAGATCGGATCGAGATTTTACAATTGATTACAATCGGATCAAATCGGCTCAAATTTAAAAGAAACACATCGCTATTTCCGAGGCAATGCAATTATGATTATTTCCCTTTTTGCGTTTTGACTTTTAGATTTATTTTAGAGTTGATTGTAAGTTTTAAATATGTTGATGGAGGTGTGATGGGTATGTGCAGGTGTTCTGCGACATCGTGGTGCGCGACGGCGAGATGGTGTGCGTGGAGTTGGTGGCGCGCGGCCGCGGAGCTGCCGCTGGAGCCGTCATCTTCCTCGGCTCCATCCGCTACGACGCCCTCACCAGGGTCTACGACGCCAGGGTCAGTATGCTATACTCTAATCAGTTAACGCGTATCTTTATTCCTACTTCCGCGCCAGTTACATTGGTTCTGTGTTGTTCAACCACTTACGTCAGCAATCGTCGGGCATATCTACACAGTCCTATAACTATTAATATATTTCCCTAATAAATAAAATAATTAGGATGGAACAGGGAGAAGACGAAGAAACTGAAGGCTGTGTCACCTCATGCAGAAATATAAATACCATTAATTCATGCTGGTGATTCGTTGGTTGGTTTCTTATATAAAGAATGAAATGGTCCATTGGTTGCTCTGCTCGTCCCGCGAAGGCGGTGTTGTGTGACGGTCGCGCACTCGCCGCACCGCGGTCGCAGCATTCATCCGAGCCAATTCAATTGTCTCTTGAGTTTTACCTTGTTATTTGTAAAGTAATCAAGTGTATTTTTACTTTGTGACTTTAAGTGAACCAACAGCTGGGGTTTATAACACTTGTTTCACTTCAGTAGTCCGTTGTAGGTTGTATCTGTGTAACTGTATTCTCCCGCTAGGTGGCAACTTATGCCGTAGAGTACATCTTAAAATGTATTTACAAAACGTAATCTTATAGACAACTCCACACATTACGTGTACAAGGAAAGCTAACTAACTACTATTTATAATGGGGTTGCTCGTAAAGTAGTTTTCAAAAGGGGATGACATTTGATTAATTGATCTTATCCGTTTGTCTGTATCTGTGTACAGCTACTATGTACGTATATATGTTAGGGAGATTCTTACGATAATTGCGCTTTATAATTACACCCAGACTCAGGACAAATAGACATGTTCATGCACACAAATATCTGTCCTGGTTGGGAATCGGACCCAAGACCAGCGTGAAAGCAAGTAACTTACTAAACACGTCAATGGACCCGTCAATTATTTATATTCCACTTTACGGTCCAAGGATTTACATACCTGTCTAACATTCGCACTCATTTACAGTACATTAAAATCCTATAAAAATACTCGTTTTTTTGCATCACAGATTAAAGAAAGTTGGTAACTCTCCCGAGAAATATTCGCGTCAGGCAGGCCACAGTGTGAGCGGTGATTTTCTGTGAACGGTCTGACAAACTTTAACTCGAATTGGCTTCAAATGAACATGATAATCAACATTGATTCGCCCCGCGTCACTAAAACCACCGGCTATGGCTTATGTTTATTTTATTGAATTACTACTGACCCGCCCGGCGTCGCCCGGGTACCACTAATTATGTTGACCTGATCGCTACCGAACACAAGAACACCCGCTGTGCCAATCTGGACAATCCCTGTAAATTTAATCGAAATCGGTCCAGCCGTTTCGGAGTATAGACTCCTAGAGTTCTATAGAACATGCATACTTTGCTTTTTATATACTATTTTTTTCATAAAACGTATCCTATGTTACTTCTACTACCTCCAAGAATATGTGTACAAAGGTTCATGATGATCGGTTGAGTAGTTTTCGCGTGGAAAGCGTAACAAACAAACTTACATTTACATTTATAATATTAGTAGGGATTGTAAGTGTACAATGTAGGCACGAATGAACATGTCTTACAACTCCACATTCTGTGTATGCGAGGCATTAACGAGGCGGATTAGTGGCCGCCTCCCCCTCGCCACCCCCCCTCCCCCTACAAACTTTACACAGCTACAAATAAGGCAATTCTAGTCGCGCTTCCGCTGATGTAAGCGCATAGCAATGCCCGCGCGACGCCGCCTCCTCTCAGCTCATGGCATCAGGCGGCCGTGACTTTGTGCATTGATACGTGCCACGGCCGATATGCACTGTAAATTAAAGAACTAATGTATAAACTATGCGTTACTAGACCTACTTTTGGATTATGTTATATTATAAAGCCACGAATATCTGGCAGAGCCATGCGGCTGCTGTAACACAAAGACGGCTTCACCAGTATCGTGATCGTAATTAGAGGTATTTGCTGTGTCATCCCTTCCCAACCGCTTCACCACTACCTCCCACTCCCATCAACTTTCATACCAAAAGGCGCCCTGTAAATCTTCTGAATGTCGCAGATGTTGCTTATGTTGTCGCCGCCTTGTACAATGTAAACATAAACAAGCCGATGATTACTTACGATTCATCAAACGTAGTCTTTATTATATTGCTAACTCCTTCAGATGTGATATGGATACACCTTAGGCAGAGCTCTAAATAACTAATTAGTTACAGTACAATAAGTGTGTGGGCACGCTGGGCTTTATATTTTCGGCTTGTTTATATTAATTAGGGAACATTACCGGGCATGCCCGTTGCCCCGCATCGCGCCCGATGTGTTATTGCTACCTGGCAGTTAACGCGAACAGAATGACGTAGAAGCGATTAAGAATTAACTAACTAGAAGACTTACAGACATAATTGTTGTCTTATGCGATAAACGCAACGCATCTATGTTATGTGTTGGACAGAATGTACGAACGGTTACTTTTAAAATAAGCTCCTGAAGGTAGTTGTGCGAGAGTGGAAGTTGCGCCAAAACTATACGCATTAATAAACGAATAAGGTACGCCGTACGCCTAACAATATGGAATGCTAATCGCTTACTATCGCGGTACACGAAAGGAAAATTACAATAAAACTTCTAACTTTATTTACTAATATTCATGAGGCACAAAAACGAGCCAAAGAATGCTATAAATTATACATAAATAGATATAGTTTTTTTTAAATAAGTCACCATTGGCATTAAATTACATAGCCACGTGGCTATGTACCCACCCGTGTTCGTAATGAATGGGATATTGATCTAAATATAAATTCACCCAGTAACCCAGTGTGCCCTGTGTCGTTCGTTACAATGCGAGCCGCAACCGGCCTGCGCCTGCGCATTGCTAGACGCGTTAGTGTACGTATGTTCAATTCATACTAATTTACTGATGTTAGTGTTGCTTTGTATTGTTAGCGTATCACAATTGAAAGCCGTCGTTCAATGTCTACCCACATGCATATTTTTATTTCGCGATGCGCCTACCTGCACTGCGCGAGTGGATGGTCATTCGCGATAGAAACGTCAGACGTGACAAATGTGCTTGGTAAATAATTGGTTTTGAATGTTAATTAATATTATACTTGTTGAAACCATCTCGGCGTATTATTTCTTGAGGTAAGTGCAATGGTAAGTGCAACAGTCAGAAGTGGTCAAGAACGTTAGAAAAAACCTGGAGGTACGTAATTTTATATGTGCTATAATCTAACTTGCTTAATGTAAAAGACATTTTGTTTATTTCTTTGTACTTTAACGCCCGGTATTTGAAGATTCGTAAGTATTGCCGAGGTATTTATTTAAATACTTACAAAACACGATGTAATACAGTTTATATAAGCATTTACCTACCTGTTTGTGCTAAGTAAAACATCGAAGGAAGACAGCGCGTGCAGACAAACCAGCTGTTGTAATAATGTTATGATTCCGGATATGTCTCCTAAGTGAGGTTTTGGGTTCGACTCCCGTCTCATAGGGGTAATGGTGATGTGAAATGAAATATATCCAACAATGTTTATTGATTTTACTGGTACTACTACTTAGTTACAATTACAGAATATATCTGTATTGATAACCATAATTACCTACGAATAGGGTAAGAAAACATAGTATAATATTTGTTCACCAACTTACTTATTTATTAGCATTAATAATATATATAATAATAATAATAAAACAAACTGATGTTTGTTTATTGAAATAAATGAAAATTAAACATTTATGTCGCTAGTGATGAGATATTATTCCACTGTATTTGTAATTGTTTATAAGGATTTTAATAGTTTGAACCAGACATGAACTTGGTAGCTATTTAAGTCCCTACTTACCTAGTTTACCAGGGTATCATGGTAAGGTAAACTTGTTAAAGGAAGAATTTTACAGGTACAATCACATCTTAAATGTAGGTAAATGACGCCTGACGTCATTTAGGAAGGTACCTGACTTGGTACACAATTGTTCACTGAGTATTATTATATCTAATTTTTATTATGTTCTCTTTCTTCCTACTTACCACCTCCTATATTACTAACTCAACCCCATCCTCAATAAATGTTGTTGAAACAACCGCTTGATATAACAGGTTTCACACATAACCACACTGCTATTGTTATAATGTCGTCAAAGGAGAGATCTAACTATACACCTCCTATTGAAGTGAGCAGATCGAATTCCTCCCAGACCCCACGATGTCCAGATCGTAGCCAGAAACCTATGCGAGGGAGGCGGGCGATCAGTAGACTAAATAGAAGACGGAAGAGGCGAGAAACTCATCGAAATAGGTCGCAGCGACGTAGAACTGCGTCGTCTAATAGCGGCAGCAGCACTTCTTCAAGTGCACCGTCGCGCTACCGCGTTAATCGAAGACAAAAAAATCGGGGCTCGAGACGTCAAAATTCCGACAGTGATATTACAAGCGATACGGACTACAGACGTAGTCGAAAACGCCGTCGACTCAGTTCTAGTTCGTCAAATAGTTCAAACACGGACACTGATGAACACTATTATTCTAGAGTTCGTCAGTCCAAACGCAAACGATCTGGCTCCAAGCCTAGGCTACCTAAGGAGAAGGACTTCATCAGAGATCTAGCGAAGTTGTTTAAACATAAGGGAAATCACTTCGAGGGTGCGCACAAAGTGATACCGGAGTTCGATCCTGATGCTCATTCGCAGACTGCGGTAGACTGGATTCGCAAAGTGAATGAGACGGCAAGGATTTATGGGTGGAGCGAGAGGCAGATAATTTTCTATGCCATACCGAAGCTTGCAGGACACGCACAGAAATGGTATCAGGGAAGAACCACCGTTGACCTGAGCTGGCGCCAATGGCAAAAGAAAATAATAAAAACTTTTCCGGATGATAGAAATTACGCAGATTGTTTGACAGAAATGTTGAGCAGAAAAAGTAGAAGAGAAGAATCCCTGGAAGAATATTTCCATGAAAAAGCTCGATTGGTCAAAATGTGTGGTATCACTGGAAGAAATGCAGTCGATTGTATAATTAGTGGCATTTTTGATAACGGTGTGAGGTTGAATGCCCAAGGGGGAAGTTTGAAGAGACCTTCCCAATTACTAAAATACTTACGTCGCATATCTAAAAGAAATAATATGGCAGCCCGAAGGGAAGCCCCATTTTTCAAGAATGATTCGCAAAACACCCGGTCTACTGATACAGGCCGCAGTTATCAGTTCAATAAACCACCTTCAAATACGCGAGAAAGAACAAGAATTACAGTACAGTGCTATAATTGTGCTGAAATCGGACATACGGCTCGAAGATGTCCGAAACCATTGATTAGATGTGAGAAATGCTCACGTCTTGGACACAGTTCGGATAACTGTGACGCGGCAGCCAAGTACCTTCCAAAGGTTCAACAGCCTCATGAAAGCTTTTCTGGAAAGGCTAATAATCCCTCCCGGAGTGTGTTAAAGATAACCTCCACTGATCAACTTAATAGTAAGTATTTTAAGACAATCACAGTAAACGGCAGGGAGTGTTCTGCATATGTAGATTTCGGTAGTCAGTGTACATTAGTACGAGAATCACTCGCTAAGTCGCTGAATCTTTTATCAGACAATATAGGGCTCCCGGTCATTAATGGTTTCGCATTTGGCAGCATATCACCAACGGGTAAAGTAACTATCGCAGTTGAAGTGGATGCAGTAAAGGCCTACATACTAGCATATATTGTTTCTGACAATTTACTCAATACTGAAGTTCTCATCGGACAATCTTTAACTGAGTTACCAACTGTAGTCGCTTACAAAACTAGCGATCAATTAATGTTGTATTGCGATAGTTCCGAAGTAGAAAGGCTAGGCGTTAGAAATACTGACGAAATTACGGTTTTAGGTATGAAGGACGTACAGGTTCATACTGAAACTTATTATACAGGGATGTTGTTTATCCCCGGCAACGTCTGTATGCAACCCAATAGTGAGTATATATTATTGCCAGGCTTATACCAGTTCGACAAGGGCAAGGGGCGATGCATAATTCTAAGTTTCTCAAAAGGGGGAGCTACTTTAGCAAAAACGAAATTATTAGGGCGTGCAATAGTGATAAACAAAACGGAGTTAATAGGCTCGATGACTAAACATTTAGATGTAAACATTATAGATACTGCCTTACAAAATATAACTCATGATGTGGACACCAGGGAACCTATCACGTTTGATATGCTAAACGTCGGCCCTAAAGTAACAAATGAAGGAAAAGAACGGTTGCTCGAACTACTAACAAAATTTAGGGACTGTTTCGCGTTTAATACTCAGGAATTAGGCCTAACACATATTACCGAAATGACGCTCCGACTTAATGATAACACACCGGTAACTTATAGGCCCTACCGTCTTCCATTTAGTGAACGAGCTAAAGTTAGGGAAATTATAGGTGATCTATTGGCTAACGGTATCATCCGCGAATCTCAATCAGCATACGCTAGCCCAATAGTTTTAGTACGTAAAAAGAATAACGAGATGAGACTTTGTATTGATTACCGAGCTCTAAATAAGAAAACCGTCAAGGACAGTTACCCGATGCCTGTCATTGATGATCAACTCGATCGTCTTAGCGGCAAAACGTACTTCACTAGCCTAGATCTCGCATCGGGTTATCATCAGATACCGGTAGCGGAGGGGTCACGACATGTCACAGCTTTCGTGACCCCTGATGGTCATTATGAATACACGAGGATGCCATTTGGCCTTGTGAACGCTCCAGCAGTCTTCCAGAGCATGATCAACAAGGCACTTGGTGCAAAACGTTTTGAATTAGCCATACCTTACTTGGATGACTTGCTTTCGACGGGCAGTTCAATTGAAGAAGCTTTGGGTAAACTGGAATCTATCTTGGAGCTACTACGTGAGGCCAACCTCACGCTTAATTTGAAAAAATGCTTCTTTTTCCAATCTGAAGTTGACTACTTGGGTTACGAAATATCAGAGTTTGGACTCAAGCCTGGTACCAAAAAGATACAGGCAGTTTCAGAATTTCCGAAACCAGAAAATGTGCATCAGATTCGGCAATTCGTCGGTCTTGCTAGTTTTTTCCGGCGCTTTATTTATAACTTTGCGTCAATCATAAGACCACTGACGCATCTTACTAAGGCTGAAGTTGCGTGGCAATGGGGCGATGAGCAAGAAAGCGCCTTTCAAGACATAAAGGCCAAATTAGTTGCTCGCCCTATACTGGCATTGTACAACCCAGACTATATTACAGAAGTTCACTGTGATGCTAGTAAACTGGGTTTGGGTGGCATTTTACTACAAAAGCCTACTGATGACGCTCATTTTCGACCAGTTGCTTATTTTAGCCGGCAAACGAGTTCGGAGGAAGCATTCTGGCATTCTTATGAACTTGAGACCATCGCAGTAGTGCTGTCTTTAAAGAAATTCAGAGTGTATTTGATCGGAATTGAATTTAAAGTTATCACGGACTGTAATGCTTTGCGGTCGACACTTACAAAACGAGATTTGATCCCAAAGATTGCCAGGTGGTGGTTGATGCTCCAAGAGTATAAATTTAGTATAGAATACAGGCCAGGATACAGTATGCGACATGTTGATGCTCTGAGTCGTAACCCGGTCACACCACCTGACCTTCATGAAGAACTAGAAGTCTTGAGCATTACTACTAACGACTGGCTTCACACAGTTCAATTGACAGATTCTCGCTTAAAACATATTAAGACTATCCTGGAAACCAGCGAATCTGATATTAAGGACATAACCGACAATTACATACTCCGTGATAAAAAGATTTACAGGCGTGTGGGTTCTAAGCTGAAATGGGTGGTACCTAGTTCAGCTCGCTGGAGAATTTGTCAGCTTAACCATGATGAAGCGGGTCACTTTTCGACCGAAAAGACGTTGGAGAAGATCAAAGCCGACTACTGGTTTCCTAAGATGAACCGCTTCGTTAAGAAATACGTTAAAGCTTGTATTAATTGTGCTTACAATAAAGAACTGTCCGGAAAGAAATCAGGGTACCTGCATCCAATTCCGAAGGTAAATGCCATATTCCATACGATACACATGGACCATTTAGGTCCATTTGTCAAAAGTAAGAGAGGAAACACGTATATCCTGGGAATCATAGACGGATTTAGTAAGTTCATATTTATAAGGGCGGTGAAAAACACAAGGTCTAGAACTACCATTAAGGTGCTCGAAGACATTTTTGCGACGTTTGGCAGCCCAAAAGTCATCATATCAGACCAGGGGACAAGTTTTACGTCAAATGAGTTTAAGGACTTTATCAGTTCGATTGGAGCGAAGCATGTACTAAATGCCGTGGCTACGCCTCGGGCCAACGGACAAATCGAGCGTTACAATCGGACTATTTTAAACTCTCTGTCTGCTATGAACCATGGTCTGGATGAAAAAGATTGGGACCTAAAGGTCGCTAAGCTACAGTGGAGCTTAAATAATACAATAAATAAAACTACCGGAAAATCACCTGCTGAAATTGTATTTGGCCAAAGAACGTCAAGTCAAGAAGAAGGTATACTAAAAGGAGCATTGGAAACGGAAGAACAGATGTCAGATTTTGAAAGAGAAGAAGCTAGGAAATCGGTACACGAACGAATTGAACACATGCAAAGTAAAATGAAAGATATTTTCGATAAAGGAAGAGCGCCGACGAAAATATTTAAAGAGGGTGATCTGGTAATGATACCCAACAATAACCCGGACAAAGGCAAAAGTAAAAAGTTGGCTCCTAAGTTTCGGGGTCCATTTAGAGTCATTGCAGTATTAGACAAAGATAGATATGAGGTAGCCAGTATTCGGGGACATTCTAAAAGACAGTATAAGAATATATTCCCGGCGGACCAACTGAAGTCTTGGATTTCAATGAGTTTATCCCCAGACTCTTCTGTCGGTAGCGAAGAAAGCGGGACGGATAATGACAGTCAGTAATGATGATAACTATACGGTTGTTATATTATGTGTGTTATTATTATGTGAATTGTATGGATTTTGTATGGTTGTTGTTTGGTCGTTGACGGAATCACGGCACAACTGAATTAACTCCTCCCATAACCTTTTCAGGCTAGATACTCCGTTCGATACAGACTCGCCCGGGTGGGTGGTCGGGAGAAACCCCAGGGCGTCTTGGTAACGAGCGAGTGACCGCTGGAAGCGCCGTGACTTGCGGGTAGTCAAATGGCGGCTAACAGCAGAGCATGACCAGGAAACCGTGGCTCTCGGGTGGCTAGACGGTAGCTGGTAACAATTAACAAATTACGGTGTCGTGGCTTTCGGATGGCTAAACGGCGAATGAGATATTTATGGCTCTCGGGTGGCTAGAGGGAAGCTGGTAACAATTACCAAATTACGGGGTCGTGGCTTTCGGATGGCTAAACGACGAATGAAATATTTTTGGCTCTCGGGTGGCTAGACGGAAGCTGGTTATCATTGATGTCAAGTAACAAATGACGGTGTCGTGGCTTTCGGATGGCTAAACGGCGAATGAGATATTAGGCTCTCGGGTGGCCCTGAAACGAGTATTATGCTGTTCCTACGGCAAGCGTCTCCGGGTGGTCGTCGATATTGTGATTGTGATCAGTGATAACGAGTTGTAATGAGTGTTAAAGTACTGACTACGTTAAAATTAATAAAATGTACCTAGTGTATATATAGTAGTCGATATATAGAAGTACAAAGTCTTGTTCCAATATTCATGTAAATACCATTAGGAGAATAATGTCGATAAAAACTAAATCAGTATAATATTAGTATGTCAGTGTTTATTTCTATTTTAATTTTATTACAAATAATACCTTGATGAATACCTAATGTGACTAGTACTTAATTTTTTTTAATACTTACAATATTTATGATTGTTATTATAAGTGCTATACTATGTTTAGCTATACCTAGCTGAGTTTTGGTATGGGGTCCATACCTGTTATAGAATGGCCGAGCGGGTTACTCGGAATAGGGACATTCCTATTGCAGAATGGCCGTCTGTTAGCGTATCACAATTGAAAGCCGTCGTTCAATGTCTACCCACATGCATATTTTTATTTCGCGATGCGCCTACCTGCACTGCGCGAGTGGATGGTCATTCGCGATAGAAACGTCAGACGTGACAAATGTGCTTGGTAAATAATTGGTTTTGAATGTTAATTAATATTATACTTGTTGAAACCATCTCGGCGTATTATTTCTTGAGGTAAGTGCAATGGTAAGTGCAACAGTATGGTATTTAACATTACATTGTATCCGGGAATTAGCTCCTATAAGTTTTGTTTCAAAGAATTTAAATGAACATTTTAAATTATTTATAGTTGGAATATGTTATGAAGTATGTGTGGAGAGTAGATAAATTAGTTAAGCAAAGTATCTACTGTACAGTTGTGTTGCGGCACGCAAACGAAACCAGTTTGACGACTAAAATAGTGCGCAGACGCGTATAGTCGATTCTACTAAACTCTCACATGTAAACACTTAAGGTCAACTCGAACTGGCAGCACCGTCGGCGTTCGGTGCGGGCGCACTGAGCGGCGTGGAGCGCGGACTGGCAGGCAAAGTGTGCGCGTGCGCGCTCTGGTGCTGGTGCGCGCGTAGTGCGCACGCACTCGCCGGCGTCCGGACATTCGGGGCTTTGATTAGGCAACTTCAAAGTCCTCCAATATCATGTGTTGTTAATTGCTCTAGACGCCATTTTAAATTCACAGATCACCTCACATCAACTCACACTAAAGATTTTTCTTTTGATAAATTCTATCTTGGGCTTTATAATTATAATATATAGCTATTACTTCAGCGTATGACAACACTTTAACTGTAGTGGACCGCCAACCTTCAAGATGGTGTGGATGTTGGATAGACATCAGCAATCGAGCAAATGCGTCGTAGATGCGTTGTCCGCCTTTAATGGACAGAGGATCCCTTCCCTGTCCTTCTCCTTTTTCCGTATGAGAAAATAACGGGAAAGCGAGTGCTAAAATTAGCCTCGGGCACCTCACTCATTAGGCGAAACGTAGAGTTTTTTTTTATGTGACAAGGTGGCAAACGAGCAAGCGGATCACCTGATGTCAAGTGAGCGCCGCCCATGAACATCCGCAACAGACAAATGCGTTGCAGATGCGTTGCCTACCTTTAAAGGACAAAGGAGGGCACAGACAGGAAAAAGGATAATTCCTTTCCCCCGTTAACCTCCTCCCCATCTTATCCTCCTTCCCGTCCTATCCTTATGAGGAAAGGGTGGGAAGGTGCAGAGGACTAAAATTAGGCCTCCGGCACCTCACTCATTAGACGAAACGCAGAGTACTTCTACTTCACGCCTGTTTTCTGTGAGGTCGTGGTATTTTACCGTTCGAGCTCAATCGTACAACAGATGTTGTTGCGGGCTCTAAAACTGTTCTTGAAACTTGTTACACAACATTATAAATTAGAATTAAATTGCTGAGAAACGAATGGGACAACGCCCAGCTTGGGTTGTGGTTGTGCCGTGTGCCGGTACTGTACGGACATATTACGCATTATTCAATAACAAAAGCGGTTTCGTGGTTTAGATTTCCTGTACACGCCCTGTACAGTTCACTAATTGTGTTTTAGGTTTGTCTAATATAATTAAATGTAAAGTAAATAAAAAGTAATCGAGTACAAATTATTCTAAAAGTTTGAGGTCTGTAAGTAGATCTCGGAATGTAAGACTTGACGAGGGAAACTACTCAGTGTTATATAATCACAGTTCTGTCAGTCATACGAAACTCTTATTCAAAATACTTATAACCGCGACCTGCCCACCTCGTAATGACCTCTCGATTATATTCGATACATTTAGTATCTATGGAAAACAATACGAATGTGTACAATAATTCTAGAACGTAATCGTAAAAACGTCCGCTCGCCGCCTGATCATGGCCACGCTGCTCGTGTTTCTGCCCCGATTATTCTACAACTACGAACTTGAGACAAAAACTTGACAGGAAGTTTTTTTTAGTTGACACGCTTGATTGTATTTAGATTTGAATTGATATGTTTGATGTTTTACGTTTGACTAGGATAGCCCATACGTGTAAAGTGAGCGCTGCCCATAGACATCCGCAACAAGCAAATGTGTTGCAGATGCGTTGCCTACCTTTAATGGACAGAGGAGGGTATAGACAGAAAAAAGGATATCTTCTGTTCCCCGCCACCCCTCCTGTTTAATCTCTTTCTTCTTCTTCATATGAGGAAAGGGTGGGAAGGGGAAAAGGACTGAAATTAGGCCTTCGGACCTCACTTATCATGCGATACGATATCTATTACTTCACCAAGTCCACTTATAAAACTTCGCATTAGCAAGAAAATTACCAAGATAGAGCTGCAATTTATCTCAATTCAATAGTGGGTTTTTAGTTCGCGAGTGGTAGCCATCGCGCCCTCTCGGTCTCATTGACGTCGCGGGCACAATGCCGGGGACGGGGCAATCGGGGCTAACGAGGCGGCCGCCCAGCTCCCCCGCCGCTCGTTCGAGGTAGCCTCCTTTAGGGCTGACACACACACACACCCTAAACGTATTTAAAAATGCTAGCAATTTTTTTCCAAGTATCCAAGTTAGAATTTGAAAGACTATACAGGCTTTGGAGTACAGGGTTGCCCCATCTCTCACCGCAATATATATAGCTGGTGTAATTTATCTTTGGCTTGGCTGGATTACCAAAGCTGTCGTGGTAAATTCGCTTTAGTGTAATTATATAGTAGTTGTATTTCTTTCATTCGAGCCTACAGTCATTGACTGCTGGGCGTAGGCCTCCCCCATCAGTAATCCCCAATTATTTATTAAATATGTCGCTTAAATTTGCAACATCCAATTCTTTCAATTTTCTTTTAATAATACAAATAGCTTTGATATTGACTACAACCCTCTTGGCATGATAGGGTTGGGTAAGACTGTGTTCTTACATCGTTGACGACGCAACCCTAAGCAATGAATCTGGAGTGAGGAGTGTTCCCTCATCGTGCAACCTTCACCCCGCTGCCTACTGTGCACATCTTGTCATTATAATAATAAAATATACATCGTTTATAAATAATGTTAAGAATGTAAAGATATACTCCGTTTAAAATATGATAGAGGTAATTGTATAATACCGCAGTTTTTTATATATTCAAAATTGTCATCCCGTGCATGATATACAGAAGAGATATAAAACGGGAAGTTTGTATTACAGCGATTTAGAAGCGATCGGAAACACAATATTCTTATAGACTAACTAGCTGGCCGGCAAACTTCGTTCCGCCCTATAATTAATACATGGTTCACTATTTTGGAGTTAATGGCTTACACATAAAAGATTGATATATGCTGTCGCGGGCTTTTTGTAGCTTTTTTATTTAAGGTAAGCATTTCCATTATACATTATATACGTGTAACTCTAACGGTTTTTGCAGCGCACACCGGAATAGGTCGAATATGGCGGAATCTTTTCCTCCTTACTTGACACTTATCGTTATATTTGGACAATTCACACAATATCCTTATAAATTATAGCCTATATGTTACTATGATGTATAAGCTACGACATTGTAAAGTTTCATTAAAATCCATTTGGTAGTTTTTGTGTGAAAGAGTAACAAACATCCACAGAAATAAACATTCGCATTTATAATAATATTACGTCAAAGTAACCAATTTTTTGTTTACTTTTCGTAAAAAATATTTTTTTTCATAAAAAGTATCCTATGTTACTTCTACTACCTCCAAGAATATGTGTACAAAGTTTCATGATGATCGATTGGGTAGTTTTCGCGTGAAAGCGTAACAAACAAACTTACATTCACATTTATAATATTAGTAGAATAAGATATAATCAGCTGCTATATAACCTCGGCTTCACTTAGAATTATCTAAGTTTTAAATGGAAAGATTAATAAATTTGTCAAGTAAAATCTTTTAACATTTACTTTATTTGTGTGGTTGTAATTAAGTTTAAACAGTCTATAAATTAATTGATCTTTGAAGATCATTGTCGTTTTAGTTAAGTAATGCTTTGTGTTTAGATGAGACATGCTAGAGGCAGATGTACACTTTAAATATCATGGAAAATAGTGCAGATAGTGCGCTCGAGGAGAGGATGAATCGTGATGCTGCATGCGTGAGGTGTAGGGGGGACACGGGTGGCTGGGGATGGCGTGGGGGCCACCCCAAGCACGGTGTGGGTAGCAACAAGTAGCCGCGGGGCGGGCGTCAGCTGATGCGTACTCCGGCACTCTCGCCGTGACCTACATCGGCTATCACACGCCTGTCTCCCGCCGCGTGACGCACAGGCTGCAGGCGACGTGACACGCGGAGGGTCCCGGTTCGAGTGTAACTGTAAAAGCATTAAGAGGGTCTCGACGGTTATGCTCATTTGTATTATTTCTTACAGTCGAGATTACGGAATGTTAGAGCAGCTTATTGCAAGATAGGTCTATAGATATATGTATGTCCAAGGCTGACGGCATTGTTTCCCATCTCTATTTACCCCCGGCGCCGCGCGCGTCTCAGTCGACGCTCTAAACCTGTCTCACCCTCGCCACCCTCGCGGCGCCCTCTATTATTCGAACTGGACTAATTCTGTTTGCCTTTTTGTCTAAGATCAAGTCGCTATTTGTTTAATTTGCGCAAATATGTATGTGTTTTTAACATTGCGAACATTTCGCATACTATTTTCTACCCGATACATTTAGATTTTCGTAAAGTTATTGTACAGAATCAATATATAGATAATAATTTTGGTGTCGTGGTTACACAGCCATCATCGATGTCGTCAAAGATGGCGCAGCGGATGTCGTTCGGTCTGCTGGGGGGAGCGGGGCGCGGCGCGGCGCGCTGCGAGTTCGTGCGCATGAAGGGCCCCGGCGGCAAGGGCCACGCCGAGGTGGCCGTGTCGCGGCCGCGCGGTGCCGCCTCGCCCGGCTCCGAGCCCGGGCTCGCGGCGCCCTGGCCCGACGACATGGACGACCCGGACGACTTGTTCCTCTACCGACATCAGGTACCGACTCTGTTGTAGCAAGCATGTCGTCATGTCGAGAGACACTTGTCCCCTAAACAATACAATCACGTGTAATGCCGTTTGTACTCGACGGATAGATAGACTCGTGGTTACTAAATGATACCTCTACTTCTAGAATCTGGAACGCGGTAATGCTTACCGGTGGTGGTGATATTCTCCTTGTTGGTTGGTTCCTGCTGCTGGTAATTAAGTGGATAATATTTCTTTGGTATATTGAACGTGCGCTTTGTTGGAAACAAAGGAAGAATGACTTCACAAATTATGAGTCAGTCAGACCCAGACGGACGAAAACCATAACTCCCTATAATAGGGCGCTATTATTAATCTGGAAACCAGGACAGAATAGACCGAGAAGAAGGGCCGTCTCCCTCTGGTTGGTCCATCTGTTTGCAGTACGTGTTAATGCATATCTTGTGGAATACATTCCAGCGTCGACTGAGCGACCCGAGCGCCAACATAACGACGTTTGTGCGCGGCGGCTGGCGTACGCGCGACCCCGCCGACCATAGCCGCTCCGAGAACGACGGGCTGGACTCGCTCGGCGACGGCGTCGCGGAGGTGGAGGCGGGCGACTTGCGCGACGGTAAAACACAGCCTACGTTACATCTTCTACGCTTTTATTCGTTTTCAGCCCTCCTCACTGTAAGTATGCTTTGGTTTGCTTGCACACATTCAGAGCAGTCATTTCAGTTTCTTACTTTTGTATTTATTGTGTGCCTTCAATTTTATACGTTTACTTGTTGCATATCTATTGTTCTGTCAAGTTACTTAAGTTTTACAACTTTACTTAAGTTTTAAAAATTAACAAAAAGTTTTTGTTTGCGTTCAAGTTATAGTGGTCTTGTGGCGACGTGACGCTGTCGCTCACTACTCTAGTATTGCACTGTTGATTTAATTAACCCCTTATAATATTGTCATATGTCATATCTAGTTGTTTTTTTTTGTATTTCGTAGTAGTATATTTAACAAATTTCCAAGTAATACTTGAATGTGCACTAGTACTTGTCGTTTTGTTTCTCAATGTACTCCGCCTGTACAGCAGTCACATTTAAAGCCGCCAGGTCCTTAGGGACCTCATCGTTTTGTCGCTGCCTCTGCGTTGTTGCTTAATCTCTCTACAGCTGGACGCGTGCGTTGGGCGTGCGGGGGGTGCGCGGGGTGCGCGCGGAGGGAGCCAGCCGGCCGCGGAAAATTTAAACCATATACATACACGCTCAAGTATCCCATTACATTTCGACTATCTCACACAAACATACACCGATACCGGTCTTTACGTTACATTTTTGCCACGCGCTGCGACACTATTTACAGTTGCCAGTTGACTACGCATAAACTAGTCAGTTGAGAGAGAGACTCACTAAAATCTGAAGATTAACTTACCAAATATTGATTTTGAACAAGGTTACGTTAGGTTACAAACACAATATGAACCCGGCGCACATGAAAAAGTCATTGAGTGCAGTCACGAGTTCTACACGCCAAGAGCCCTACGCCCTAAGAGGTGGGACAGAGTGAGAACCTATCGAAGGTTTTGCGTAGTAGAGTTTACTTGCAATTATAGCCATTTTTATTATGAACGAGATTTCAAAACGGTAGTCGTTTTGTCGGGTATGAAAGGCTAGGTTAAGCTAGCGTTTCTTAGGCGCGGAAAATGGGCGCCATTCTTAACACGGTGCCATCTGTCCGTAGCGCGGCGCGGCTCTCAGGCTTCCTCCGCGCGCTGGGGTTGCTGTACGGGAGGCGGGGGCGGGGCGTGCAAGGCGGGGAGGATGCGCGAGGTGTACGCGCGGGAGGTGCGTGACACGGCTACGCCGGCCTGCCTGCGCGAGGTGGACCCTCCGGTACGCGCGACCCGCCGCGCCGCCGGCGTTGCTCCCCCGCTGCGCCCCCTTCCCCGCTCCCGGCACCGCACCGCGCCCCTCGCAACCGGCGAGGAGGACTGCGAGCTCGCGCACGACGCCGCCCTAGACTGCGACACGAAGCTCGCGAGCGCGGCGTGCGAGAAGCCGCGGCCGGCCGCCCAGGAGCAGCAGGGAGAGCGGCGCGGCGCGGCGGACGCGGCCGGAACCGGGGCCGCGGGGTGCAATGCGGGCGCGCGCGCCTACGTGACGCTGCCGCGGCGGCAGCGCGGCGTGGCGGCGGCGCTGTTCCGTCGCACGCGCCTGCCGCCGCGCCGCACCACACCCGACGGCACCGACATCTACTACTGGTGCGAGCTGCCGCCGCGGGCCGTGCACGGTACCCCTCGCTTCTCTTTGTGCTGCTTCGATCGCATGTTTCCGTTTTCTATCATTTTAGTATTGACTTCTCATCAGTTATTATAAGGCGTACGCGCGCCTCCCCCCTTTAAATAATCACAATATCGTTATTGCACGTCTCGTAAAAAATTATCAATCTGTTGAAAAGAATAAATCATCATCTATGTGTGTCTGAGAATGTAGACGCTGTGGCGTCGGTGCGTTTGGAATTCTTACACATCCGGTACACCTGTTGTTATTGAAAAGCTACTCGTTTGACTTGTGCAAGCAAAACATATTTTACAATTGCACATTGAAAAATAATGGAGTAATATAAAACTGCCAACCATTGGTAAAGGTCCTTCGAGCCGGATGCTGAATAAAAAAATCATAGTTTGTAAAAATCACAATGAGTGCCACTGTAACGTCGAGTGTTAAAGTTATTTAAGCGTGCCTGTGACGGGAGTCGTGTGCTTGTCTCGCAGAGCTGGACGACGGCGCGTACAACCCGCTGTGGGCGATGCGCGGTTTCACGCAGACTTTCCACTTGTGGAAGGAGGGCAAGCGGCAGCAGTCGGTGCCGCTCAACGCCTACCTCACCTACGTCACGCTGCCCTGGTGGAGCATCGCCAAAGGTATTGCCTAAATGATAAGTGTAGCGGGGATGGAGGTCACCGCCCGATTTCTCTTGATACTAATGGTAAGGTGGTCTTGGTACTAATGACGAAATAAAATATTCTAAATTATCTCGAGACTATATTTAACTCTTCAAGTTCTAGGATGTAACGTCGGCGGAGGGCGATTAAGTGATCTTCATTTGGTGGAATTCTGGTACAGTTATTTTGGTTGGTGGTAAAATAACGACGTAAATGCGTAAATTGAAATGACCTATGTAAACCGCTAGAGACTTACGATACACATGTTCCAGACATCCTGGACCACCGCGAGGAGCCGGTGCTGACGTTCTGAGTGTGGCCCCACCCCCGGGCACGGCGCCCCGCCCACCGAGCACGGCACCCCCCGCCCCAACTACTCACTACACTTGCTGTGGTTTTATTTTAAAAGAAACTTTATGTAAAAGCAATACAATAAGGGACATAGTATTAAGTTGGAGTGATCAGTCTAGTCGCTAGTATTGTATTAATTTTAATGTATTATTTAATTATATTTCAATCGTCTCATATTAACAGAACAGTAATCGTCGTACGAGGGCGTTGTGAGGTGCCATTTAGGATATATAAACATACTAGTGACCCGCCCGGCTTCGCCCGGATACCACTAATTATGTTGATCCGATCGCTACCGAACACAGGAACACTCGCTGTGCCAATAATACATAAAAATATATATAAATAGTCTCTTCATACATGCATACTATCTCTATTTATTACTACATATATAACTTTATAGAAAAGGTAGTGATGGTAACTTGTGAAAGTATTATTTTCTAATGGTTCCTGCCACTGCCAAGTGAAGGTTTCATTGATTACATACAGGTCTGTCTGTATGTATTTGTATTCAGCGATAACTAAAGTATGCAGTTATATAAATGTGTAAGGGC
This sequence comes from Papilio elwesi, assembly GCA_029849275.1. Classification (NCBI taxonomy): domain Eukaryota; kingdom Metazoa; phylum Arthropoda; class Insecta; order Lepidoptera; family Papilionidae; genus Papilio; species Papilio elwesi. The sequence goes on along the minus strand of CM056691.1, from coordinate 10,075,909 downwards.
AACGCAAGAGGAAATAATTGTACGGCTTTAAAAGTACTTAACTCTAGTCTATTCTAGTCTACTTTACTACTCTATTTCTAGTCTTTTTATTTATGCATGGAAGACTTACAGCTGATATTTAAGGAGTAGCATTAATATAGCAACTGTACAGCCAATAACAAGCCTTCACTTATAGAATGTTAAGCCTTGTTTCAAAGTGAGAAGGAAATTTTGTAAACAAATATTTTAACTTACATTCGTAAATTACAAATTATTTTCGAATAGTAACCTTTTCTTACATTTTACCTTTTTAACTGCAATTCCACTTCTATATATTTCACAATGTTCACGCAAATGCCGTTTGTTTGTTGCCAAATTCTCAAATCTTGCTGTGAAACAACTGTGTGTAGAAATGTGCACTTGCACATGCACCCCCCCCCCCTCCTCCCAACGTGGTGATATGTAACATTCTCTAGTCAATTGTCATCGCCTGGTGTAACTGTCCGGGTCATCAATAAATAATTTTTTAAATTATATTAAATGAAGGGATCCTTTGTGTTTGGAGCGACATTCAATGATTGTGAACCGTGTGTATGAAGGCTTTCCCAATTACAGAGGCTGTGTTTTGTAAATATTACTTTTAAACTTTGTGGTTTCAATTTTCATGAGTACAACAATGTCGGTAATTTCGGTAATGTATTTAATTTATCATTGGACCGTTTTACCGACGTGGGCTGTCTAGTTGAAGTGTCTCCAATTAATTACAAAAATCTAAGTCCAACTATAGGTTTTACAAACAGCCTCTCCGGGACGGTGGCCTCAAGTTATAATTGTTCGCTAAGACATTCCGTTGATAACGTTAAGTTACAAATATCCTAGGTCAATGCATTTCCTGTATATTACAACTAGTTAGGCGCATGAGGTGAGTATTTATAGGATTTGCGTTCAGCGGTTTGATTGTGTCGCGCGAGGTGTGTCACGTTCATTTTAATTAATATATAGCGATATAAGGAGCACCCGTAACCGACGAGCTAGTATGCGTAGATATACGGAGAGTTCATGAAAATCCATGATCTCTGCCTACCCCTCTGGGTGACGAGCGTGAGCGTGTATTTATTTAATGACAGCTTCATGTATTATATTGCCATAATATTTTAATGTACTGAACAATCTTTCTATATGCAAGTAATGATGGGGTTTTGTTTCCGCCGCTAGAGGCGCTGGTGTGTCATTTTCTCACGTGTTTCTTTAAAATTAAAGTAAAATGTGTCTGTGTGATATAACACCAAACAAAATATTACAAATACTTTAAGCATATGGGGTACTAATGAGATTTTACCAGAGGCTGTACATTTTTTTCTTTGCTTTTAATTCAGCAAAGTCAAAGTAAGTCATATGGAGCATGAATGTAAATTGCTTAAGGAATATTGTTACGATATGCTGCAGTTGGTTCTTTAGGTTACGCGTAATCGGCAAGATTTCATTGTATTTTACGAACACAGGGATGTATTAAAGGGTTCCGAGGCGGATTAACTTAACTGACTGTAGGTAAAGAGGTTCCAGACGCCCCTGGCGAAAAACTGAGCAGTCACAGTTATGTGACAAGGACTTCAGGACGGCGATGAATTTTGGCGCCCTCAATTTCCGCGTTGCGCCCGAAGCACGTGCCTAGTTTGCCATAGGGATAATCCGCCTCTGGAAGGGTTGTCCCTACAAAGCGCAACCCTTTTTTCATCTGAACACAGCGGAAAAGGAGCACAGGCATACAAATAAACATTAAGCTACGATAGCTAATAATTTTAACAGCTATAACCACATCTTAGTCGCTAGTGGCGCCAACTGGTGACAGGAAAACGATCCTCATTCCAGTAGTATTATATAGTAGTGTGTGTGTGTGTGTGTGTGTGTTTAAACAAATTGATTATATAATTTATAGTATACATATGTGGAAACAATTGTGAATTGCCTTATGAAACAACGCAAACTATGTCAAAATTCTTTACTTTGAAATACTTTTTGTTTTCTCTTCTGTAAAACAATTTATAATTTCCAAATGAGCTTCTGTCTCCCCTGTCTGTCTGTCGCTGCGGACAGACAGACAACTGGACAAGGAATTTTATGGAAACTGTGAACCTCAGAACTGTGATAATCTGCGGATTGTAATTCAATCGATAAACGCGCGCCAAGTGGCACTGGTTACTTTTGTAATTTGTTGAGATGTGCGATGGCGTCGGGCGTCGGGTGGGGCAGACGTGCTGTTGAGTTGACTCCGGTGTTGTGCGTGGCGGCAGGGACGGTGAAACGACCGTCCGAATGGTCTCCGCGCACAAAACCGATTAATATAATAATATATATTATACTAAATTGAATGAAGAGATTTTTAATCGATATTACAGTGGTAGAGTCCGCAACAACATCTGTTGCACGAATTGGCCAGCTCGACCGATGAAGTACCACGACGTCACAGAAAACAGGCTTGAAGTAGAAGTACTCTGCGTTTCGTCCGATGAGTGAGGTGCCGGAGGCCTAATTTCAGTCCACTTCCCCTTCCTACCCTTTCCTCATAACGATAGGATGGGAAGGGGAAGAGGATTGGACGGTGAGGGGGTTAACGAGGAAAAAGAAGTATCCTTTTTCCTGTCTATGCCCTCCTCTGTCCATTAAAGGTAGGCAACGTATCTGCAACACATTTGCTTGTTGCGGATGTCTATGGGCAGCGTTCACTTAACATCAGGTGATGCGCTTGCCCGTTTGCCTTCTCACATAAAACAAATAGAATTAATTTTTTTTAATTTAAAGACCAACAACATATTAGTCTTTATTTAAAAAAAATATAATAACGTAAATATAAAGGTGTTAAGCATAAAAAAAATTGACCGTCTGATATCGAGTCCGTTCGCGGTATTCCTTGAACGATTCGTGGACCTTGCGGCGGAGCCTTTAAACGTTTTTCTTCGAAAAATGGCTGGTCAATACAGGATTCATAAATACGGTCCCCGCTGTACCGGAAAGTCCAGTGCATAACATTTAGACGTTAAACAGTACAGTCGGTGGACTTTACATTTTAACCACCGGACAGATTTAACTGCAACTGTTGTGTTCCCACGCTGTGTCGTGAATGTGTCGTAACTGTGTCGCGAGGTGTAACTGTAATGTTCTAGTCTTTGTGTTGTGATTTGTATGATTTGAATGAATAAAATTACTGAAATCAGTACTAGTTGTTTCATTTAGAAATATGGAGTTTAAATTATTGAGGAGTGGCATTGGTGTCTTCCGACTGGGAGACTGGGCTATAAAACACCACGCGATGCAACTCTCGAGTACTTTTTGTTTTGCCAGCCTGACTTGTGATTTAACTTATAGATTTCTTTTATGTTGTAAGATGGCAAATGAGCAAGCGGTTCACCCGATATCAAGTGACCACTACCCATAGAATTGTGCAAGAAGGTATTGAGTTGCGTTGCCTTTCTTTAATGGACAGAGGAGGGAACAAACAGCGGGACATACTTTGTTTTATACTATGAAAAGATTGAGAAAGGTAGACAAATGTTCGTTGTTGATCCGAGTTCAATCCCCCGACCGGCTTCATGTAACGGCACTCCACCAAACACGTAGCGCTAATGCCCGCTACCAGGTTCGCCGTTACGCTAGAGCTTGGGGTTGTGTCAGAGTGACTGACAGCTCGAACGTTTTACTCGTCAAGTTGCTCTGCATTCGGCCAGCCCCCGACATATATATATATATATATATATATATATATATATATATATATATATATCGAGGTCGTGGTATTTCCCCGGTCGAGCCGGCCCATTCGTGCAACAGATGTTGTTGTTGCGGACTCTACCACTGTTAAAATTGAATTTTGAAATGAAATTTATATCCTACAGACGCCTCGATTACTCGAATATTATATAGAATAATAATTTAAAAAAAAACAAAGTACCCGATAGGTTACGTGACGCATACAGAAGACGGCTGAGCCTGTTTGTTGTCCACATGACGTTACGTCAGGAGTTGATAGCATATTCTCACAGATTGGAAAGAATGTCAAACCTGAAATGAATTCACAGTAAAGTTTGATAATAATATAAACACAGTAAGTAGACACGAATGAATGAATTCCATGTATATACTGACATTTATTTATTTACTATCTGGACCGGCAAACTTCGTTCAGCACTAAAATTAATAGGTGGTTCACCATTTTGGCGATAATGGCTTGCACATAATAAATATATATATGTTGTCGCGGGCTGTTTGTAGGACTATTTAAGGTAAACATTTCCATTATACATTACAAACGTGTAACTGTTACGGTTTTTGCAGCGCGCACCAGAATAGCTCGCATATGGCGGAATTTTCCCTACTTATCGTTATATTTTGGATGATTCACTGAAAATATTTGTAAATTATTATAGCCTATACGTTATTCAGATGTATAAGCTATATTATTGTAAAGTTTTATTAAAATCCATTCAGCAGTTTTATGTGAAAGAATAACAAACATGCATACATCCATACATACAAACTTTACCATTTATAATATTTGCAGGATTCACGTATCAGACAGCCATAAAACAATAAGGATTACCAGTACACACGAGAAGACCTGCAGGTCTGCAGCAGCAAGCATTCTTTGTATTTGAAAAGCTTAATTAAAATATTTTAAAGTTTCTTTACCACTTTTGACAAAGCATCAGGCACTTTCTTCTTCTTGCTTACGTAATAACAAGAAAAATTAATTCATAAAATAATTTGTCGAAATGTAACATATCCTTTGACAGTGCGCTGTAGTGTGGGACTTTGAGAAAAATATACAAAAATATCAACGAAAAACCCCTTCTGGGTTTTTGTATTGAAATAGTTGATGTTATAGTTTAATATTTCTATGTAAAAAGATAGCGTAAATTCTTATATTTCTTAATGATTCCATATTGTGGCTCCAATCACAACTTTTAGAATCCATTAGATGAATATAGATGGGCGAGGGAGAGGGCAGAGAGCAGGTGGTAATTTCTGTCTGCGATCGATAATCGGCTATAGTTACTATATATATTAATAATAAGCTTGTATAATGAAAGTTCCTGGATGTCTGTGAGCTAAGGCGGGCGCGACTCGCGTGGGCCCGCCGGGCGGCACGCGCGGCACCGGACGCGCCACTTGCGCGGCTGCGCCGACCGCCGGTGTCTGCTCATTACCGCGCCGCGCGCCGCCAGGTGAGTCCGTTCCCTGCTCACCCTTTATGCTCTGAATTGTCCGTCTGCATCTCATCTCCCCTTTTCATTATATACATGTCTCTTCTGCCATATAATCGTCATTTGTCATCGCGTGCACGTTTTGTTCCGTATAGTATTTTGATCCAGCATATGCGCATATAATAAATAGGCCTTACTCCTGCACATTCCTTTGTGTCCCGTCAGCGCTATTGTAAGCATATAACAACAGCTTCGCTACGTACGCTGGCGGACAGCTTCTTACATCCGCGCGTGACGCTCCCCGTAACAACATCGAATCGTTCGGAATTAAAACTCATAGCATAACTGTGTTTAGCTTGTGTTGGCGAATTTCGCACCAAATTCAATTTGAACCTCTGAAATCTGGTAAACGCGTAAACCGAGCTTAGTCGAACTAATCGCGTTTATTTACTTTGAAATCGTTTGAATCTTCTTAATCATGTTAAACTATGTTCTAGTTGTACTATTCATTACAATATTAAATATTGAATTTTAAGAGCACATCAAATCTTACATTAAATTTATAATTTATTAGTCAATATTTTTTGTTGTGTCGATTTCATAGCAGTTAAACGAGGATGAAACCTAAGTCGAACGGTATTAGCAGTTGTATACGGTACAGTCCATTCTTTAGTACAGGTGAGATGGCCGAGAGCTGCGTGCAGCCTATCTGATGATGTTGTAGCATGTGTGGTTAAAGTTTACAAATATCTTCATGTATATATATATATATATATATATATATATATATATATATATATCACATTTTCATCATCCATTATCTTTAAACAGATTTTGAAGTTGAATAGAACAAGGCGCGCCGGACGGATGTGTCTTGTGGACCTGTCACCGACGACAATAAACTAGCGACTCGCAATCCGTCCTCAGCAGCAGCTACCCGCAGCACACAGCCTACTGGTAAAACACTCATTGCTGTATTCAACTTTTTTTGTTACTAAAAACCTCCTCTCACTGGACATAACCTATAAAGAATTATTTTGGACCTAAGATATGCTTTTATATTTATTTTTCTGGTTTTTCTACTGGAGAAAGGCGACGTTAAGAGTAAACGGCGAGCATGTATGTGTAGATGTAATGTAAGAAAGTAGAATAAGCAACAGAGGTGTGCCAGGATCGCGCTAAATGAAAATCCATAATATTTGTTACCTATCCGTCCGCGGTACGGCGGTGCACGTGATAATTTAAACTGCAATTAGCACGTGTTGTGGGACCAGAACATATTTTGTTATGATTTTAATTGCGTGTAAGTATTTGACACGTGAGTCGGAATATTTATTAAAATCTCGGATCGAGTCCAGGCCAGGGTGCGCGCGACTCATGACCCCTTATCTCCCGCTGCCCCCCGCGCTCACCCCGTGCCCCTCTCGCACGCCGCGCTCAGCGCACCCAGCTCGCCGACTTCTGAATTGAACTCCTGGCTGTCGGTGAGCGCATTACAATTAAATAATTATAATACAATATTTTTTAATTGAACATTTAATAATCTTATTAATTTAAATATTTTTTATTATTTCAATTACTGATAATAGACAACGTGAATATGGTAGTATTTATGTGTAATTAATGGTAGATACATATTTCTCCAAGCTAAACGTATCCAGCATATAATTGTGCTATAATCCTACGTCGATACTTGAATAATGTTTATTAAATATACATTAATTTGTTTTTTTATGTACTGTACCCAAATAATGAATACATTTAAAGATAACCTCAAAATGTTGTAGATATAAATTATCAGTCAGTCATGCACACTTTGAATATTTTATAAAATCTTATACTTATTGGCGTACTGACGGTAGAGTTTTTCAAAAATACATACATATATGTGCATAAATCTATATTGATTAAACTATTTGAAGCTTCCTGAATTAATTGTTGGTAAGGGTCTGACGTAAACAGTCCTAATTGTAATTACAAGATGAAATATTGTTGGGAATAGACGACGTCCGGTCCCAGCATAGGCGTCACGACAGTGCAACGGACACGCAGACACGCGGTCACTCCGCTGCCAGCCCTTTGTTGAACACTTGTGGAATACTTTTAGTGTATAAAAGTGTAATTTAATAAACTTAAAACATTGTCAATGTTAATAAACCTTTCCCTTAAGTATCTCTCTCAGTTTTTAGCTTTTGTTCTCAAAACTTTCCATTGAATTCTTTCGAGACAACTTGTGGCGGTACGTTATGGCGATGTAATCAATTCTCATGTGAAGCGTGTATTCTTTTTAAGTTGTCAAGGAGTTTTTCGTACGCGTACAAGCCTCGCACTAGCAACCAACACACGAATCACGTAACCTAACCTAGTAGGGAGTGCTGTACCCCTAATTACTTGTCACCCACGTGTCAAACTTTGACTAAATTTGTCCATCCATGCACATTTACCCTGAATTACTTTTCATCAATATAATACAGTTTTCAATTTATCTTTTTTTGCAGCACGATCGTGTGAGATGTTGCTGTGGTGTCTTTTGGTGATGTTGGCTGGGGCTGGGGCTAAGGCTGGGGTCGTGGCCGAGGCGGGCGCGAGCCGCGGCTGCGAGCTGATAGCGCCCAACGCCACCACCGAGAAGTCCCCCGGCGACAACCACTACCGCCTGCTGCTCGGCGGCAACACGGAGAGCTACGCCCCCGAGAAGAGCTACGTCCGTACGTACGCAATCAATAAAGTCGTCCTTCGGTTATTCGGGCATATTGAAAGGATATTTATAAGTTGCAAAGCTAGTAGCCGTTGGTTGTGTAGCAAACGCGGCTCAAAAGTGACTAGTGACAATATTCTTTAGGTCAATGTAAGAGGGTGAAATTAGAATTGAAGAAGAGCAAGTATTGTGAATGCCTATAACCGAGGAGCGTGTACGCGTGGGTGTAAAGCGAGGCAGTACAGCCAAATCTTTTGTTCCAAGAGTTTTGTTATTTAATTAATCATTTTTTTTATTTCCTGCTCTCAGAATAAGTGTCCCTGCAATGGGGAATATTCTTAAAAAAAGGCCGATTTATTATTATTATGTCATTTATTTATATTTAATACGTATTTTTTTATAATATACCTTATAAAATCTACCAAAACAACAGACATTCTAAAATATATTATATAAAAATAGTGTTCCACCGGCTGCGGAGTCCTTTTATTTCAAGCAACCAGTGGTCAGGGTTACAGAGAGAGGAACTTTCTCACAATGCGGGCAGACTCCAAAATTACCGCTTTTTGTATCAAACCCTTAACCCAACCGTCTAGCGACTGTTTCTTAAGATGTTGGTCGAAGCTCTTCGCTAAAAGTCCGTTCACTGACACGACCACCGGAATAATGGTAGTCGATTTCATACCCCACATGGCGGTAATCTCGTGAGCCAAGTCTAGGTACTTCATCAACTTTTCTTTCTCAGCTTTCACGAGATTTTAATAAAAAATATATTTCGAAGTGATATCTATTACAAAATCTGCGCACTTTGTTAAAATTGTTTATTATTGTACAGCGAGGCGCAGTTTAACATAATGTTATGATAACATGTGAACATCCCGTACGGTTTAAATATTTAGAACACATAAGAATAAATGACTGACTTTAAAATGAAAGCAGGTCATTTAAATCAATTTAGTTTCTGGAATTCGATGCAATGTTTAAGCGCGATTGATAAATCGAAAAAGTTATGTTTAACTTATGACTTCGTGTAACAAAGCTTGATATAAATTTAAAATGGCGTTTAATAACAGATTTAGTTCAATGAATACGTCTCTGTGTAATTTATCTGCGCCGATATGCGTTCGTTGTGCGCTACTGCGAAACGATAACCTTCTCCGGCGGTCGCTAGTTTCCGAAATATTAACACAATGTTTTATTTATCTGCGCTAAATACTCTGTTAGTTTATAAAACTTTATATGCATTAAAACTACGATATCATCCCGGCTTGTAAATTCCCGGTTTATATCCAAGTTAAGACAAGTCGACTACTGGCATATATTAATGTAGTTCTTTTGTGGTATGTCTGCATTCTGCAGTCTAAAGTCTGCAGTCTACAGTCTGAAGTCTGCGGTCTGAAGTCTGAAATCTGCAGTCTAAAGCCTGCAATCTGAAGTCTGCAGTCTGAAGTCCGCAGTGTAAAAGTTATGTGACATAACAACAGCCAGCTTCGAAATAATAATATTATGCTTTATAAATACTGTTGTTTTAGAGTGATACTAAAGTGAGGCGGTTAGAGTAACAGCATCCGAACTAAAAGATGGAATAAGATGGACAAATGGAAATATAGAATTGCACTGCTCACTTATTTATTTTTAATTTGCAGTGACGTTGGTGGGGTCGCGAACGCACGAAATGCTGCAGCAGTTCACGTATTTCCAGCTGGTGGTGGAGCCGCTGGACCCCGCCACCCCCCGCGCGCTGAGCAAGCAGGGCCAGTTCCAGCTGTTTGCCGACACGTTCAGCAGCTTCGACGAGGAGTGCGTCAACTCCGTGGTGGCGGCCGACGACCTGCCCAAGACCGAGATCCAGGTCATGTGGAAGGCTCCGAAAGCTGGCTCCGGATGCGTTCTCATAAAGTAAATGATTTTTCTTACTCGTATTTATATTTATTGCTATTATAAAATTAACAAGAAAAATTGATAATCACGTCGAGCCGATGACCTGGGGAGGAACAAACCGTAGGAAGGCCTCCCACAAGTTCAACCTATGATCTGGTGGGAAAGACCATGGATCAGGACGGCAAAGCCTTAAGATTGGGAGGCCCATGTCCAGCGGTGGAAATCTGTTGACGGAATCTACAATTAATCATGATGGCATCGATCGATTGAGAGCAACGTGGACAATTTTGATGCGTAGGGCCTTGGTTGTCGAGAACGCCACCCGCTGGTTTGCGCAGGACGGGCAGCTGGTGCGGCGGGTGTGCGAGGACAAGACGTTGTCCGCGCCCGACTGCTGCGCCTGCGACGACGCCAAGTATAAGGTACACGCTGCAGTCTTACATCGACTAAACTGGTATCCGAATAAAAAAATATTATAGCGAAAGGTCTTACTTAGTATGATTTAAGTCAGTTTAAGAAAGAAGCGACTTAATTATTCGCTGCATGCAAGTTACGTGTTCGGGTATGACAAAATGTTTAAAAAATATTGCTTTATGTGTAGGTTAAGGAAATCTTTAATAATTAATTCAACTATCGACGAAACCACAGATGGTGTTCGAAGGCCTGTGGTCTCCGCAGACGCACCCCAAGGACTTCCCCGTGCGGGCCATGTGGTTGACACACTTCTCCGACATCATCGGCGCCACGCACCCCAAGAACTTTTCTTTCTGGGGAGAGGGCCAGATCGCCTCCGATGGATTCAGGTTCTCTTCACTACGATATTTTCATTGCTTCGACTTCATCATTAACTTATTTAAGCAAAGCTCCATTACTTACACGTGACTTAATATATCATTATAAAGGATTTATTCTGAAATCCGATTTTTTTTAGTCCGACAGTACTTTTCGACCAATGCGACATTGTTGCTCAGGTCTCTGGCGGAGTGGGGCTCGGTGGGGCTGCTGGAGCGCGAGCTGCGGCAGCAGGGCCGGCTGCTGCGCTCCGTGGTCAAGGCGCAGGGTCTGTGGCACCCCAAGGTCAACTCCAACACCTCCACAGTCTTCACAGTCGACAGGAAGCGACACTACGTCTCCCTAGCCTCCATGTTCGGTATGCAGCCAAGACTTATTACACGCAGCTTACGTTGACGAAAATGAAAACAAACCTTGTTATGCACAAACTAAACCTGAGCACAATCCCACCTGGTGTTGGGTGGTGATCGAAAGATGATTAAGCATTAGTTTAGTATAACGCTACATTCAGTAAGTAGCACCGTATTGTCGAACCGCCAACGTCACAAACAGACGGAAACACTGATGCCGCCTTGCTCCTGCTCCTTACAATCATTTTGTGCACACTCAATGAAGATTCATTGCTTTTGTTCCGCGTGATGTATCCATGTACATTTATTAGACACTTAATGGCACTTAGGTAAAAAAGGCATTAAGTATTGTGTTGATCGTATAGGACCTTCCCCCGACTGGGTGGTCGGCGTGAGCGGGCTGGAGCTGTGCAACAAGAACTGCAGCTGGGTGGAGTCCAAGACCATCGACTTATACCCTTACGACGCGGGTACCGACAACGGCATCTCCTATATGGTGACGAACCTGCATCCTCTAAGCTTGGTTTTCCTCTCTCCTTTTTCTGATCAGATTTTCCTGCGCTTTTATTTGTGTACCACTTTTACGTAGGTGTACTATTTATAGATTGTTGCTCAAACTCATGAGACTACTGGTAGTAGTCTGGGATATCATAGACCATTAGGGTTTAACTGATTTAACGCCTTTGGTAGTAATAAAAACGCTTGCGCTTGTGACCTAGAGTCTGCAAATCATGATCGGTTTGTATATACCAGCACAGCAGAGGACCTCCCCACTTTCTTCCTCTAGAACCATACGGCTACGCATACGTGTTCGCTGACAGACTTACTTTAGCAGTAGGACAGTTAATATATCTATAGGCTACATTTATAGATGGGTAAATATTTTCATTGCGTTTGTTATTTCCCACAGTCGGCAAACTCTGAAACGATTCCCCGCGAGAAGATGTACCGCATCACCACCATGTACCCGGAGGACCCGCGGGCGCCCTTCTACAACCCGGCCCTCAAGGAGATGCAGCCCATGGCGCGGCTGTACCTCACCCGCGACAAGCTCATCCCCCGCGCCTGCGACGAGGAGACGCTGCAGTCCATGGTGGTGGAGGAGGCGGAGAACACGCAGTCTGCCGATCGCCGTAAGCTCAAATATATTGAATAAAATTGATTAAAATTACCAAAGCTTTTTTGTATACTGGTTTTCAAACTAAAACCGATAGTTCATATTATAGATACTGTACTATTCAAAGCATTGCATAAATATTTAAAGTTGTACTATTAACTAAAAATTACTTAAAGAACTGTGGACCTTCTGGAAAGTGCTAGAGATCTGTGTCGGGTTAATGATGCAGCTTCTATGCATAGTGTACAGCGAGATAAGACACGTAAAAAGTCGGTACAATTTATACTTCGGGAGAATGGGATCTCATTTAGTGTCTATGTGCAGCGGAGTGCGGTGTGACGGAGTGGAGCGCGTGGTCGGCGTGCTCGGTGTCGTGCGGCAAGGGGCTGCGCATGCGCACGCGCGAATACCGCATGCCGCAGAAGGCCGCCATGTTCGCCTGCGACCGCCAGGTCGTCTCCAAGGAGATGTGCGTCGCCCCACTAGCGGAGTGCCCGTAAGTCATTTACTTACATTAACATTTCTCAGATCTCAACCCCTGTTTTGGTGAGTTAAGTATCATGTTAAATATACTCTGTGCAAGTTGAAGGCAGCTGTTTTGAAAATACATTATTTAAGTTATTGGTGCATTATTTTTGAATGTCAATTAAATTGAACAGGGAGAGCGGCGCTGTAGCGGAGGAGGAGGAGGAGTCGAACCTGGTGGTGGAGCCGGAGGGCGTGTGCCGCACCACGGAGTGGGGGCCCTGGAGCGAGTGCTCGGTGACCTGCGGCATCGGCGTCAGCACCCGCCGCAGGACCTTCCTCGACCACATGGGCTTCAAGAAGTGCCCCCTGGTGTCCATAGGTACGAAGATTTGAAATTTTAATTAGGGACAAACAGAATTTAACTTCTTGGGGGAGGCTTACATCCTACCACCATCGATTAAACATCCCTTAAAGCACATATCAGTCACGAAAATGATATCGAACTCTTAAAGTAACTGCTTGTCGTTATAGAGGAGAACCGCAAGTGCATGGAGCCGCAGTGCACGGAGGTGGAGACCGCCATTTCGGACCCCGCGTGCCCCACCACCGACTGGGCGGGGTGGTCGCCGTGCTCGGCGTCGTGCGGCCGCGGTGTCCGCTTCCGGACTCGCCTATTGCTGGTGCCCGCCGAGCGCCAGCAGGACTGCTCCGCCAGGGTCGAGCTGCTCCAGCAACGCCCCTGCCAGGAGCGCGAAGACTGCACCATCGACATGTTGACCGCTAAGCGTAAGTGTCTTTGTTACTTTATGGCACACGCGTCCACTAGATGAGGGGAACCACCGACCAATCTTTTTTGCGTATAAAATATGTGAGAATAAAATAGTTTGACTTTTTAAAATAACCATTTGTTCATTTTAAGTGTTGATTACCACGAACATCTAATCCAGAGCTGAAGTTTTGAAAAACCCATAAAATCAATTATTCCGAAAATTATCATTAGCATAATATGCTTTCTATTTGTAAAATGATATTTTATTTGCTGTGCGCGCGCGCAGGCATCTGCATGGAGTCGCCGGAGCAAGGGCCGTGCCGCGGGCTGTACCAGCGCTGGGCGTTCGTGGCGATGAAAGGGATGTGCGTCCCCTTCAACTACGGCGGCTGTCGCGGCAGCCAGAACAACTTCCTCACCCGGGAGGACTGCATGAACACCTGCAAGGTGCTGCTCGGTGCGTGTGCTCTTTTTAATTCTGTAATTAATTAAGTAATTCTTATCCCCTCGTGCTATAGGAATCATTAAATTGAAGCGCCTAGCCTAATGGTGTATGATCCGAAGTCTAAAACTGAATCCGCCATTTGACTATTTTCGTGAACTATTTCTTAGCAAAAGCTTGGGCCTTGTTGTAATGGTGACAAAGGATAGTAAAATAGCATAGCGTTGAAGAAATCATGTTTGAACATGAAGAGTGAGTCTCTGCTTTTGACCAGCCGGCAGCCAGGCAGCTGAACATGAAGGATGAGAGTATTAGGGCAGGTTATTGACTTAAAACTATATCAATAAATATAACCACGCTTATTATTTCGGGTACGGTTAGCGGCCCCTAAACCATAATTCGATAGCCACAATAGATAGACTACTAAGCTGCTGTTCTCACAAGCCCCGTGGACGGACGGAGGAGACTAGTTGACAGCGAAGAATTAAATGCGATCGTTAAAACGGATCCATCAGAAATCACGCCAGAATTACCCATTAATATTCACATTCACTTAAAACAAATTGTAAATGTGAAAAATCGTAAATGGTCATCACAATGGTGAGATAAGAGAACCGGTCAAATCCTGCCCCAAGCAAAAGTTGACTCAGGAAAAGGTGCCGGTGAGTGTTTAGTGGATATGGGCTGGTGTTATCCACTACAGTTTCCACGATAAATGGTAAAAGCGTGTACAAGTAACACCTGCATACGTTCGTAGCGGCTGCGGGTGACATGCCCCTGACCACGCACGCTGTGACGTGAAATTCAAAAAGGAAACACGCGCAGTACAACAATGCGGGATAATTAAGAGTAGATAGCGCTTGTGGCCCAGCTTCTCTGCTCTACAGATCAAGTGGAACCCTTGAGGTTTTCTCCATATCCACGTCAAGACATGAAATTTATATTTCGCAACCGATTCTGAACTTTGTCGGTTCATAATCGAACTAGGGATATTATAAAATGTCCAAGTCCGTCGTCAAATTGTGAACTGATATTTTGCTAGTGTTATTACTACGTTAAAGTTTAGGTTGAGTTGAAAACAATTGAAGTTATATATGAAAATAATATCTTAAGATGTCTTTTTGTGTTTCACACGATTCGTGAAATTGCCAATTATTCGTTCCGTTCACAATTAGTTAACGATGCGCCTAGACCGATTGTAAACCGACGAAGATTACAATCAATCTGTGCCATATCCACAGAGGCAGTACCAATATTTTGCGGCGGCTTTTGCTCTTGCAAAAATTATCCTTTGAATCTTGGGAGGAAACAATTTCTGCGCTGGTTACACAGGAATTCAATGTTACTGAACACTTAGCTATATTTTTATTGCATTGTATTGCAAACTTACTCTTACACTTATGGTTTCCAAACTTCACTTAAAGTATTAAACAAAACGCGAGTGACACATATATTAATAACTACGAAAGTGCATTACCATTAGAGTTATCGTTTTTTAAATTCTAACAGCGCCACGTGTCCGACAACGGAAAAGTAAATGATTAGGAGGCGGAACAAACTAGTTAATT
Source organism: Papilio elwesi (assembly GCA_029849275.1). Classification (NCBI taxonomy): domain Eukaryota; kingdom Metazoa; phylum Arthropoda; class Insecta; order Lepidoptera; family Papilionidae; genus Papilio; species Papilio elwesi. The sequence continues at coordinate 10,060,647 of CM056691.1, read as the reverse complement.
GCCAATCAATCATGTCCGCTGGCAGGTTGCCAGGCCTTGCCAGATGCCGGCCGGTTTCCAATATATGTAATAATTTGTACGTAATGGTGTACGAGAAAAAATTTGTACACATACATATTCAAATGTTAATTCCACTCCTATTTCAACAGTAAATAGCGTGCAGATACACGTGACGTAACCCACGTATTGTACTCTCCGCTACTCTCACAAACTAAACGCCGCTGACGACAGACGGACTGTTCTATAACTAGCCATAGATAATCCGCAGCTCAAAGCGAGGTTAATCTATTGGTTACGCTGCAAGCTTCTCAACCTGTCAATGTCATAGAGGCTTTCGATGTGGCTTTACTTGACGTTATCTAAGCCTCTGTTTGCTCTGTAATCCGTAAAGCATGGGGCCATGTCTGAGCCAGCATAATGTGAGACATTCAATGATAGTTCATACTATAGGTATGTTGTACTCAAAATCACCGGTTGAATGTGTGGCGAAGACAGTGACAGCAACATTAACACATGGCGAATGGTGTGAAAGGGATAGTTGTGTATTACAATATCATAATGTGCCGCAACAACAATCTGATGTTTATGGTCATGACGCACAAATGAGGTCTCGTTTCTAGAGTTTGCCTGATGTTGACCTCGCTATCCGCTCAAATGTTTACACGTTGCAATAATTGTCTAATAAATTACTATCATGCCAAGGAACTGTAGAGTTGTGGTATAGAAGTACACTCGGAGAGAGCCCTAGGTCTGGTGCTACTGACAAAAAACAGGGAGACGTTACTGAGTTCTGGATGTATGTACACTATAGTTATTACGCTACCGAGATTTAGTGTCCATAAAGAAATGTGAGCAGTGCGGAACAATTACCTAAAACCGTCTGAAGAAACACTGTCGAATTGATGTCAAATTCACTGCGATGCGTTTCATTTGGACGTAAAGCACATGAGCGCGTAACATCAAATGAAACGCATGGAACAGCTCTGAGAAGCATGAGCGGTCACAGCGTGTGAGCGTCTAAACGGAACGGAGCCCTTGCATTGTTATATGCAATCGGCTGGAGCCAGACGCTGACGTCACTGATGACGTCATACGATATACTTTATACATGAAAGTTATCTATAATTAAGTATTTTTCATTTGTTCTCTGTACAAAGTTAAAATATAACCAACTTAAACGCATCATTACACATTTTGTGATGCCGCGCTCCTTGTGTTTTTAGTTAAATATCTTCTATATATGTAAAATTCTCCTGTCACAGTGTTAGTCGCCATACTCCTCCGAAACGGATTAACCGATTTCAATGAAATTTTGTATATACATTCGGTAGCTCTGAGAATAGGTTTTTATCTATCTATCTATCTATTATATTATAAATGTGAATGTAGGTTTGTTTGTTACGCTTTCACGGGAAAACTAATCAACCGATCATTATGAAACTTTGTACACGTATTCTTGGAGGTATTAGAAGTAACATAGGATACTTTTTATGAAAAAAAAATAGTATATAGGAAGCGTATGTTCCCTATAGACCTATAGACTCCGAAACGGCTGGACCGCTTTTGATGAAATTTACAGTGATTGTCCAGATTGACACAGCGTGTGTTCCTGTGTTTGGTAGCGATCGGTTCAACATAATTAGTACCCGGGCGAAGCCGGGGCGGGTCACTAGTAATTATTATAAATAGTACCTATTTATAATAATTACTAGTGACCTAATAGGTTGATCGACTCGTATTTTGTTGAAGTTTTTATAACATAGGATAGATAGAGTGCCTTGTAAATTCGAATTATAATATTTAAATATAAGTTCATTGCTTAGGGGAAATAATAATTGTATTATTTTAGTTAACATGTGTATGATCCGCCAGGAGGCGCCGGTCCCGCGGGCGCGGGGCCTACGGCGAGCGCGCCAGCCGCCGCCAGCACCAACCCCGGCCTCACTATGCCCATCGTGCCGCTGCCACCAGGCTGGAGTGGTATTCATTTTACTAATTGAAAGTAGAATGTTTGTGACTCACTTTTGAACAGTGACCTCCAACAGGTGCTAGCCTCAAAGTGTAATACCACATCTACACGTTTAGGATTACCACTCTAGTTGATGATGGTACTGTGTGCTAGACTGACAGCAAGTGTAACACACACTTGCTGCCATGCATCACACAAGTCCTGGTCTCAATTAGAATGGTAAAACATTATTTTACCATTAGGAAGGAAAACCACGCAACAGATGTGCAATGTAACGAGCTATATAAATCGATTGCATCTGGTAAAGTGAAAAAAGAAGAACTTATATGGGAAGGGCAATATAAGGAGCACCCATAACCGACGAGCTTGTATGAGCTCGTAGATGTAAGTAGAAGAAGCGAGAGAGGTGTGCCAGGATCGCGCCGTGATCTCTGCTGTCCCTACAGAGTTACGTGGGTCAACACATAGTTTTTTGGTATTCCTGTGTATCCTTTGTACAGATATAAGAATGGATTAAGATAATTTAGTGTCAAAAGTACCCCGAGCCCGCCTTGCAGGTCTGCCGGTGCCGGCGGCCGGCGAGTGCCAGTTGAGCGCGTGGAGCGAGTGGACCCGCTGCAGCGTGACGTGCGGCGTGGGCTACCAGGAGCGCTCGCGCACCGTCATCGTGAGTTGCCTTTATATACGAATACTCCTAAAGTTAAGGAATACTTAGACTAAGGACATCGGCTGCCATCTCTCTCTTCCTAAGAGTCAATTACTAGGCGCGCATCTACCGTGACGTAAACGTATGGATTGAATAGTATATCTGATGTGACAGTAACATTTTTAATAGATCTTAATGTGCTTGAACAAATGCGAAGACAATATTTCTATAGGTTTTTGTCCAAAACAAGATGTTAAGTTTGTAAACAAACAAACGTCACTCACCATACTTAAGTTTGGAGATCGCACCGGAGGGTCTTATAAAATAACAAATCTCATTTAAAGAAAAAGTTCTCTTGTAAAGATTGACAGCGAGGTCCCCTCTCGGGGGCCCTTGAACCGAGTCGCTCCATGGGGCGTCCGCCGAAGCGACGTAAGAGCTTGGCGACCTCCCAATCCGCTTATAATAATAAAGTAACGGCCCGAGCCGAGGCTCCCTCTATGGAGGGAGCCCTCGAGCTAAGAAACTCTTAAAGAGGCTAAGGCTAGGCGCCTTCTGCGCCCTGCCGCCTCGAGCCCGGTGTAGCTGTAAATGCTCCTCTAGGTAAACAGTGACCTTTCAGTCACAAACAAAAAGTCTCTTATCAGTGGGCATGCTGCATGGCTGCCGCGCCACTCCCGGAGGCACCTCAGCGACATGCTCACATATGTTTCATGATAATTTAGCAAATAAATGGCAAACTTTTTTGGATTCTACACACAGATATACCTAATGAATAAAGCTAATAGTCATTATCAGTCAGGAACAGCAAGTGGGGATAGGGAAGGGGGGGCAAGAGCCGATTTATTAATAGACTGCCACCGTGCGAGTCGGGGATCTGACCAGAGAACTGATTCGTTCGGCCTTGCCACGCACTTGACCGCAACCGCTTCAGGCGCGTCCAAATTGCGTCACTGACGTGGAGAGAATGGTCACAAGAGTTGCGTGATGTTCGACATTCGACAAACGATGGTATTAATGGAAGGAGCTGTGTAATTGCTAGCCAGTATAGAACAAGTATTCACCGATATGCGTGTCGACAGGCGAAGGCGGGCGGGCCGCGCTGCCCCGCTCGCCTCTCCCGCCGCCGCCGGTGCTCCAGACCTTGTTAAATACAGCGCTTGAGAACGTACCAGTGGATTGGATTAGAGTATTTCGCTTAGTAGAAGTTAACACAAAAACTATTCAACATACTTTCCTGTTACCTTTAAAATAATCTTCTATTTGTGCTCACTTTAAACTAAGACATTAATGTATCTTTTAAATTAATGAATAGAATATAAAAAAGACATAAATATTATATCACTTCTAGAAAGTCGTTTAAGGCGCGATACGACGACCGGTCATTTCTATGAACTATATATTTCAGTTTAATTTTTTTCTAATTGTCTCAAAATTGTTTAAGTTTGTATGACAAATCTGTTTGCTGTCAGCATGCGTATAGTATACGTATGCTATATCCGCCATTTAATATACATTATTTGTCCCTTGATTATTAAAGATAATTATATTTTTGTTTCAATTCTTCCTTAATAAAAATGTTTTCGCTGTAATATTGTTGTCATTTCACACCTTTGTGTTTTAATCTTAAGAATTGTAGTAAATACCTAATATTAGGTATATTTGCTTTCCAATATAAACAATATATTGTACTACCACGGGAAGTGGTGGCCAACCGATGACATCACGAAAAGTCTTTACTTTTACTTCACGGACATTTAACACCAACTAATAACACATCTGCCACAGACACTACACTGTAGGCCGGCGAGGTCGGGGCGAGCGCAGCGGTCAGACCAACCCGCTGTTTGTTAATTGTAATCGTTACATAACAATACTATCGTTATGTAATAGAAAAAGCGTACCAAATCCTACTAATATTATAAATTCGATAGTTTGTAAGTATGGATGTATTAGTTATTCTCTCACACAAAAACTACTGAATGGATTTTAATGAAACTTTAAGATAATATAGCTTATACATCATAGTAACATAAAGGCTATAATTTATAAGGATATTGTGTGAATTATCCAAAATATAACGATAAGTGTCAAGTAAGGAGGAAAAGATTCCGCCATATTTGACCTATTCCGGTGTGCGCTGCAAAAACCGTTAGAGTTACACGTATATAATGTATAATGTAAATGTTTACCATAAATAGTCCTACAAAAAAGCCCGTCACCTATATTTTATGTGTAAGCCATTATCGCCAAAATAGTGAACCATCTATTAATAATAGGGCGAATAATTTGCCGGTCCAGCTAGTTCATTTATATTTTTGTAATTAGACAATTTTGATTCCCAGGTTCAAGAATAAGATAACGAGATGGCAACTGTACGTTTAATAAAATATACATGAATTAAAAATTCATTGAGATTACAAGAAACATCAATGAATTATCGAAGAGTTAGGGGAATACGATAATCTTGTCGCACAAACTGGCTATTTTTATACTTTCAATACTTCTGGAACGTTCCGACATTATCAAGCGTACGCTTGTCACGTGGTCACGTGGCTCATTTGTAACACAATGTAACGCACGATATTCCATTTAATTCGTTACAATTGAAATGATTGACATTGGAAGTCGAAGTCAATGAGAAAACAAAGCGTTCAAGACGCACAACTAACAGTCTGTAACACTTGATGCATATACCTAGCGCTTCATAAGCTTGGGCCGAAATTAATAGACAAAAAATAATGTAAAATAATATATTTTTAATAAAAGAACTTTAATAAGGTAAAGATGGGAACGGGAAAGGGAATAACATTTTTCCATCCACCCTCTGTCCATTAAAGGTTGGCAACGCATCTCCAACTCGTTAGCTTTTTGCAGATGCCTATGGGTAGCGATCACTTGATACCAGGTGAACCGCTTGCTCGTTCGCTACTTTCTTTCATGAAAAAAAAACGTATTTAATTTGTGGTCTACATTGCCGCTATAATCTGTTACACATAAAGTATTGGTCGCATGATGTCGCATCGCGTCGCGTTCCGTCGCTTGTCTAGCATTAATGACATAGAACGACAAAATGTATTAATATTTTTTGTGTGGAAGCTTTTGAACGGCGCGGCGCAACTTCAAGGAGATTGCTCTTCCGCGATCTGAGCTGAATGCCGAGTGACGGGTTAATGTGATCGCACTCGAGGTCACTGCTATTGAAATTACACGCTGGACACGTCTTAAAACTGGCTGACTGTCTTAAAACTAGACCAGATGTCTGCGTTTTGTCTCTGACAACCTGCACGATTTTACGCTACGATATAGTATACGTATTGTGGTAATACGCTACCTTATTAATTTAATAAAATAAATTAAAAAAAAAACGATGGCCCAGCGATTCTTGGGACCTATTCCGGTACTTGTCCTCGAGCCAGCAAACCACACTATTACACTGCTGAAAACATTATCGTATTATCACAGTTTTTTCAAATGCTTGTACCGCGACCTTATTTTACCGACCGTCACCATATCGATCAAGAAATAACATGTACTAGTTAGCAAAAGAAAAAATTCTTGGCTTAATCGCTGACGACCTGCTTCCAGTAAATGCCACAGTAATTATATATATATTTATATTATCAGCCGCTTGTTAACAGAAATGTGCGCTTTAATTAATATGTCCTCTTAACAATTTTTCTCAAGGATTTCTTAATAGTGATGTTGATTTGTATTTATATCGCGGTCAATTAAATAATAATAATAAATCAGCCTTTTCTAGAATGTTCCCCACTGCAGGGACACAGGCCTCCTCTCCGAGAGAGGGAATGAGCCGTAATCCACCACGCTGGCCCGGTGCGGTTTAGGGGATGTCACATGTCTTCGGATTTAGTGGTTCTAAGAACATGCTGGTTTCCTCACGATGTTTTCCTTCACCGTTTTTGGAGCAGTGGCGATGAAGTAACTTACACAAAGTAAAGCACCTGCTTGGGTTCGAACCACTACAGTATGTAAGTCGGGCCTAAGCCGCTGAGCCACCACTGCTCCTAGAATTACTTGATTATCATAAAATTAATTTTAGATGGCGCTTCAAGAACTTTTTAAATGAAATTAAAGTTGTACTATTTAATAACTGTTGTGTAATCAAATGTAGAAAATAAAATGAATAAACAATTGTCTACAACTAACATGACTAGCGTGACCACGGCATTAGTACCTAATGTCATGGTCAGTATAATTATTACGGGCATTATGATTATTGTCATTATTTGAAATGGCCAGACATGTATAATGACCAATTACCATGTTCACTTCAGATATTACATGAGAACTGTACCGGGGCACCAGCTGCCCGGCGAGAGGTCGTAAAGATTGTGCATACAGGCACACTTAGGCGCGGCTATATCAGGTTTTATTGCATATTTACTACTATAATATGACGCAAATTTAAACCTTTAAAATATAAACGGTGTACATATAAGTAATGCTTCTAAATCCATTAGATTATACCGCTCGTTACATAAATTACTACAAGTTACCTTGTTCACTGTGTCGATTTTTTCCTACATTGCTTAATCGTACGTGGGATCCTTGACAGTACTCGGTTTTTCGCCAATCTGTCATCTCAACTGTCACTGTCAAACTTCCTATTCCGTCCTTTTCCCGCGCATGCGTTCCGTTTTATACTCACCTCTTACATTCCATTCCTACACGTATATAATCCTGATCAAATTGCAAAGTAATGCAATGCAATATAAAAAATTGGGCGCATGTATGTATATCGCCAAACATTAGGTTACTTAGCATTTAACTGAATGGTTTTTTTGGTACATTTTAATGATGATATTTTCTCATGAAATATTTCAAAATTTTCTAGTTATGTATCGATGCTATGACACCGTTAACACGAACACACACAAATAATTGGAGACATGAAATCTTTGTAATTTGTTGTTCTCGTTGTCTGTCTGTTAAGATATGGGACGTATGAGAATCAAAGTTAAGCAATATGGAGCCGTATCAATCAGTCAAGTTCCTTTGTCACAATTAAAACGAATAGTTTTGCTCTTGAACTCGTGGCATCGGCAGAGTTCGTGCGTGACGTCACCGATGTAGACACGTTATGACGTAACGCAGCGCCTTGTCCCATTTAGTTTGAACTTCAGTCGTCCCGCTCAGTGCTATTAAGGTAATATTGCTGTATATATTTTAATTGTTAAGTATATTTATAAATAGCAATGATCGCAGCCGGCGACACGCTTGTTTGTCAACTTTATCGTAAAATGTGCGGTCGACAGCCGAGAAATTATGATGACCGGGTTTTCGCTTCTTCTGGTGACGGAAGACGAAAAAGAACGGAAAGGTATATCTGAGATCGAGTTACAACATTGTCTGTTGACATAAATCGAGCATGGTTATTACGATGTCAATTTTTTAAAACCATAGATTAAATATGCCATTGAAATGTTAATAACATCACCTTGATTTAGACACGACATGTGACTTTATCTATTATTAACGATATACATGTATTTGAATCCCGCTTCGAGCCGCCTGCCCTCCCGAACGTCACAGCTGGCCGCTACGTACGCTAGTTCCGCGCAACACACACACACGCACTGCGCACGTATCATGTTGACATAAAAATTGTAAATTACTTTTAATTAGTATTATAAAACAATAAAGATAATATAAATGTATGCATCCAAAGTTCTACAATGACTTGTAATGATATAAAATTACTGGGTAATGATCACATTTCAATGATTGGTTTCTGTTGGCAAGCGTTACGAGGTCATGTTATAATAAAAATGTAACATCAGATATGTATGGCCGAGGCTACAGCGGCACCAACTCCGCGCCTCGGCAGTCCTGCGCACCATCTCACTGACGACAAGGGTAGGTTATATATCATGAGAAAACTTCTGAAGAAACTCCTGAGACCGTTGCCTATGTCGCTGGGTAGCGGTAGACTTACATCAGATGAACCGATTGCTAGTTTGGCGCATTCTACTGAGAAAAAAAGATCGGATTGCTGAGATGTATAAACTGTCAAGGTTGTCCTAGAACTGGTCCAACATGTGGTGGCTGTAGCAAACTGAACTGAACACGAGGCACGCTTTTTGAACTCTGAGCTTTTAATAATTGACGTGGGAAGTAGCACGCCGCTGTGGTGTGTCGTGTTGTCACTGCGATGGCGGCAAGCATTATAATAATAATATCCTGGGACATAATAGTTTCATCTAACTCAAGTTATTTTGTTTTAATTTTTTATCTCAACGGAACTCTAAAACTTAAACCTGCATTTATTTGATCATCGCTGTAATACACAGTAAGTTAGATGGTATCGAACCTCAAACATCATATGCGTTAGTCAACCTGGCGAGGAGTCAATCAGTGGTGAGCGGGCTGGCGGACGGCCGCTTCCTGCTCCGCGGCGCTGCTTCCGACAACCTGCACTCCTCCCTCTGACCTTCCCGCCGACCAATATCAAGTAATCGAAACAGCTTCTCCTCTCTTATCGTATTTATGTTAAGCAGTTGACGATGTACACTTACGCTACTTACTTACACTTACTTACCATATTACTTTGCAGTGACTTCTAGAACGTATGCATTACGATATTTTTAATACCTTAACCCTTTGGCTGTAACAGAGTGTGTCTGGCTGAAGGGAAAGTGGGATAATATAATACATAAAGAAGAAAAATCATTTTATCAACCGCTCCGTTATTAGACGTGTACATATTATATCTGTGTACAATGTATCAATGTACATATATCTGTAGACGAGGCCAGGTACATAATGCTCCAGGAAATAATTTTCATATGACTTGATTAAATTACAGTATATTGTATCAGCGTAACCGTATTTAGATCAGAAACGGTGAATCATCGATCGTTTAAAATGTATTTTAAGCAAAGGTCGGGGGGGGGGGGGTAGTCACGATAATTAAATATTTTTTGATTTGATTGAAATTGGTTTATGAATATTCAATAACATGGCGTAAAATGCTTCAGTAGATAATTGCATCTACATAGATGTTACTACTGCGGGATTAGCATTGTGTTTGGCGACCGGCGACGGTGACCGATGGTCAGTGCGCCGGTGCGAAGGTCTCGTACTAATTGCCGGCACTAAAGAAACTTCATAAGAAATTCGGTCAAGAGCGTCCTGTTCATGCCGCAAAAATCATTATTACATCTTCAAATCGTTAAATATTTACAGAAATAATGGCTTTAATGTGCTGCAAGATCCGACCAACCTGACCAAGGTTGTCCGAAATAAATAATACATTGGTTATGTTAATTTATAGACGAAATTCTAAATTTTATTTCTATTGAGGTAATGAATTTTAACAGAAGTGTTTTCATGAAATTTCATTATTTTATTTATGAAAACACAAATACCTGTAAAAAGTATTGATTTATATGACGGCGCATCGGAAATTGTGTCGATAAAATCGGATTTAATTGGATTGTAATTTCTGAACGTAACAGGGTTGCAACTTTGACGTAACGCCGTACACTGGAGAGGCGGCCATCTTGGGTCTGGAGATCATTCGATTGTCGGCCGGCAGTGAGCGCGCACGTATCCACGTGTTCGGCGGACGTCATAGTTTCCTTCAGAAATTATTTCCTTAATCTTTTAATTTTAATTGTATTGTAATGTTCGATTTTTCGAATTGTTATATTGTAAAAGTTCAATTACTACACAGAGTAATTATAAAGAGGCGATATTTTATTAAAATTACCTTTCCCGATAAACCACGCCATTTGTTCAATTGCTCCTACAGTCATATGGGAAGTTACGTTAATGAGGCCCAAGACCCTTTATATAATTTACCCTCCGTTGTTTTGTTGGTAGTAAACTGTTTATAACAATAAAGTTTCATGTTGTGAGTCGGCTATATGTAGGCAAGTGGCTCGAGTGAGACGTTAGGTCAGAGAAAGGTGACATAACACAATTAACATGATATCGGCCAGCCTCGGCGATCGAGCTTCTAATTAGTATTACCACTAAAAGGCCACGGGGAGTGGGCTCGCGTGGATAGGGCGCGTAACTCTTAGGGCGGGCGGCGGGCGGCAGGCGGCAGGTACCGGGCGCGCCTCTGACGTACAACTATGATGGAACTGCCTATCTGTCTAAATTTAGGTTGAGGTTTACCATTGTGACACGAAGCATACACATTACATCATTTAACAAAAATATTTACAATTTTACAATTCAACTTGTAAACTTCAATCGTAGAATGACATGATTCACTTGTTTAAGTTTGGAATACATTTTTAATCAATAATCAAGTCAAAGTATTATTAATATTGTGTAATCATAGCATATATGTTGGCTGACAAGAATTAAATATTGAATGAGTACATATACATAATTTATTTTGTATATGTACTCGTTTCTGCTGGACTCCTTTGCCACTTGTTCCCTTCTCGAAGAGGCCTACGTGTAGTAGTGGACGTCAGTCAATCTGTGGTGGTTTATTTGAAATGGAGTGACTCACATATACAAGTATTTGATATTTCAAACAATGCCTTTTCCTTATTATCCAAAAATCTCGTTAGGGGAGGTTGCGCACGCGCCGGTGTGCGGCGCAAGGCCGTGTATTTTCTGCGCGTTCGTGCCGCAGCCGCCGCGTTGTGCAACTGCACCGGCGCCCAGGAGACGCCGTGACGCATTTTGCACAATTATTTGCTAAGTATCAGAGCTAGGCCCGATTTGCTCATGCACGAACCTCGTTTAGTATTACCAATAAGTTAAAAACGTATTCTTTTGAAGTAATTAATATTAAATCACTAATATAAACACAACCTAATTCATCCAAACCATACATTATATACATTATGTAAAGATATTTCCCCTGAATTCTACTTGGAACGTATAAAATCGAAAGGAATAACTTAAGAGTCATATAAAATTGTTTTCTAGATGTCTGTAACAGCAGGTAGGACATTTGTGTTAGACACTTCTCCGTGACACAGATATCCAGATAAACTTATGCATAATAACATTTTAGTTACACTTAAATTAGCACGTTTATCGTAAGTAAAAGAAGACTCCCTCCACGCGGCCGTAACGCTTTTTCGTGTTAGAAAAATCTTGACGTTTGACTGAAGTTTCACTTCAATAATTTATATTATAATATAAATATTTATATGACTGCGTAACCATTAGATCTGTTGTTAAAATAATAATAAAAAATGCCCTTTATAAAACATTACTTACATACTTTAAAACTTACATTTTTTTTTAAAGAAGGGGGCAAACGAGCGGCGGGACCGAGGTGATCAACGACGGACACCCGCTACACCAGAGCAACTGCAGATGCGTTGCCTATAAATTACACGAGGACACTGTTCGCAGGCCATGCTACACATGGACAGGCAACTTTGTAATGTATGTCACGGTGTTCATGTCCGCTTCACTTACACCTGCGTGATTTCCACAAATTGAACACGTCGATGTGTTTATTGATTGTAGGGAAACTACAAGTAATGGGTTATTACTTTTACTTGTCATAAAAAAATTACGGTCACTAATACTTGATAACCTTGTCTACTACAAAATCATTATAAAGTCGTAATGATTCACTTTAGTGGACAACATTGCAATAAAACACGAAAAAACATTTTGTCCCATTTAATGACTGAAAGTTGGATGTTTCTCGCAGGTATAGCCTAAGCGTTTTTTTTAAAATTAACCAATAAAATTCTTGTTGTATCCTCTCGATGTTCGCACGTGTAGAGTCACCAGGAGCGGTTGGACGCACCCGCGCTGCAAGGCGCCGCGCCCGCATCGCGCGCAGGTCAAGGCCACGGCCCAGCTCCCTAAACAAATCTTCGCGAATCATCGCCATACATTGTGAGCGCAATGCTCGGTGGACTAATTAGTGTATTCTACAACTAGTTCTGTCTGTTACAATATAACGCGACGCAGAGAACTAATTTTGCATATCTCTGTTTATAGAAATAGGCAAAAGGCCTTTCAAAAATATGAAAACAAAGTGTAGAACTTAGTCGAACCGAACATAACCACACATGAAAATATAAGAAATATAAACTTATTATTTGTTATTGTGTAGGAAGTAGGTGGGTTTTAATTTTAGTGAAATTTAAAATACTATATAAAGTGTTTGAAATTACAAATCGCCCCCCTAACCCACATCAACGCCCACCATTTTTTCTGGGCCCCAAAACTCCTTGGTTTCAAACGCCCGCAAGGGGTCGTTATCGCCAACACTGGTATAAGGCAATTATTATAACTTGCATGCTTCAAGCATGCGTCTGAGATTCTCTAAGGTTCAGGATTTCGATCGTAACTATGTATTGTGTTAATTTTTATAAATAAAACAATGACGTCGACAACAATGGCTTGTACTGTTGTTCTAAGAATGGTTATTACGTAACGATTGCTTTTGAAGTCGTTCAAAACAAGCGTGGTACTGGTACATAAAATAATCCAAGTTCATCATAAACAGGCGACGCATCGTCAAATAAAACATCGGTTTATGTATGACTAACTAGTGCACGGCCTGACGCGATACGCTGAGGAATGCGCGGCGTTGACGCGCCGGCACACAAACCTGAACCTTATGTGGGTGCAGTAAGGTTAACTCTACGACCGCGCGCACATCAAAGCGTTGTACAGCCCCGGCTGCACCGCTGTGCGTACTGTTCCGAACGTCAATGAAATATCGACCTAAACATATGTAAACTTCTGGCTGCCAGTACAGACAACATAGGATTAGTAATAACACAGAAAACATTGCTTGATTTCAGAGTAATATATCGTGTATAGTTTAACATAATTATAAACTTGGACCACGTAGCTATGGTGGTATGATGGCAGTTTTAAATCCCGGTGCACTTGGACCACACCACAACCTAGGTATCATGTGTAAGTTATCACTGTTATTCATTTTTAAATTCTATGGTTCAGCGCCAGGTGTGCCAGGACTTCCGCCCGACTAGCCCAGAGTCAGGCGAGGTGTGTGCGAGAAGAGAGATCGGTCCCGTAACTCTAGCGACACACACCGGAGCTTGAAGTGAAACTAATAGTTGCCGTGGGATAGACCTCCAGCAATAACTTTATCTTGTGTATTTTTTATAAGCAGTATAAGTAAACAAAATGCAGCTTGGTACTTAATATGAAATTGTTAATTCGTTTAAAATATGTGGCCGCGTGAACGACACCAAGTCACCATGGAAGGATTTCATTCAATCCACACAAATCTAGTTGAACAACTCAAGTATAAGGTAGATTTTTTTTTAAATACGTTTACGTTGTCAGCCTGTAAGTTAATTTAGTAGCAGTGTTGGCTCAGCGGTTTAGGCCCCGACTTACGTACTGTAATTAAAGCATTAAATTATACACTGTTTATATAATAATAATAATAATAAATCAGCCTTTTCTAGAATGTTCCCCGCTGCAGGGACACAGGCCTCCTCTCCGAGAGAGGGAAGGAGCCGTAATCCACCACGCTGGCTCAGTGCGAGTTGGTGGATGTCACATGTCGTCGGATTTCGTGGTTCTAAGAACATGCCGGTTTCTTCACGATGTTTTCCTTCGCCGTTTTTGGAGCAGTGGTGATGAAGTAACTTACACAAAGTAAAGCGCCTGCCTGGGTTCGAACCCGCGACCTACAATACGTAAGTCAGGGCCTTAACCGCTGAGCCACCACTGCTAGTCAGTTAATTTCAGGATTGATTTTTATCTACCCACACAAGCTTCAATGTGGAACGTTTACAAACGGAATTGAGGGAGCAGAACGGAAAGAGCACAGACAGAGTTATTGGCTGCCAGTCTCGCAGCGACATCGCCCCTATGAATGAGCTCTCTTGTTGTCATTGATAACTTCCCGTCCGATGTCAGTCGGAGAAAGCAGCTGCAGCGGGCGTGGCCACGAAAAGTCCCAATAGCGGTAGTTAAATCAGGTCAATTACGTCACGTAAATCACCCGTCAGTTTTCAGTCATATTCTATGTATCTAAATTCACCAGTAACCAACTTCAAGACCAACGAAATATCCCTGACTTATTTTTGATGACATATAGTAGAACAGGAAAAAAGTCGATTTTTTAAATATTATTACGATTTATAGGCCAGATGTGATGTACACAAGAAGTCCAAATTTCATGTCAGAATGTCGCCGACGTTACGTAATACGTCTCATGTGAACAATCTTTATCCACTTTAGTGTCTGCGATTACATAAAGTAATATCTATTTTGTTTTAATATCTATACAGTAGTAGATAGATAGATAGATAAAGCCTTTATTCGCTGACTATTATACATTTCAACTTAAGTTAATACATTAGTAATATAACAATATAAATTAATGCTATATACAACATTTATTTCTCAGCATCCAGTTGTCAGGTTGTCCTTTGACATAGGCCTCCCCTAATTCCTTCCACACTTCCCTGTCGCGAGCTAATCCTCTCCATCCCTTCGGTAGGTCATCTTCCCATCTCTTTATTTGACGTCCTCTTTGTCTTTTTCCATTTCTGGGGTACCATTCCATAACGTCTCTGGTCCATTTTTCCTTGTTTGTCCTCATAATGTGTCCGGTCCAGTTCCATTTTATTTTTTTTTATTTTTTTGGAAACGTCGCTAACTTTCGTTTTCTCCCTTATTCTTGTAGTGGTCCATCGGTCTCGTAGCCTTATACTTAGCATGCTTCGCTCCATATGATGTTGGCAGTTTATAAGTTTTATGATTTTTCTATTCGTAGCAGGCCAAGTTTGGCATCCGTAGGTAAGACATGGGAGAATACATGTGTTGTATAGTTTAGTTTTGACTGACATGGGCACGGTTTTATTTTTTACAATTTCTTTTAGAGACCAATAGCGTTTCCAAGCATTGCTTATCCTTCTGTCGATCTCTTTTGAGTATTGATCTTTTGTAGATATTGTTTGTCCCAGATATATGTATTCGTCTACATATTCCATGACCTCTTGCCTTACTTCTATGTTTTCCCGTATTGTATTTGTCATTAATTTGGTCTTTATTGGGTTCATTGTCAAGCCTGCTTTCCTGCTTTCTTGGTCTAGTTGTTGTAGCATAGTCTTGAGCGTCTCTGGCGTCTCAGCGAATAGCACAATATCATCTGCAAATCTGAGGTGATTTAAGTTTGTCCCATTTATATTTATGCCAAACTTCTCCCAATCGATATTTCGGAATATGTTTTCGAGCACTGCCGTGAAGATTTTCGGCGAGAGTGGATCTCCTTGTCTAACGCCTCTTTCGACGGCGAACTCTTCTCCTACCTGTTCTAGTTGTACTCTTGCTGTGGAGTTTTTGTATATTTCTTTTATAATTTTTATGTACTTTTGTTCTATCCCTTGATTTTCTAACGTTTTCCAGATGTATCTATGACTGAGGGAATCGAAAGCTTTGCTATAATCTACGAATGCCAAATAGTAGTTCTGACCATACTCATTGCATTTTTCTATAATCTGCTTTACGACGTGAATGTGGTCAATGGTAGAATAATCTGAGCGAAACCCTGCTTGTTCCCTTGGTTGGTTTGCTTCTAGTTTTCCGGTTATTCTTCCGAGGATAACTTTTGAGAACACTTTGTATATATTTGACATTAGGGATATTGGTCTGTAGTTGTTAATGTTTTTTTTGTCTCCTTTTTTGTATATTAGAGTTATAGTAGACTTTGCCCATTGAGTGGGGATTTGCTCATTATAAAGTATCTCATTGAATAAGTAGGTTAAGGGTTTGGTGATTGAGGTTATTGTATCTTTCAGTAACTCGTTCGTAATTTTATCATCTCCAGGTGCTTTACCACTTTTTTGTGTTCGGATAGCTCTTGCAACTTCTGCTTCCAGTATGCATGGTATTTCTTCTTCGACCTCCACACCACACTATACAGTAGTACTATGTAATAATTTAATCAAATTAGAGATTAAACAATCTCATCTTGCTTATCACTGTCACGTCGGTCACGCATCTCTTGAACACAAATGTCTTATATGCTTCTTGCTTTCTTGGTTCTTGGGCAATTTTATAATCCGCTAGATTTATTGAATGCAAAAAATAACTCATCTGCAACTCGTTGGCATGTTGCAGATTCCTTTTGAGACTATTCCCTTAATAACTCTAATATTAAAAATAAAACGCAAACACATATGATGCTTAAAAATGAGGCAATGAAATGATTCTATACTGGTCGTGGCAGTATATTAGTAACATAGTATTGTACGCGCGGACATCCATCCGCGCTCCATAACATCCCAGGGTGTTCTATACACACGCTAGTTTCTTGGCCGCACCTGGTTCAGAGCCCGCTCAGCGTGTCCAGTACGCAGGCCGCTGGCCGCTGAGCGCGGCGCGGGTCCACATGCCAATTTAGTGAAAGCATGACGCTCAGCGATCACAAGGTACACGCGATATGACAAACATAACAAACAATCATTCAAATATGATATACTTATCGTTTCTACAAGTTTTTTGTTGGTTAATCATTTCATTTTCAATACATCCATACGAAAAATGTAATTTCTCTATGGATATTTGCTCCAGAAATCCGTTCCACTTATTTATTAACAATTTAATTAAATTGTAAAATCGAGAAATATTTATTTCGACTCTCCTATATGACTATTTTACTCGGAAATATAAAAATATCGTACCAATATAAAATAATCCGCAATAGGTACGCACTTTACCATGATGACTTTGGTGCCGGTATCGATCCCACGGCAATCACATAAGCCCGGGACCGTAGGCGTCGTTTTTTTAGGTCATCGCGAACACCGTGCCCCGGATTGTAGGTCCCACCTATCGCCTAGGTAGTAATCTGCGACTCGCCGCGCCGGCCCAATTGCAAACCGGGACAAAAGTTCACTCGCCGACCTTGCCCGAATTTAACGTACGTTCGCCGAAACAAGTTACAAAGCTGTTTTGATACAAAATAATTGTTGACAAATGTACTGCACACGCTATGCTGTAGAATAGAATTTATACGTGTTTATGATGTTAATTTTTTTTTATTGTACGAGGTGGCCAACGAGCAAGCGGTTCACTCGAAGTCAAGTGATCGCTACCCATAGACATCTGCAATTAACTAATGAGTTGCAGATGTGTTGCCCACCTTTAATGGACAGAGGAGGGGACAAACAGAAACTGGTTATTTCCAATTCCTATACATCCCCTCCACCGTTGTTTTCTTCCCCTCCCATCCTTTCCTTATAAGAAAACAGTGGGAAGGGGGAGAGAACCAGAATTGAAACTCCGGCACTTCACTCATAAGACGAAACGGAGAATACTCTACTTGACGCCTGTCTTCTGTGAGGTCGTGGTATTCCACCGGGCGAGCTGACCCTGCAGTGCAACAGATGTTGCTGTTGCGGGCTCTACCACTGTTAAATAAGATAGCACGCGTGATTAAGTAATCGCAAAGGAGTTGCAACTGCGAAGCTTACAATGTTAATTGGAAAGAGAAAGATGATAAGGCGAAATAAAAAGGTCATGATTTTAAATCAATTGCATTAAAACACAGACATATAGTAATTATATGTAACTTGTTCACCTCAAGCACCTACATACATACAATCATTCACAATGTATGTATGTGTCTACTTATTGATGTAGACGATACAACGTAATACATACGACTCGCATTTTAAAGTACTTAAATAAAAATCAATACTACAATTAAGGTTCGGCCTGACCATGAAGAACTTACCAGAGCTTTATGTACGGCGTTGAGAGACGACGCGTGTTCAGGGAGTAGTGACAATGTGTGTTTGGCTTAGGTAGATATATATTAGTTGCATTCAAGTGTTCGCGCAGCACATGTGTTGTTTACGGTTGGCACTCAATCGGCCGGCGTCGGCAAGCTCGTGGCTCGCGGCCACATTCCGATTCGAACGTAGAAGGACGTATGTAAACATCAGATTACATCTGTCCAGTTTGTTTATCGAGTAGTTCTGCGGAATTGTATGGCGGGTCATTAGCACACTTCATGTTTGCTATTCTTCGGGTTGACCAACTGTTTGTTTTCGTATTTCCCCGCTCATGTTTATATATTTTTGTGTTCAATATACCTAAGTAGGTATAACAAATGAACACTTGATTTATTGATTACCGAACCTGTACCAACGGAGCGACAAGACTTGGTTTACTAAGTTGAGTTGATCAGACATTTATATTATTTTACAATTTTCACTGCGGTTCGTATAGACCCATTACATGTAATACATTTACACATCGTTAAGAATATAAACCTATATGGAATTGGTACGTTCAAGGTCATAATTTTAGTATTTTAGACAATTTTGTATTGGGTTACGGTTTTCGCCGCAGCGTGGCTGTAGCCCGCGAGGCCGGCGCGCTCTCCGGCTCACACACAAACATAGTATGTACGCTCCACGTACTTCTTAAACAATACGTAATTAAATGAACAATTAATAATATGGCTACTAATGTTAATTTGGCCAGCCTCGGGCACATGTTTGCAATCTGCAATCTTACATATTTAGTTTATCTTTCGGTGTTTTGGCAAACAAAGTTGTTACCGTGGGCTTCCACTGCCGAAAACTATCACATGCAACATATTGTCACCTAATTTTTCAAGAGACAAGATAGATAGAGAAAGCTTGTATCGTAACATCATTTTACATCAGTGGAAATCATACATACATACATACACAGTTTCGCTCCGAGTTCGAGTGGTTTCTTAGGCTCGTTCCTTGTGATATGAATGATTCAATATTTTTTAATTTAATGGAAAGGCGAATGAAATTTAAAATAATAAACTATAAAACGAAAAATAAATTAAGCAAAATGGCCCTAGAACAATCAAATATCAATACTGTTTTCTTTACACATGTTTTCTCATAACATAGCCCTAAGTTCCCCCTGGCAAAAGCCCTCTCTGACAATTTCTACTGTTTTCTATTCTTTGCAACTTCTATTTCGTTTGCCGTTTCTTGCGCTCCATTCTGTCAATATTTTACTTCATTTATTCTGAGGGTTTATCCATTTGAGATTTTGGGTTTTTTTTTTATTTTGTATGTTTCGCCAAGTGATCCCGTTTGTATTCTTGCTTTACAGTTAGGATATCTTTTTTATGATGTCTGTATAAGCCGGGGATTATAATATAAATGGATTTTCTAAGCCTTCCCATATCGCTTCGTGTTTAAAGCTATCGAAAGCTTAACTATTAAAGTCATTCGTTGTACTTATTGTTATAATATAATTTGTTTGACTGCGTGTATATAATCTATCGTTGCGTTTTTCTGAAACCAGCCTATTCCACTGGTTGAATTTCGTCAATAATACAATGTGATAATAATGCGATCTAGTAATATCTTGAAGAAGACTTTATATAATGACGTGAATACACTATCGCGGATCCAGGGTTGTTATTTAGGGTTTGACCCTCCTGAAGGTAGGTTTTTAAGGTAAAAATGAAAACGGATTAATAAATGTAATGTTCTTCGCATGCTTCATTGGACCTTATCTTTAACAAACATTTCAACCATAGTTTTTCAATTTAGACTCCAAATAGACGCCATGTTATAAATATCATTGTTTACGAACATTATCTGGGAGCAAACATTTGTGTGCTATCTATAGAGTTACGTACGACAAATTACGTCGTCAGATTGCAAAATGATTTTGGTTACAGCTGAGTACACCGGGCTTCTTTTGTGAAAAATACAAACATCACACATACATACGTTGTATTTGTCTTTTCATAAAAGAAGCCCCCGTCGATCCCTACCACTGCCTTCCACTAATCCTGCGGTTCCATCGAACTCCCTGCCATCACCAACAAATTGGAACAGCTTAAATGGCAATTAAAGGAATTAGTGTTTAAAGTTAAAATAGCTGGCGACGGTGAAGGTCAGGGCTTGTGCCATCTGGGCCACGGAATTAAGTCACTCGTTTACTGCCTCGCTCGTCAACTTTGACGCGACACTTTGCCTGAACTGGGCCAATCGATCTGCTCACGCCGACACTACTCGTACGTACGTACGTAGCGACCTTGTTTAATAATCTTGGCGTTTTCTATAATTACCGAATGTAGGGAATAGTTCAAATTCATGTCAGTCTAGTGTTCTCACCGAAAACTACAAGCCTACGAATTTTCAAAACAAATTAGATAAGGAGGCTCTTCAGAATCAATGTGGGATTTTTGAATTATTTTCGTGACGTTGGAAGTACTTTTGAGATATTTTTTATTTAATCTGTTTATACTTAAGAATACTAAATAACGATGATAATTATACCGTTTAACCGATTACTAAATTGGTAATAATTATATTAACTGTATTTTTAGAAATTTAACAAGTATGAGTGTACATATGCGTTAATACATTCGAAATCAGATGACAACATGAGACGGCCGAGGCACTACAGAAACACGAATATATCTAAATGATTCACAATGTTTGTTTATACAGCTGAATTATCTCCTATATATGTGTATAACAGAAGAAACTGGCTGGTTTCATCAACACTCAACTACTGGGCCTAGAGACTTGAAAATTTGCACAGAGAATTGTTACTTAGGCGAGCACTAAGCAAGGCTTTTTCTAAATTTATCTTCTAAAAGTCTAAAGTAGGGGATGAAAGTTTGTATGAAGAAAAAAAATCAAACGTAAGTTGACCTCAGATCTATATAATAAATCATATTAAACAGGGTTCAGCTTATACTATGATAATATATATTCAAAAAGTCTCTCTGCGAGAACGCATCAGGAATGATGTGATCCGCAGGAGAACCAAGGTACCTGACATATCCCGAAGAACAAACCTTAAATGGCAATGGACCTGTGACATAGCTCGCAGAACGGACAGGTCCTAGAATTGTAGCCCTCTCAAACGATGTACCGATGATCTGGTCACAGTCAAGGCAATTTTAAGCTAACTTCTTGCCCTGTGCTTATATGAGACGCTTAGTTATTGGTAATCAAAGTTTTCTGTCCAGAATATTGCCTTGTTGTTCACCGGATGTTACATAGACGCATCTTTTTTTTTGTACATATTCACACACGGCCAGCTGATCCCAAACTAAGCAGAGCTTGTGCGATGGCAACCAGCTAACTGATATACTACATATACTACTTCTTCTTTTGTAAATACATACTTAAATAGATAATTACACCCAGACTCAGGACAGACATGTTCACGCACACAAATGTCTGTCCTGGGTGGGAATCGAACCCACGACCTGCGGCGTGAAAAGCAAGTAACTTACAAACCACGCCAACTGGCCAGTCAAGGGAATCTAATTTAGACGAGTGAATGATTTCACATAATAATCGATTACCGAACGACCTACAACGTATATTGTAAGTAAATGATTTGTTTTTGCTGTGCGAGTGTAGCGTAATCTGGAAAGTTCGATCCGTATCCTTGAGGCATGCAATTGGCTGATCAAATAACCGCGAGCTGATAATTGCATTGTTATCGCTCGGTGGAGGCTGCGCTCGCGGCCGGTCGTCACTCTGAGCACGCAGTCTTTAATAAACTGTTCACTACATTACGATTTCACGTGACAGAGCTAGTTTATAGTAGATTCAGATCGTTGACAGCTCTCCGGAGGTTATTGTACCCTAAGGAATCCAAAATTTTACGGAGTTTCCTGATCGCTGTTTCACCTTTAGAGTCTTTATCTGTACCTTTTAGATTTTTTTATAAATTGATGTTCCCGGTATTGATGGACGCTGTGGGAATGTGTGCTAGCGTGTAAACAAAGATAATCTGGTCCGCCTCTGCGTCAAGTGCTTTACATTTATTTTCAGAATTCGTGAAATGTATTCTCACAATAATAAACGGCTCATTTCTCAACAGAGGAGTAAATAGAACATTCCTAGCATTTTCCTCGTGCTAGACAATCCGTTTCTGGAATACTGGTTGTTTCGTCGTGATAAATTTTTAAAATTAATTGTCAACAATAAATGTCACCATAGCTGATGTGGCCAAAAGGTTCTAGAATGGTGGCCACGAACAGAACGACGCAGCGTAGGACCGGTGATCTGGTCAAAGTTGCGGGAGTCCACGTGCCTGCAGAGGACCAATATTTGTGACGATCAATGGGGGAGGCCTACGTCCAACAGTGGACGAATTTCAGATGACATGTCGACAACATACGACAAATTTACCTTTGCACGGATTTATATACTAACAAGTAGTTTCTGAGTTTATAAATTTAACAATTAATCTTGTTTTATATTTTTTTCCATGTAATGCATTTATTATATCGCATTTCATTACATCACATCTGATAATGAAAGAGGGTCCTTCATGGAAAAGGTTTGTAAGTCCTTTTACAAGTTCAAGTTTGAAATAAAAGTAATACCATATCTTTACCTACTTGCGTCCCTATCATTCTGATGTGGGCATGTCGGGGGCTCGCTGTTTCTGTGTGGACATCAATGAAGCTACACGCTTTGTTTCATATTACCTTGGGTGTATCAACATCAGCTTCGGATGTAGCCAGGCCGATACAATTGTTTATGTGTCCAAAGGCAAACAAATAAAGTGTAAAAATAACACCGATGGCCGAGTAGTAAGGCGCCGAGGATGTTACCCCAGTTGCAGCTCTATAGAATTGAGTTAATCTTCTTGATTTACTAAATTAAGAAGCGACACATGTCTACAGGTTCAATTCTGTATACGCTTTGGAAGGAGGTCAGTTAAGCGAGGCGTGGTTCCAGGTTAAGCTTACTAGTGTGTTCATAGTGACTGATCTAATTTTAGGGTAAGATGTAGATATAATCCTAGAAATAATGGTGTTGTGTCCATATTCTTGTTGTTCCTGTTTATGACAGCTTACTGTGTCCATCTCTATTCAGTTCGCTTTTTTAATATCATGGGAAATAGAATAAAAGTAAAGAAATATAAACAGGGAAATCTATTAATTGTTGCAAAATTAATGTCTGTAGGCATGGGGCAACAGACAAGCCGTAAAAAATCTGTCAATTTAAAAAAAAATTCTACCGCGTCTGAAAACTGAGCACTTGTCAGCACACGAGGTCTTCATATTATAAAAAAAAACTAGTGTCAGGGTATTTTATAGTAAACAATTACGATTGCCTCTGTATTAGGTAGTACGTGAGTCACCTCTGGGAAAACTACAAACTACGTAGTGAATGAATACATCATACATACATCTTCATACGTGTTTCAATGAAATTTAATTTACTAAAGATCGGGAGTATCTGTGTGAGAGAAGCGAGGGAATACCCCTTTCGTGAACATCTTTAGCTGGCGTGGTGGGCGCTGGGTAGATATGGCTTGACCAGACCAGACAGATTGGTTTGTCCTATTTCTATACTTAAGGCTTAATATAAAATAATATGTCATCACGATTATTAATAACGGTTAAAGCAATATCGTTCTTTAACGACTTGCTCATGACAACAACTGTGAAGTCAAGTTAAAACTGCGTCACGTTAACGAGAACATGATGGGAACGGGTTAATTTGCGACCACGTCGCCGGCGAGCGCGACGAGATACTGGGTAACCAGTCGACATTGCCTTTATAACGAATTGTGTAGACGTAAATCACGGCTTCAGAAGTCTATGATATAAACTCGTCAGCACACGGTAAAACCTATTGTTTACATTTTCCAAACAAATAGGAGCACATGCCGCGCTGCTCTACCAGTTTGTTCACGCACGATCGTTTACGGCTCAAGTTTATTAACTTGCATGAATTGTTGGCAAACATTGGTATGTTTTCCCTTACTAAGCGTGTCATAAAAAGTACGATAAGACTTTTCTATTTTGTAATTTGCTCGGTTTATTATTTCGCAGTATTTAAAATGGTTTTCTTAAACGATATAATAATAATAAAAAATGTTAAAATCACAAAAGTTAAGTTGTTAAGTACTAACCTTTTCCGTTGAGCTGCGTCCGCAGACGCGCGATCTCCCGGCACTCCCTGGCTTCCCTGGACCCGCTCCTGCTGTTCCTGCGCGCGGCGACCCTCCGCGGCGACCTGGCCATCCTCACCATGTTCACATCGCTCCAGCACTCACAACTCGGGGCGCTGTGCAACACAACAGGCTCGTTTGTTTACAAACAAAACTTTGCGCGCGAACGTTCAAGGCCAAACTACAGGTATTATGTTAATTCACATTTAAGTTTATCCTATTACGAATAGAATTTACGAAACAATCCATTCACACAAGTTATTCGGAGTGTTGTAATTATCAACAGTCGGAGGTATTGGCGTATTAACGCACGGGTGTCGTGGGGCAGGCACGGCGAGGCACTGGCGGGCGTCAGCCGTGCTGCCGTGCTGAACGCGGCATGACGCGTGACTTAGCGGCGTGTTCCCCGTGTCACGTCAGCTAGTAGAACACAGCACGGTGCACGCACCGTCACCGCCGCGCCTGCTCGGTATGCCGCACTGATAACGCCTGTAACCTGTCAGTCGCCGCGCCCTTCACTAGTGTCTTGTAACAGCGACCTTCTTAAAGGGGAACACACCTTAGAGAAATAATATACCAATGTGACCATGTCATATCTCTATAATTTAAAATTAATGGCTTAGTTAAAAAAATGCAGTCGAGTTCGAGTCGCATCGCATCGTGTAACGTTAGCACAGATCAGCAACATTTAATTTCTCAGAAATGGAAACACAATTCATATAAAAATATCTAGACCTAGCTGTGCCCCGCGGTTTCACCCGCTGCACAATTTAATCCAGCCTGCGTTAAACCCTATTTAATATGGTTGATCACATAGATCTGAGGTCAACTACATTGTATAACATTACATTGTTAGATTCTTCTCGCTTTTTCTATTTGCTAACCTCCGGAGAGTCCAGAATAATTGGGCTGTCAAAGGCAAAAATACTTAAGTTAAATTTTTTATAGATATCATGAAATTTTACTCAAGAAATTAAAGAATATCGGAATTCGCGGAATTACCTTTGAAATATTTAAGTCCCATCTAGAAGATCGATACCAAGCCTCTACCTTAGTGTCCTACAATAGAAATAATATGTGCACTGGAACAGTTCACATTTCAGCTTGGTGTATCGCAAGGAAGCAACCTAGGCCCTGCGCTCTTTTTATTATATCTGAATGAATTATTTAACGTTACTAAACATTTCGTGTAATGTTCGCAGATGACGCCACTACCTTTTTAAGAGGTAAGAATTTAAAAAAAAAAACAGATTTTGAAATTTAAATTAATAATTCTTTAGAACTAATAATATCGTGGCTCAAGTCAATTATACACTACACAAAAACTAAAATTCTGCAATTCAGGAATTATAAAATCGGTCCGCTAAATTTAACGAAAGCTTGCGATACTTATGTAGTAGAAGAAGTTGACAATCTTTATTTCCTTGGATTAAAAATGACACACACTGAAAGTGGACATCACATGTTGACTAAATTATAAGAAAATACCTAGCTACTGCTATCTACATCTGTAACAGTGGTAGAGCCCGCAACAACAACATCTGTCGCACGAATGGGCCGGCTCGACCGGTGAAATACCACGACCTCACAGAAGACTGGCGTGAAGTAGAAGTACTGTGCGTTTTGTCTGATGAGTGAGGTGCCGTCGACCTAATTTCAGTCCCACCCTTTCCTTATAAGGATAGGATGGGAACGGGAAGAGGATTGGACGGGGAGGGGCTTAACGGGGAAAAGGAAGTTTGTCCTGTCTATGCCCTCCTCTGTCCATTAAAGGTGGGCTACGCATCTGCAACACATTTGCCTGTTGCGGATGTAGCGTAGCGGGGTAGCGTAGGGTAGCGTTCACTTAACTCGCTTGCCACCTTATAACATAAAAAAGTGTAACTCAAAATGCGTATTTTGGCTACGTCCGATTGCTGAAACGTTCATTTTATCCTATTGAGGATTTCTTAAAACAATAAGCACACAAAATATAATATATTAAGTTATTGCTCTGAGTTTGCATTGTTACTTGTGTGTTTATTTTGAATTGGAATTAATAAAAAATATATGGATTATATTGTATATTTATTGTATTATAATTATATGTAGCATGGACGCTTCACATGTTCAAGTCAACTGCCGCCCGAAATTAAATTAACGTGAATACATTCACTCCCATTCCTACATACCCCTACTATAATAGTAAAGCAGATCTTTTACTCATTAAAACCTCTCACAACAATTCATCTTTCAAAAACTCGTCATCTATTACAAAAAAAAAATATTCAACAACTATGATATCCCGCGAAGCGGGCGTTTGAAGGTAAGTCAATAAACACGTTCACGTATGATCAAATCTAGAATGTAGCGTCGTCGTAACACTGAACATCGTATAATTACCTTATACCGCTTTTGAACTATGTTTCTTCGATATTGCCACTGTTCTTCCTTTATTTTTGATACACGGAAAAACTTTGTGTTTCTTGTTTACATGACTGACGTTTGACTTTGATCGACGATTGACAATTCCGCCATGGAGGCCAACTTTAGAAGTATATGTCATTAAAACCGCGTCGCCAGTGCTATCTACTAAATTGGTTTATTCATTTTAATTTAACGGATTAGGACACGTGTAAATGACTGTAATTTTTTAACCGCTAAAGGATTTACTGCCGAAAGTAGAAAAATTAGAGAGATTAATTCAATGTAAATATTTGTTAATTCAATTAAATAAATTGATTTATTATTGGCAACATGTGCATAGCATCGCATCCAATCACATCACTCGACTGCTGTTTATCATTTTCGCTGTGTTGTCTATCTTGATAAAATATTGTCGTTTTTTCTATCTCTTTTCCGCATACAGTTTTTTCCATTTTACTCCGCTCTTAAGTTTCATAGCGTGATATTAAATAGCCTAGCAAATGTCGTAATAGCTCAGCTTGTTAATACAAAAAGAATTTTTAAAAGCCGATGAGTAGTTCCTAAGATTAGAGCGTTCAAACAACCAAACTACTAACTTACGCTTTCTAATATTAGTATAGAGTATACATATATATACAGGGTGTCCCAAAAGGTTACGTTCATAGGAAGGGGGATGATAGGGGTGGTCACAAGGGTCACCAGAAAAATAAAATAAAAATTCCCCTCTGGGTATTAAAAAAAATAAAGGGCATTTTCTTAAAACTTAAGAATTTTACACCTTCTGGGGCAATTTTGTAACCAATGACCTACAAATATTGCTACATTAAAAAAAAAGCTATTATGTTATCGTCAATAACCCTTTATCAATATGAAATAAAAAAAAACAATACAACTAACAAAGTTTTTAAAGAAAATTAAGTTCTTGTCCAGTCAAGAACTAAGTAATTACGATTTCAATCAACTTCCTCCAAGTGTACTGAAAAAAAAAGTACTATGCAACTCCGGCGAGTAACTTAAAAAGATAGGTAATTTTATTACAATTCCAAAATGGTATAATACTTGCTTAAAAAAAATCATACTAGGACATTTAAAAATATTTTTTGCGAACAATACCCCTTCAAAACAAAACATACTAACAAAACAACAGTCTCAAATTCGTACGCAAATACATTTTTTAATGTCTATTCTCTTCCTTAAAACTTAAAAAGACAGGTAATTGTATTGCAATCGTTTTAAATGTAACTAAAAAATAAACAATATTGCAATTATTTATTCAAATAAAATGTTCGAAATGTCTACCACCAACATAAATACACGCCCTGCATCGTTTCAAAAATGAACGGGAGATATGGCGAGCAAATCTTCTATTATTAATTGATTCCGCTGCCTCTGTGATCCTCGCCCTCAAGTCAGCCAAGTCCCTGATGGGTTTTCCATAAACTTTTCCTTTTATAGCACCCCCGTAAAAGAAGTCTAACGGGTTTAAATCGGGTGAACGAGCTGGCCACGCTATAGCACCGGCCCTTCCCATCCACCTACCAGGGTATTCTTCGTCTAGGAAATCCCTTACAGGCAGTGCATAATGTGCTGGGCACCCATCATGCTGGAAGCACATATTCCTGACTGTTTCTAGCGGCACATCTTCCAACAGATTTGGTAGTTCGTTTCGTAAGAAGTGTAAGTATGCTTCGCCAGACAGTGCCTCAGGTAGCTCAAAGGGTCCAATTATTATACCATTCAGTATTCCGGTCCACATGTTCACTTTAAAACGATATTGGGACCGATCTTCTCTAAGTAGGTGAGGATTTTCTACGTGCCACTCGTGTAAATTGTGTAGGTTCGTGTATCCGTCCTTTTTAAAAGTGGACATGTCAGACCACAATATTTTATTGAAAAATTGAGGGTCCTATCTATGCATGCGCAACATCCTACGACAAAATGCAAGTCTCGCAGGATAATCGCGTGGTAACAGAGCCTGTACGCGTTGCACGTGGTACGGGTGAAACTTCTCAGCTTGTAATATGCGATGAGCAGTACTTTTAGGTACACCTGTACCTGCTTCAATTGCCCGAACTGATGTACTCGGATCATCTGCGACGGCTTGAAGCACTTCATCTTCGACATCGAACCGAGGTCTGCCTTCATTAACCGCTTGGTGAGGAAATCGACCCTCAGACAATAGTCCGTGGACCTTGACGAAAACACGGCTACCCGGGTGACGAGCGGCGTTCGGATATCGTTCTCGGTAGAGTCTTGGAAAAACCCATCAGGGACTTGGCTGACTTGACGGCGAGGATCACAGAGGCAGCGGAATCAATTAATAATAGAATATTTGCTCGCCATATCTCCCGTTCATTTTTGAAACGATGCAGGGCGTGTATTTATGTTGGTGGTAGACATTTCGAACATTTTATTTGAATAAATAATTGCAATATTGTTTATTTTTTAGTTACATTTAAAACGATTGCAATACAATTACCTGTCTTTTTAAGTTTTAAGGAAGAGAATAGACATTAAAAAATGTATTTGCGTACGAATTTGAGACTGTTGTTTTGTTAGTATGTTTTGTTTTGAAGGGGTATTGTTCGCAAAAAATATTTTTAAATGTCCTAGTATGATTTTTTAAGCAAGTATTATACCATTTTGGAATTGTAATAAAATTACCTATCTTTTTAAGTTACTCGCCGGAGTTGCATAGTACTTTTTTGTCAGTACACTTGGAGGAAGTTGATTGAAATCGTAATTACTTAGTTCTTGACTGGACAAGAACTTAATTTTCTTTAAAAACTTTGTTAGTTGTATTGTTTTTTTTATTTCATATTGATAAAGGGTTATTGACGATAACATGATAGCTTTTTTTTAAATGTAGCAATATTTGTAGGTCATTGGTTACAAAATTGCCCCAGAAGGTGTAAAATTTTTAAGTTTTTAAAAAATGCCCTTTATTTCTTTAATACCCAGAGGGGAATTTTTATTTTATTTTTCTGGTGACCCTTGTGACCACCCCTATCATCCCCCTTCCTATGTACGTAACCTTTTGGGACACCTGTATATTCACCGTAATGTCAATTGAAATTAATTATTACACGACCTTTGTTGTTATTCTTGCTGCAATCTAATCCCCCTCTGCCCACACAATTCACAATTAGTGCAACAGTTGTTGTTAAAATCTGCCATCGGCATTTGAAGGTGTAGAAGTCTGTGGCTAGCGGTGGTCACGTACCATCACGTGAGCGTCAGCTCTAGTCTTATCTCAAAGAGCCAGATAGTCTTTGGGCGTCCTTTAGTCAACGCTTTGACACCGTCGTCGTATTAAAGTAAGCTATATAAGTATATCAGCACTTCTTGAAGTAGACAGATAGTAAATTTAGCCCAAAGCTCAACCAAACCCATATTTCAATCAAAATTGACAAAACTGAGCACTACACTTGGCCGTTGTCTACATACCAACATTTTGACTCTTTACTGCTGTGCTTGTCCCTTTAATTAATTCCCCTCGATGATATATGTATTACAATATTTTTATTTTGCTTTAGATCCTTGCTAATTGCATTGCTACTTGCATTGGTATTTCCAAATTGGAATACTGCTCGCATCTCGGAGCGGGAGCACCCCAATACCAGCTTCTTCCATTTGACCGCATACAACGGAGAGCGACTCGAGTCGTCAACGACCGAGCTCTTACCGATCGGCTTGATACTCTGGCCTTGCGGAGGGACGTCAGCTCCCTCTGCATTTTTTATCGCATATACCACGGGGAGTTTTCCGAAGAACTGTTTGGAACGTTTCCTGCCGCCGAGTTTCGTCATCGGACGACACGACAGACCGCCAGGTGCCATCCGCACCACCTGGATGGCTGGCATTCCTCAACAGTGCGGTTCTCGCGAAATTTCCTGCCACGCAAGGAACGGTCTGTCTTCGGCGGTATCGACTCGTCTATCATAACTCTAACTTCATACGCTCTGATCATTGAAATATTTTTTCGTACTTGTGATGAACTTTGTCGCCGCTCTCGCTGCATTACTCCAGTCGTTCAGGCAAGCTGAATCGAACCACTGTTTAGATTTAATTTTCATTACAATAACCCTACCAAAACTTTTTGTTGATTGTATATATTAACACTGCTTAAAATAGTACGCAAACAACTCATTCGTTCGACGTTACAGGAGTAAAGATGGCGTCATCCGCTCCATCCCGGCGGCAGCGTCAATTAGCGTGATTGCTAATGTCCCTAATTAACTTTGAACTTGGAATTGTTGCAATAGCAAACCTCTCATTCCTCGGCACATGACGTCACGCCATGAATTCATCGCTCAGGCTTCGGAAAGTTACAGCAAATTATGACAATATTTGAATTATTCTTGATACTTTATTAATAGAAGGTGGTTAATGAGTAAGCGGTGCACCCTATATTAAGTGACAGCTATCCATAGACATCTGCAACAAGATGCGTTGCCCACATTTAATAGACAAAGGAGGGGTATAAACAGATAAAAAACCCCTTTTCCTTTTTATCCTCCCCTCCCCTTCCTTTCTTTATTAGAAACGAATGGGAAGACAAGGTAATTCGATCTCCGGCACCTCACTTAACAGACGAAACGCGGAATATTTCTACTCGCCTGTCTATATATATAAATTTAATCGCATTCAATATGACACCGAAAGCTTAAAAGAATAAAAGTACAATTCAAACCAGAGAACTGGCTCCAGTTTCGGTGTTGAGCCGCGGTCACACATCAAGGCGGCGTATCGATGTATTGTCGCGCTACAGCTGAATGTATATGTATCTCACTATCGAAATGTTTTGCACAACTGTAGCGATTATGCAACCAATGCGAATAGGAAATACGACTTGACATTTTGCAATTAAGAAAGGATTTTTCTAAATTCAAGGTCATAGTCTAAAGTATGGGATGTAAGTTTGTATGGAGAAATCCAATGTTAGATATGATTATACATAAAATAAATAAATAAACGCTCACGCCCGTAACCCAGAGGGGTAGACAGAGATTATGGCTTTCCATTTAGCGTGACCCTGGCACACTTCTCTCGCTGGTTCCATACATACAAGCTCGTCGGTTATGGCTACTCCTTTTTTAGTATGTCACTAATCTGGTCGATATAAGTTCTCCTTGGACGTCCCCTGCCAACGCTGCCACTCACTGCCGTAACATAAATTTGTTTCGTTACTCTCCCTTCATTCATCCCTTCAACATGCCCGAACCACCGAAGCATACCGTTCTCAATTCGAGTTGCAACATCCACTTGATGATCAGTTGTATTATAAAGGGTTCAACTAAGGCTAGAAAACGGTTAATTAAATTGCATGGCGGGCGAATCCGCGGGGTCCAGCTAGGCCAGGTATACAATGACAGTAGTTTTGAAGTGCATCAAAATGCTGAGACATAACTTAAAGAATGTAAATTATGACCGCAGACGTTTCATTGAAGTCGTACGGGAGTTATGACAAGAAATTTAGGGAGTAAATTGTTTTTGTTAATCATTAATTCCATCGAATTTGTGAAAGAAAATTTGTGAAAGCAAAATCTAAAAATTATGACGACTTATCTCATTCAACTATAGTAACAGGTGCCGAAGCGTCAATGTAAGTTTTAATAGATGAAATCTTTATTAATATGAGTGAACAAATATTTAAAAAAAATTCAAAGGGGCTAACGTGAATGTTACGGAGACAAGATTTTAGGTTATATTAGCTTTAACGCAAGGGCGTGTTGTTATGTTCGCCTATGTTTGGATTTAGAACACGGAGTTCCAGAGTAAATCTTATTCAGTTTTTTTTTAACTTAAGGCAAATTAAGAAAAATTAACCACGTTCAATGTTCTGACTGTGCAGCTTCGGTAAAACACGACTAATTTAATGTAATAACATAATAATTATCTTTTGAATCAACATGACAGATAATTTAAAAATTACGTTTTCCCAATATATAAACCAATGCGCAATAATAATAGAGAAGGGGGTAAACGAGCGGCGGGAACACCCAGGTGATCAACGACGCCCATGGACACCCGCAACACCAGAGGAACTGCAGATGTGTTGCCGGCCTTTGAGAAGATAGGCTTGTAGTAGTGAGGTCAATCAAACGATGTTATACTCTTATTTCGATTTATTAGATACACTACAATATAAAATGATAGGTGCGTCGTAGGCGAAACTATAGTGAGTTACGGCGTGCGTACGTGAGTGCGACTGGTGCACGAGTGGGCGAGGCGCATGCGTAAGCGCATAGCTCCCGCGATCCCGGCCGCCGTCTTATTTTGCGATGATTAGTCCACCATAGGCTCGCTTCTTGAAGGGCCCTAAGTCGTACTGGTTTGGAAATACCGCCGAGGACAGAAAACACAGTTTCATCTAGCGATGTCGCGAATAGATGTCACTTTGCCTAGGCCACCAACGATCGGTGCGTTTTCGCCACTGAGCTTAGAATCGTAATGTTTCTTAATAAATTTTGATAACATGGGAAAAAAACTGTTTTGTTGCAAAATGTATGACAACAATATCATTCAAAAGGTAAAGGAGTAATGAAATAAAACAAAGTTTACAAAGAACAAGAACGAATAATATATTTTCTTTGACATTCACATGTTTAGCTTAAAGTTAAAGGTTCGCGGGCGCGGGGGTGCGGGGTGTGTCCGCCAGAAGGGGTGCGCGTTGGTCCCACGTGCTTCTGCAATTCGCTTCAATACTTTCAAGGGTGCAAGGACCAAGGTGTTGACGAAGGTTCGTACTATATATTCGGGTTACTCCATATTTTTAAATTCAAAAACACACTGCGTTCAGATTACAGTGAAAACACAAACTTTGTCATACGGTTTCCCTCGACCGAGAGTAACATTGTAGAAGTCTTCCTGTGCAAGGGTTGATTTTATTTCAATTCCTGTTTGTATGGACATCCTGTGATACACTTTCTTTACATACAACTATTATTTCATATTAATTTACAATTTAAATCTAGTAGGTCATTTAAAAATGGTATTTTTTTACCATTACACAACATTTATCAATATTAATTAGTGCGATGAATGTTCTATATGTATGGCGCAGGGATGGTTGACTCACAGGCCCCGCGCCCCGCACCCAGCTCCCCGCCAGGTAATCTTAGACAAGTTAACAGTTAACAATAATAAACTGTTAAAAGTTTAATGAGATAAATATAAGATATCGTTAAAAATCCGCGAGAGGGCGACGTTTGTAAAGAGTCTGAAACCGTCATACGTATATCACAATATCAATATATAAATTTAATCGTTTCATTTTCACATGGCAGAAAGTGATCCGGATTCGAAAGGAACTGGAGTCCCGGACCACTGGGGTCCCGGCGCTAACGGCGATAGATTCTGGACTTAAAATCGATACAACTTGGTGCTTTAATTTAATCGATACTAAAAGTGCAATTAATTTTGTATTTCACTAATACAATTACATCTCAATAAACTTTAGTCAAATAAGATAACATTTGTTGTACTGTTTAGCAATTACTTAAAACTAACGAAAATCCCCGAGGGCTAGCAGTGTTGCCATCATTCGCGATGACTACCGAAGTGTGTCAACGTATACAAACAAATAAATTTTTATGTTTCTTTTGAAAATTAACAAATTCAAAAAATATAGTGTTGCAAGGCAATAAGGAGGTAAAACGTTAAACAAGAATCATCAAAATCGGTTCACCAGGAGCGGAGATCTGAGGTAACATAAAAAAACTCATACAGACGAATTGATAACCTCTTTCTCCATTTGAAGTCGGTTAAAAATTAAATCTAAATTCGAGATTGATTATAAAACTAAATCAGATGCAATGGCGCGCTAATACTGTTGTATTGTGTTTGTTTAACTACAAATCCCACGCATAATTTTATTAAATGAAACCATTTTCTATCTAGCAAGACGTCTGCTATCAAAAAGAATTAGAAAGATTTAAAAACGAAAGATTGCCGATTAGACTAATAATAAATTAATAAATGCGCCAACGCTAACAATAAATAATAAACAATTAAGATGTAATAAATAACCTACTTTAAAGATATTAAATTTTGAACTTTTAAATATGGTAGTTCAACGCACTAAGCACAATGCAAATATATATTGAACAAGTAAATACAATGTTTTATTTATTTATTCACGAAAAGGACGTAGATTGATTACCTTTTTATTATAAATGCGTTGTTTCCAAATCAAAAGTTGTGTTTCACCGTACAAATAAACACATAACATATGACACGTATGACAAAGACATTGACGTTCAACAGCTGACAGTACAAGGTTGCCATGCTATCACTGTTAGACAACCTCTAGTTTCCTAAACTACATAGTTAACCAAAAATGATGTTCGCTAATAATGCAGTATTATAAGCAAATTATTAATCAATATGTCAAATGTAATGCAGCTTTTGTCTGCAAGGTAAAAGTGTGCTATTTTAATGTTATTTAATTATTTTTCACATTTGACGAAATACGAAAGTGATCGACTGTCGGCTCTGGGAATTGTTGGGGTTTGCTTTTCACAAGCAGCTTCAATTTACCTGCACAAAACTGTCCAATTGTCATATGCTAAGCATCAATATATTAGTAAGCACACCGTAAGTTACTTAGCATGACTTAAGCAAGCAATTAAGTTACGTCCACAATCACAAACTGACATATGACATGATCTGTAGCGACTGCCATGGTTTCAGTAGATATATTTCGAGATAACAAATTTTATTATTAAAGCATTAAAAGCTGTGAGCTAACTTAATACCAAAATTAGGCCACGCCTTATATCAATTATAAGTAATAAAACGTTAAAATGTAAATTAAGTTAAAACGAACTGGGTCATCAGATTATGCATGGAAGTTATTCTTAATGTACAATAATTTTCTAATACTCCAATACATTTCCTTTAAAATTTCTTATACATGTCACATAGCTACGAAGATAGTATAATATAATATCCGCCAGAGAGCGCGTCGCGTCGCCGGCGCGGTGGGCGGGGCCGGTGTCAGCTTAGGAGCGCGCCGACCTCGGTTGGCTGGTGTCGTACGCGCGGATGACGTCCGCCTGCGACACCGTGCCGCCCTCCTCTTGAGAGAACGCGAACCCA
Source organism: Papilio elwesi (assembly GCA_029849275.1). Taxonomy (NCBI): domain Eukaryota; kingdom Metazoa; phylum Arthropoda; class Insecta; order Lepidoptera; family Papilionidae; genus Papilio; species Papilio elwesi. The sequence goes on along the minus strand of CM056691.1, from coordinate 10,024,630 downwards.
TCTGCACCCCAACACGCGCTTCAGTCATATGCTCAACAGTGCAATTGAACCAATTTCTAGTCACAGTGTATTAGACCAGACTCTCGCATTACGAACTTTTCACAAAGTGCCACAAAAAATATATGAAATAAAATATATCAAGCTACGGGTCTGACTTTCTGTGGTTCATTGCAGTGGTGTTTACGCTTAAAAATCCTGTTTTTCACCGGGCGGCGAAAAGTCCGTAGTGCGCGCCGGCCTTAAGCGGTATAACATTTAGTTAATCAGTGCCAAAAACACAAACCGTGTACTAAAATAAGCATTTTTCAACAGATCCAAATATCACAGTGTTACCTGTGAAAATCCTTTCCGTAACTTGGCACTGTGGACAGAGAGATGTGATACTAGAGGGCGTTTGCTGTGCGCTGTGGTTTTGTACTCACGCGAGAGCTCGAGCTCCGTGGCGGCGCTGGCGGCGGCGCGGCGGCCGAACACGCTGCGCACGTTCTGCAGCAGGCGCGCCGTCTCCGTGAGGCTGCGCACAGAGCTCACGTGACAACCGAAACTCCCACCACAACGGACCAAACGAGATCGGGACACCAATCGAAACCTTTTTCTATTTGGAATTAGATGAAGAGGAAAAGCTGCTTCTTGTTAGATTCAACTCTTGGGACTGTTCAAAGTGTATCAAGTAACAAAATCAAAGTAATTTATTATAAAAGTAAATAATAATAAGTCGACGAAGTTACCATTGAAACCCTGCCATGTTTATTCACCCTCAATAAAGAATCAAGATTGACTTGAAGATATGAGCTCATCGTACAGTCACCCGAATCGATTTACAGGTTTTCCTCTTAGAAGTAATTAACTGTATAACTAAGATAAGTTAGAAGCGTGCAAAGCGACGTGCGAAGCCATGCGGATGCCCGAGCGGGCCGTACTTACACTGCGCGAGCCGCACCAGCGCGTGCGCGGCCTCCGCCACTCTGCGCACAATACCGGCGTTAGTACCCGCACACACCCGCCCCCAACCCACCCTACAGCCGCCCTGAATGCCACTCAGCACTCGCAAACCATAAAATATGTATATTTAGGATAATACGACGTGTCGAGATGAAACATGCTTTCCAATAAAATAAGAGGTCATTTTTTCTGACATATAAAATAAGTACATTGTTTTATAATACAGTAACCAATCGTGAGAACTTCAGAGCGGCTGTACAGTTTGAAGATTATGTACGGCTAATGCCATCAACCAAGGTTATCACACACTGAAAACAGCGTCCAAAAATATCCATTCTGATGCACCATTACTCTATGACCTTCACAATGTATGTCAAAGTCGCCATTTTTATTACCGATTTAATAAACAAAAGTATTTTGCAGGCGCATTCGACCTGCCAGATTCGTTTGATGGTTCATTATACAGCTTCATAAAAACCGCGTAAAATATTAATCATTGAAGTGTTCATGAGAATGACGAAATAAATATTCAAGTACAATGTCTGTACGGAATCAAAGACTAGGTGCGGTTACATAAGTAACTAAAAATACAACATTTCATGGATATTCTTTGACACGATAAGTTACCAAACTGACTTACACAACAGTAGATTTCCAACAGTTTTATTAATTAGAAATAATCAATACAAACAGTAGCAATAGAGCTCTCTTATAAATAACAAAAGTTGAGTCACACGTTAGCGTCGCCTATTAATAAATAAATATACAAGTAAAATAATTTGACGATATCTATACAATGTAATGACAAGACTAAGGAAGGCACGGAACACATGTCAACTTGATAGTTTAATTCTCTAAGTGGAGTTAAAACATTCATTGACTTAATACTTTTCACAACTGCCGAAAAACATTTTTGACTGGAAAAGATTTTAAGTCATTATTTAAAATTGATGAAAGTGGAAACAAAAAACTGTAAATGTGACGAAATAGGAACTAAAAAGCAAAACATAAGCAGATTACTGATACGTCGTTCAATTAATTTGTTACGTTGACCTACCATTTCGTGTCCTATACTAATAGAACCTTTACAAAACAACAAAATCTCGACACTATGAAAACCTTTTTGTAATCATAACTAGCGAACACAGTATGTGATATACTTTACGAAGGTAATAAATAGAAAATACAGCCTTTTTAAGACGGAATATATATTTACATATACTACGGCAAACATACGAACAGTTACGGGTTATGCACACTGCGATTATATTAAAGTTATATACTAAAAATAAAATAAATGCAAAAAATGGATTTTGGAACAGCATTTGATAACATTACCTTCAACGTGTTCGTGTGTTTGTTTGCCGAATAACGTCTAAACGCTAATGTTTAATACAGCGATAAACCACGCCATCACACAGAATACCGTAATTTCATACTTGCCATAAAAATGGAAAACTTCATAAAGTTAGCGAGAAATATCAGCGGAGTGCCCCAAGGCTCCCTTCTGGGACCAAGTTATTTTTTCAACTGAATTATGTTAAAATGTATACAAAACTATATTATAATTTCTTACTATGAGACATCGACAATATATGTTTTTATTTATACATTTATTATTTATGTATGCAGTATGAAGGTTGTTCTTGTTTAATTATAAGTGTTAGTACACTACTCACATCTTCAAAGTACATTACTTTCCAAAGGACTGCTAAATTCAACAATACAAATATATACTTATTTTCCAAAGAACTAATGCCACTAGATCACAATAAGTCATTTTAATATTATATACCTAATACTAAAAAAGTAGATTGTTTCAAATTTACCTAACTGATTTTGTATCAATTATATCCAATAACAAGGACATTACAAAACGTATACAGAATAGCTACGTCAATTTATATCTACAACAGTGACTTGCTTATCTTTGGGGACATCTTGCCCGTTTGCCGACTTGCTGTGTCTCACTCGATAGCACCTAGTACTTAGCCGACCACGCGTTAGACACACTAGCGGATCTACAAACGTTAAATTGTATAATTACCATTTAATGGCAGAAATTCCCCGTAACATATATCGGAGGTATGTCCAACTTGGAGTAGAAACATTTATTGGAATCAGTATCGATAAATATACACATGTACAAAAATATCTCTAGAGGACATCCGTTCAGGAAATACTTTGGAACGCCTAGCAACCTAGTGAGCCCATGAGACGGCAGAGACCTCTACGTTTCGTTTAGTTAAGAATTCAAAAGAGGAGCATACGTCTCTGTGACTATTAATATACGTCAACTCAACACTAAGGAATGCTAATCATGTAAGGAACGTAGTAACAAGATTCGAGTGTTTAATCACGAACTCTATTAGATTTAATTGTGGCCGTCATTCGCCTAATGTCTTGACTTCCTTGGAATGTAAAGTTAAATTGTAATAAATTTACGATTCTTAAATAATGTTTTAAAGTTTGACGAATTATATTTATAAAATGTCAGTAATAAATCGTCATTGTATACTAGTCTATCCTTGACGTTAACCAATTAGTTGCTGGGTATTCTCACGTCGGCCTAATTATAACGACTGACTTAGTATTGCATTCATTTAAAACAACGGTCCTTACACTAAAGCACTCAATAAATTTGCCTAAGCAATAACTATTTTGTACAATGATCACCGCATCATTTAAATTCAAGGAATATTAAATTTAGTGTGCTGTACATTAATTACATTGATGTTTGTCAAGGCCGGAGTCAGATTATACAAGACGGCGATTTCACTTTACTGGTCTTTTGACCCACTATGAAGTTAATCATGAAGCGATGACTTGGATATTTTAATATTAAAGTACACATTATTTATAATTCAATCAATTAAAACTTTTCAAATCCCATTTAATCCAACTCATGGCTCAAGTCAAAAAGTTCTGAAATGCGATTACATAAATAGGTAGCATCATTTGATATGTGATTATTTACAATGCGTTGGTTGTCAGTTGATATATAGGTCGTATAGTGGTGTGGCGTGCCGTCATATGATGTGTCCGTTGCGGCGCGCGCGCAGTTCCCGCGGCGCACAGGGCGCCACGCGTCGCCTCCGCAGCCCCCGCCTGGCCCCAACACACAACTTGAGACGGCCCGATGTGACCCCGAGACGACCCGATCGGCCCCATGCGGCCCAAAGCTGCACTCGTGATAAGATAACGCCTCCTACGATGCGCGCGGTACGTACCGATGTAATTTATGATGACGTAGTGCAAACCGCTTTGTGCTTATATATCTTCTCGGTTGCATTTTGGAGAGATATCTACTCGTGTGTTAAGTCAAGATTTTGTCTCGATCCTTCTTTAGACTGGACAATATAGTAAACATACGACAGTTAATCGATCCTTTAAATATCGTAGCGATTATCTTAGCACGAGTAGCAGAGCGTACGAGTGCAGGGAGGGGCGGTGCGAGCAAACATACTAAATGATACACACTGCGTGCACTACACGGCCGAGGGCGCTGCGAGCGGTGGGCACTGGCCCGTTTCTCTATATAGAAACGGGCGAGTGCACACGACTCGACCACTCGTTGCACGTCCACACTGTACACACTAATGACAGAAAATAATAAATGACAAAAACATCTGTACAGCAGCTGTGTTTTGCAACGAAAATTTAAAAGTGCCGCAAATATAAAAAATCACAAAAGATATTCATTACAATGAAGTAAATTAATGTGTATTATGTGAAAATATATACATCTGTGTGTACCACAAGATAGTATAAATATATACATCTGTGTGTACCACAAGATAGTATAAATATATACGTCTGTGTGTACCGCAAGATAATATAAATATATACATCTGTGTGTACCACAAGATAATATAAATATATACATCTGTGTGTACCATAAGATAGTATAAATATATACATCTGTGTGTACCACAAGATAATATAAATATATACATCTGTGTGTACAATAAGATAATATAAATATATACATCTGTGTGTACCACAAGATAATATAAATATATACATCTGTGTGTACCATAAGATAGTATAAATATATACATCTGTGTGTACCACAAGATAGTATAAATATATACATCTGTGTGTACCATAAGATAATATAGATATATACATCTGTGTGTACCATAAGATAATATAAATATATACATCTGTGTGTACCACAAGATAATATAAATATAAACATCTGTGTGTACCATAAGATAGTATAAATATATACATCTGTGTGTACCACAAGATAGTATAAATATATACATCTGTGTGTACCACAAGATAATATAAATATATACATCTGTGTGTACCATAAGATAGTATAAATATATACATCTGTGTGTACCACAAGATAGTATAAATATATACATCTGTGTGTACCACAAGATAATATAAATATATACATCTGTGTGTACCATAAGATAGTATAAATATATACATCTGTGTGTACCACAAGATAGTATAAATATATACATCTGTGTGTACCACAAGATAATATAAATATATACATCTGTGTGTACCATAAGATAGTATAAATATATACATCTGTGTGTACCACAAGATAGTATAAATATATACATCTGTGTGTACCACAAGGTAATATAAATAAAGTGAAGTGGCCATTATTTAATGATCTGTGTTGTTTGCTCGGATTCTTATCCTACAGTCGAAACTGGAATTGATTGAACTATATATACTATTATAATGCAATATGAGTACATAGATATATACATATAGAAGGAATTATGTAACACATATTAAGTAAACAGTTAGTGAGTTCATGTCACACACACACACACGTTCACATACGACAAGACAACGTCAACAGACAACTCTCCTCTTGCAACAATCCTCAGTACGTACTTCAACTACGACTATACGAAAATAAATTATTTTTAATTGTTTTAGTCTAACCCCTTGGTCTATATCTCAGTCAGATATACATATATATGTATATATAAAGTTATAAATATATTTGTGTTGGAATATTACACTAAGCATATGCCAATATATAGAATCTTGTCATACAAACAATGTTGTCAATACGGAGTAAAATATATTACTAAATATATTCACGATAATCGAGCGCAGTGCATATGCTAAGTAGATGCCAGTCAGTCGATTGGCGAGTCGGGTAGTCAGTCAAATTAATCAGCGAGTCAATCAGTCAGCGGGTCAGTCAGTCAGCTAGTGTGGGCGGGCGAGGCGAACAGGGCGGTACTCACGAGTGTCGCGGCTGTGCGAGCAGCGCGGCGGGGTCGCGTTTCTTTATCTCGCTCTCCCGCACAGCCTCCGTCATCGTCTTGAACGCGGAGTTGTGGATACTGGAATTAGATGAGTGGAAATATTATTAAAAAATCTGCAAAAACACGACGCAGACATTTTAAATACCTACTAAAATCTTTATAAGAACAAAATTACCAAGTTCAATGTAAGCAGGTCTCGGAGTAAACGCCCACAGGATTGAATTTACCATAGTTAAAAATGATTTGGTGGTCGAGTCTCATTTTTAAGTGTTCCGCCATCCACCGATCTATTCACCAATTCGGATTAAGGTTTCCCCGCTCTTGCGAGTTTCTGATCGGTCGCATTTTACGACAGACTTATTAGAGTGAGAGGTGGCTAGATGCACAAAGATCATACTGAACAATTTATACTGTTCTTAAAAAAATAATAATGTGAATGCAGTGATACAACAATACAAAAATACCAAAAACTGATACGTTCAAATCTATATCTATCTGTAATGACGTTTTAAATGAAACTGACAACTGACATTTAAAATTTATTTTTTTATACCCACCACCAGAATTGTTTGAAATGCTTCTTGACTTAGATCTGATATGATTTTAGGTAAAACTACAGACAGACAGTAATATTTACCAAGTATGGATACAGACAAAAAGTAGGTACTGTCTATTGCAACTGATTTTAATAATTTTTGACATATACGTATTGCAAAGGATATGTACAGAGAAGTCGAATTTTAAATGTCAGTATTTACGAAATATTTTATCAATGTACAATTAAATACGATGTTACAGTTTTAAAAGTTTAAATAAAAAATACGAGAATTACAAGAGAACGCATGAAAAGAGACCGATGGTGGTGCGCGTGCGACGGAGCCGCGCCGCGTCGCGCCCGCACCGCGCCAGCGGCTCGCCCGACCTACGTCAGAAATCACTTAACAATCAAACCTCCACTTTGATCATCGTCATCTTAGACTAGACTAGACCAGATCTAGACCTAGACTAGACATTGGAAATCGATGGGTGCCCTATCATTGTCTCTTTCACTTCTATGGCATCTTTCTTCTCTGGCACGTAACGATTAAATATTGCGTCCTTTATAATTAGTCCATTTAAAATTATCTAATCGCAGCGTAGAAAGTTTGTCAGTGAGTAACATGGTGTAGTTAGATGTAGCGGTGCAAGTAGTACTGACACTGTGACGACGAGGTCCGGCACGAGTGCGGCGACTGGGATGAGCACCAGCCCGAACCAGAACACCAGCGAGCTGAACACCATGCGGTCCATGCCGCGCATCACCGCGCCGATGCCCACCACAGGGTAAATGTTGCTGAGGACGAAAAACTTTCATACTTTTACATCCATTTTATTATATAGTATATTTAAACAGTAAACATTTAAAACCATAGATGTTTTCAGTCAACACTGAGGGGAGGGCGTTACCTGTATATGAGTATGAAGAGGAACCAGAGCGCCACGGAGCCCCAGATAGAGACGTGCGTGACCCACGTCCACGAGTGCGTCGCCAGCCCCGCCTTCAGGCACACCGTCAGCACCACGTACTGCACGACATACATACAACATATACATTATCTGTATTTGATAAAAAATTTGATATCTGCAGTGTGTACTCACGGTGTAGACGAAGTTGCCGACTACGAGGTAGCCGCCGTCCTTGCCGCTGGGCCACAGCACGTGGTGGCTGGCCAGCATCATGGGCAGCCAGAACAGCAACACCGAGTGCAGCAGCGCGTTCACCGCCCAGATCCAGAACACGCGCACGTTGAACAGCAGCCCCTGCTGCGACGGGATGTACAGCACCGGGTGCTGAACAACATTACATTTAGCTGAATAACTTTATGGTACAGCGACCATATGCAAAAACATAAATGTGTAGTATAGCTACTCACCCTCAGCATGATCTCGGGCGAGCACAGCTTGTCGAATAGGCCGATTGCGAAGGGCGGCAGCGCCGTGAATATCACGTTGTAGAACCCGATCGTCCACCGCTCGAACAGGATCTGCCCGGACCTGGCGGACACAGCGGTCTTACAGCATTTACCAAACTATACCCCGGTGTAACATGTTCAATGCTTGTAAGTGCTCACCACGCGGAGTATATCGCAAACCACAGCTCGATGACGTACAGACAGATGTTCTTGTAGAAGGAGTAGAGGATCAGCTTGCTGATCCGCGAGTAGTTCCACGCGCCGTGCACCAGCAGCAGACGCAGCAGGAAACGGAACTGAACCAACAACAAAAAGATTATTGTGGCAATCATTTAATGTACCAACCAGCAGGGTATGTGCGTAAGCAGGGAATAATTCGCATTTCCGCATATTTGAACCCGTTCAGAATCACGACCGGGTATTGTTTGTGTACGTGCGTGCAGAGGTGGTGTGTGCAATGCGCGAGTGTGCGTGTTTGTACATACGCGTGTACACGTATACATACGTGTGCGTGTACATGCGCGTTTGACTTTGTTTTCTATCTGGCAAACCTGCGCAATGCTGTAGTCGGAGGCGCAAACGGCTTGCAGGCCCTCGACGCCAGAGATGCCGACGCCGACGGAGGCGCGCTGAATCATGGCCACGTCGTTGGCACCGTCGCCGATGGCCAGCGTCACCGCGCCCGTCGCCCGCGACACTAGCTCCACCACCTGCTCGCAAACACAAGCTTATATTTTTTATTATATTACAACTTATTATATCACCATAACTTATTACTGTTTTGATAAGTACTCGAAATGTTTTTAAATACTTTTTTGAAAATATATAGCAATAATAACTTAATTCAAACTCTTACTTCGGCCTTCTGTAAAGGAGAAACCCTACAACAGACGACCACCTTGCAGGATAGGCAGAGGTCCAGGAAGTCCTTCTTCAGGTCGCATCCCATCGCGTACTTAAGGGTCTTGCCGTCGATGATGAGCGCCACGTCGTTCTCCTTGCGGAGGTTATCGCCGAAGTCTGTGGAGTGACGAGACATGGTTTCTCTCGTGCCCTGGAACAGGACAAAAAGAAGAAAAGTCTAAATCTGCACGAGAAAGAAAATGTGTCAATGGACATAACGTACGATTGTAAGAAAACCACGTAGCTTCGATATTACTGGATTTATTGCTTTTAACACAAGACTTTCCGTCCCCTTCAATACCAATTCCTTATTATCTACTACTCTTTAGTTCACACAACGATGTTGCCCCTAGCTCCGTCACTCTCGAAATGCCACGAATCGACCCGCCCCAGTGTTCTCCTTCTACCCGCCTCAGTGTTCTCCTACCCGCCCCAGTGCTCTCCTTCTACCCGCCCCAGTGCTCTCCTTCTACCCGCCCCAGTGTTCTCCTTCTACCCGCCCCAGTGCTCTCCTTCTACCCGCCCCAGTGTTCTCCTACCCGCCCCAGTGTTCTCCTTCTACCCGCCCCAATGTTATCCTACCCGCCCCAGTGTTCTCCTTCTACCCGCCCCAGTGCTCTCCTTCTACCCGCCCCAATGTTCTCCTACCCGCCCCAGTGTTCTCCTTCTACCCGCCCCAGTGCTCTCCTTCTACCCGCCCTAGTGTTCTCCTTCTACCCGCCCCAGTGCTCTCCTTCTACCCGTCCCAGTGTTCTCCTTCTACCCGCCCCAATGTTCTCCTACCCGCCCCAGTGCTCTCCTTCTACCCGCCCCAGTGTTCTCCTTCTACCCGCCCCAATGTTCTCCTACCCGCCCCAGTGTTCTCCTTCTACCCGCCCCAGTGCTCTCCTTCTACCCGCCCCAATGTTCTCCTACCCGCCCCAGTGTTCTCCTTCTACCCGCCCCAGTGCTCTTCTTCTACCCGCCCCAGTGCTCTCCTTCACCCGCCCCAGTGTTCTCCTTCTACCCGCCCCAATGTTCTCCTACCCGCCCCAGTGTTCTTCTACCCGCCCCAGTGCTCTCCTTCTACCCGCCCCAGTGTTCTCCTTGTACCCGCCCCAGTGTTCTCCTTCTACCCGCCCCAGTGCTCTCCTTCTACCCGCCCCAGTGTTCTCCTTCTACCCGCCCCAGTGTTCTCCTACCTGCCCCAGTGTTCTCATTATAACCGCTGGTATAACCGCCGAAAATATAACCGCTGTCAAAACAAATAATGTTAACCATAATTGTTCTCAGAGAGACAATCATTAGGAAACATTAGAACTTATTATTATAATTTGCGTACCCCTATCTATATTTTTTAATCTTTTGTTTCTGTATGTCTCCTTAAATAAATAAGTAAGACCTCGAAAGCCCCTGACAATAGCCGCCCCGTGTCTAGGCCCGCAGCCGGTACTCACGTCGAGGCTGTCCTCGTTGAGCAGGACGAGCGGCATGGCGGCGTGTATGAGGCGCGCGGAGTGCGCTATGTTGATGGCGGTCTCCTGCTTGTCGCCGGTCAGCACCCACACGTGGATGTTGGCCTTCAGCAGCGCCGCGATGGTCTCCGGCACGCCGTCCTAACATTGACAAACTTCAATTATCAGTTGATAAATATCGTTGTAGTATAGTAGGCCTTTTACATTAACTCCCACAATATGCGATACTCAGATTTTTGACTGAAACCATTTCCCGCTTCTTCGCGACGTCATCGGTCTATTTGAACAGAGGGCGCTGTACGCTTTAAATCTAAATTTACTAGGTTTACCATCGAAAGGATTGATTTTAGTGTAATTTTAAAAGCTTGAGCATTCATAAAGATATAATAATCTTAGATACGGGTAATTTTTGTATATTAATTCTAATGTGAAATTTCAAGGGATTGGTATTTTCTGAATTGAATAGCTGCTTGTTTACCTGCAGCTTGTCCTCGATGGCGGTGGCGCCCAGAAGCCGCAGGTTGTTCTCGATGAGCAGCGCGGCCTCCTCCAGCTTCTGCTCGCGGTCCTGTATCGCGATACTCGCCTTGTGGTAAGTGTTTGACCAGTCCTGGACGACAAAACACATTTTACATTTATGAATGTTCTATGGAAGTATAATAATGTTGAAGAACTATAAACTAATTTTGAATCGAGTTCACCTTGTAGACGTGTTCGGGGATGTCAGCCACAGCGAAGACGAGCGTGCGCAGACCCTCGGTGGCGAAGTGCTCGAGGTGTGCCAGTGTCGCCTCGGCGTACTTGGCGTGCTCCGCGCCGCCCGCTAGCCTCGGGTAGATCACAGAGTCTGCGCCCTTGCAGTACAACTTTATCTGACCTACGCAACGACCAAAATACAGACTATTAAAATTATTCTTGTAGTGATTTTTCTATTGTCAACTAAAAAAATCTATTCCTTGAGTAAGTCTAAGGTTTGAAGCCAGAATTATGTATAATTACAGGGTTATTAAGACTTGAAGTGAGAAAGTAAAAAAGTGTGTTATTAAGGGAAATTAGAAGGATTATTTGGTACCCGAAGGCGTGCGCACGATGACGGACATGCGCTTGCGCGCGGAGTTGAAGGCCAGCACGTGCAGCACGGCGAAGGTGGCGAGGCCGCCGCCGGCGCCCAGCCGCACCGACACCGACTGCGGCGTGCGCGTCTCGAACACGTACCCGAACGCCGCCGCGCCCAGCACCAGTGCGCGCTCGTCTGCCAACAACACCTCACATTAAGGTGACACAGCTACTAAAGAAAGGCGGTATTTAAAGTGGCCATATCAGACGACTGGTACTGTACTGGTACCTGGCCATTTGAAATTAGAAAAGTTTACTCTTTAGGTGCAAGTCCCACATGTAAAGACTGTCTACTGCTGGACGAAGGCATTCGCATGATGAATCGCCACGAAGATACGAGGTTGACCAGATTGCCGTCCTCTCCGTGTGTCTTATATGACAAAGCGATTACCTGGCGAGGCGGCATGGTAGTTGATCTTGCCGTCCGTCACCTCCGGTATGACGGTGTGGCAGATGGCCAGCATGGTGAGGAACTCGCGGATCACCGGCGCCGTGGGGTGGTTCCGCTGCAGGTTTTGGTACAGGAGTGTATCTTCTAATTTGTCGTTGGGGCCGGGGCAGTTGTATATGACCTGGTGATTGAGTGATAGCCTTGTCAAGTAATATGTATAGATGCGCTTAGGGGTGGGAGAGGCGATCAAGTAGCAGGTGCGTCTACCTCTGCGATGGAGCACTTGTGGAAGTCCATGACGTTGCAGGTGAGCGTGCCGGTCTTGTCGCTGAACACGTAGCGCACCATGCCCAGCTCCTCGTTGAGGTTGGAGGTGCGCGCCAGCGCCGGCGTGTCCGACTCCGCGTGGTACATCTCGCTGTCCATCGCTATGAACTTCGCCTGCGATACGGTACCCATTGGCCATTAGACAATACTAATATACTTAAGCCTACATAATATTCCATTACAGTTATTTGTTGTGATGAATCTTTTTCAATATGGAATTAAGCAAATTGTGCAACAAATAACACCAGCTTTGAATAAAATACGAAAATATAACCTATACTAACTTGGAAAAATCGTACAATTTCCGCCGTAACTTGTAGCGATATAGGTATAAGGTTATTGTATAATATCAAAAAGGTTAATAGGTTAAACCCGAAATTTGCATTCTGCGCCTCTGGAACAAAACAAAACCATATTAACACTATGTTACATCCAAATGACATGACAAAGTGACAAAAAAAGGTAAAAATATCTGCTACACGAACTCCCCGGGTGAAACTCGACGGGTGAAATACCACCTCACAGAAGACGGGCGTGAAGTAGTATTCTGCGTGTCGTGTAACGAGTTGCCGGTGGCCACATCTTGATCCTTTTCCCCGTCCTATCCGGATAAAGAAAAGATGGAAAAGGGGAAGTGGATTTGACGGGGGTGGGGATGGACAGAAAAGGCAGATATTGTTTTTTCTCTGTTTATTTAATGTCAGTCGAACCGCATGCATGCAAAATCTTTTCAATTCCGTTCTCTAAATTCCCTGAACTAATTTTTGTGGGTTGTGTGGTGTGACTAACCGTCGAGGCCCAGGTACCAATCGGTGGAGGTGTTCCTGGCGTGCAGCCACACCTCGTTGCAGGCGGCGCTCAGCAGCGACAGCGCCAGCAGTATGATAAACAGCATCAGGATATGAGTATTGGTCTGCTTGTCGATAGACGATCGCTTCAGAGGTGCTGCAATACACATACCATTGTATTTAATTTAATGGTTTGCAAAAATAAACAATTGTTCTTTTTCTTGCTCCTTCATATGTACAAAACCATACAATTATACCAAGTACGCCGTTTTGGGGGGGTTTAGGTATAATTAGTTGGCGATCACAATTGGCTGCTGAAGGTACGCTGCTGTCCGTGGATGAAGACGGCTAAGGTTCAACCTTTGTGACAGCTCCCGGTGAAGCATTCAGCAGTAGACGTCTGTCGTCTGAACCAAACGAACGAACCTTTGGTGGAGTTCATCATGAGCTTGGTCTCGTGGCCGGTGTAGACGACGACGCCGTGCACCCAAGACGTGTTCCGCAGCAGCGCGCCGCGTAGCAGCATCTGGTCCAGCGCCAGCGGTACCGACCTAAGCTTTGACACATTTTTATCACAGAACACAGAAACCCTAAAGTCTACTAATCTTAATATTCCCTTGGATAATGCTTCCTATTCTTTACTATCACCTTTACTTCCTACATCAAGGTTGCTAACGTACGTGTCGGCCCTTCTTGTTCTTACGTATGTTTGTTTCTAATGATAAAATAGGTGAACCGCCAAAACTTTCGCTGTCTTTTTGCGAGTGTATTTTGTAATTTTTTAAATCAAAATAATAAACAGATGAAACCATTCAGGCGAGTAAAGTTTCAATCCAGGCTTACTACTACTGGAAAGACAGTCATAAAGTGGACGTCATGAATACTCTTGCATTTCGTCTGCTAGGTGACAGAAGCCCAATTACCTTGCCTTTTCCATCGATCATTCTCGCCTTTTCTCATTATTTTTGCAAGTAAAAACAAATTGAAGATGTCATGCATTCTCTCACCTGGTGTTAGTCTCCTTAAGCGTGCCGTTGAACTCGTAAAGGTGCCTGTTGGGCGGCTCGCACTGGATGGTGGCCTGGAAGTCGGCCAGCGCCCCCAGGTTGTCCAGCCGCGCCGTCTCCGGGCTCGCCTGCCGGATCTTAAGGTTCGTCTCTCCGTCCAGGTTTGATGTTTCGATAAATGATATACCCTGGGGTTCGCTGCGCAATACATTTATTATTTATTACTGCCCCAACGTGTCCATCAAACTTGTAAAACGCCTTTCATTATCTTCCATCACCTGGAGGCGAGCAGAACGAGGTCGGCGGGGAAGAACTGGTTGTTGAGTACGCGGCAGACGTCGCCGACCTGCAGCCGCTGCCAGCGCACCAGCTGCCAGGTGGAGCCGCGCAGCACCTCCACTTTCCGGCGGTTGGTCTCGTCATCTGCTCGATGTCGTTTCTGGCAAGCAAAATATAATTTTATTCATCAGTTTCGAATTCCCCAATAGAATGTGACACCACACGGCTAGTAGAAAGGTTAGTCTGTATTGCCACACATACTTTGGTTTTTAAAAAGAAAGCCGATCGCCACTTACAAAGTCCTCGACGATCTCCTTAATGGCGCTGACGCTGAGGATGAGCACGAGCGGAGTGAGCGTGGTCCAGCGGCCGGTGGGCGACACGTCGGGGATCTGCTGCAGCAGCGCGATCAGCAGGAAGAAGCAGTTGGAGTAGCGGCGGAACTGCTCGAACAGGAACAGCGGCACGAACGACGGGACGCTACCGCATCACACAATACACACATTATTAATATTATAGTGCTTTCTATGTTTACAAGGTATCAAAAAATCGCTAACATGTTCGAATGAACACAGACATCTAGAAATTAATTCATATTCGTCAATTGATTAGGCTTTTGTAAATACAAAAGGACCAATAATAAAGTTACATGTTAAAGATAAAATAACGACAATCTTGTTGTTTTAACCTACCGAAAGTAGATGGCGCTGATTCTTTCTGAAACACGGTGTCGAGTTCCATAAAAGATCATTTAAAATACTTGATGTTCTTGGACGATAATATAGTGTCTATAGTAGTGAAATCAAAGTGTTTCACTATTTTGTAGTCAAGATTAAACAATACACGTATTCAAGTGTGCAGTACCTACGGCTGTTTAATCGTCCCTTAGTTACATAGGGGAGGACTGCGTATGGATTTTTGCTCAAAGTGTAAAAAGATTTTAGGGATTATAAAAAAAAAGAACAAAATTGTAAATAAACGCAAAGCATGACCAGAGCTTGGGCTAATTCCGGCCCCGGCTCAGCAGAAGCGGCGGCTGACATCATCCACGTATAAAAATACCTCGCTTTTAATCGACATTTCCATTGCACGCTTTGTCATATTTAAATGTCCACATTCCACAGCTTATACGACAAATCATACAATCTTTGTTGTATGTCTAATTAATTCTATATTATTAATATTTGATTACAGTGGTAGAGCCGGCAACAATAACATCTGTTGCACGAATGGGCCGGCTCGACCAGTGAATTACCACGACCTCACAGATGACGGCCGTCAAGTCGAAGTATACTTCTGCGTTTCGTCTGAGGAGTGAGGTGCCGGAAGCACAATTTCAGTCCTCCTCTCTTTTCCATTCTCTCCTAATAAGGATAGGACAGGAAAGGGTTGGATAGGAAAAGGAAAAAACCTATTTACCTTTTCCCTTCCCTGTCCATTAAAGGTAGGCAACGCGTCTGTTACTTGTCACACTTCAGATCACCCCGCTTGCTTGTTTGCCACCATCTCCCATAAAATAAGAAAAAAAAACCGTAATGATGCGTCACTTGATACAGCGAGAGTAGCCTTAATGATGCGTCAACATAAGTCACGTGTAGAAAGTTTAACATCAATCAGAAAAGATCAAAGGAACAACAAATGTATAAATATTTGCGAACCTGTTAAGAATCAGACGGCAGCTATCAAAGCCCGTCCTCGAGCCACCTCCGTGAGTAAACAATGCGTACGCGTCTAGTATGTCAACCTTTACTGTTCCAGTATTGTACAAACTTTATTTTTATCAATATATTGTGATACGTGTAACATAATTACTACCATAGTAGATGGCGCCACGTTTTGAACTGTTTTAGCCACCATAACATTAGGTTATCAATGCTGCGTATGTTAGTTTGAACAGGAAGCATAAGGAAGCATAATTTCTCAGAAACAGTGCGTTTCCTTTCAATGTGATTTGTGTTGGGAGGAAGCTGGAACTAGCAAACATATATAAGCTCCCAAAAAAATCGTCTACATCCAATCGTTAGCATAGCTTTTAAGTTACCTGTATTTTGCGGTGGATATGCTGTTGCTTACGAACTTCTGCGGTTGCGGGTTATTGACGAAGATGATGCGGTTGGGCTGGTCGCCCGCCGCGCCCTCCGTCACGCCCGACGCCCCTTCATCCTCGTCTGCACATAAACATTACAACTTGTACCATCTGTTAACTCTCAGATATTAATGGGAACCAAGCAACTACAACAGCCTTGCTACAAGGAGCTGGCTCGACTGGGAGAGTGCCAGAATACCAGCGTGCGGTAAACTTGTACTCTTCCGTATCGTATAAGGGAACAGGTGTCCGAAGCCCTCCTCACCATCCTCAATATCATTCGCATTTAGAACGCCTTTTCTCTCTCCGATTTGAAGTCTGGCAAATTGCAAGTAGAATGGTTGTCACGAATGTTAATCTTCAGGGGTCTTAAATATTAAGTTAGGTGTTTTACATTCTTAAAAACAAAACACTCTTTAAATCTTATGGAGAATACGTAGGAAATGTATGTCTCAGATAAAGTAAACATGAGAAGTGAAAGTATCGTGGTCGGACGCAGGCGGGCACGTTGACAAAGTATAACGGTACTTGGCAAACAGTTTTCCTTCATAGAAAATGAGTCCATCGACACGTCGCGGGGAAGTTAACAAAACTGAAATTATAGTCACTGGACGAATGAGTTTTGTTTTACATTATTTATAATTTAACAAGTTCACTGCTAAAAATAGTACTTGCAGAGCCAGTGTTTACTCTAAAGTACACATAAGTGTGACGTGAATGTTGGATTGTGATCGCTTTGGCCGACGCTTCAGTACAAGACATTAAGCAATCTGTGACAATGTCAAGGCAAAGTGCTATTTTATTATCGATGTCATTGTCGGCGTTAAATAAAACTAGAAAACATCGAGTAACAATGAGAAACCTCGCGTCAATAAACTGCACTCTGATATGAATTGTGTACTACTTTGTCAATCTCCTTGATTCAATTCAGATCAATTGAAGTGTCAGTATGTAATATAGAAAAAATAACATTTCCATACTCAATGCACTTGAAGCATATACAGTCTGTCTGTCTGTTTATTCCGGGTAATCTCCGAAACGACTAAACCGATTCGTATGGGACTTTTACTGGAAGATAGCTAATATTGTCGGGATTCAAATATGCTAATTTAATTTAAGCAAAATTTTTAGGGTTCCGCGTAAAAAGTGAAAAACCCGCGAATATTTTTTTTCGAATTTATTTCCACGCGGACGAAGTCGCAGAAAACAGCTTGTATAAAATTTAATATTACAAGTTGTCACTAATATAAGTGTAGAATATTTTCCTTTACTTTTCGAGGCTTCTAGAAAGGCAGTGATATCTGTAGATACAACTTAAATGACAAAAATTAACTTATAGCTGCCCTTTAAATTAAAAATAGCTAAAAATTAGTAAACTCGATTAATGACACCAATACAAAGTTGGCTTTGAAGGAGTTTTATCTCCCCTAAGTTACTTTGATAAATATACTGCCAGTAGTTCGCGTGCGCGTTGTTCAATAGTTAAACCTCACAATTAAAAATAGCGCGCGGTAAACGATTTCACGAGAAGAGCTAATTTTACCTTACAATACTTCATATAAAAATAGTATAATGGCCGCGTCTCAGTCTGCAATAATAGTAAAATGATCGTCAACCATGAACGTCTACTGTTGGACGTAAGACCCACAAGGATCGCAATAACCGACTATCCAATAACTAGGCTGCATAGTTGTCAAAGAAAGAATCGGTATGAGATTGCATTACTTTGTGTATAAGTGGAAAAAAATTGTATTGTGTAAGTCACGTGGTAGCAAGGGCGAAAGGCAATGGCGGGGAAGCCTTACACGAGTCAAGGGCACGTGTAATGCGTAACGCCATAATGCTACGTATTACTTATTATACCATGGAAAATATAATAATAAATTCTAATGTAAAATAAAAAAACGACGATATAACCTTGTTACGCCACGATCCGAAGATTCAAACTTGAGTCGAGACAAAACATTTTATAGTTTGTAGCGTATGCACTGTATCGGTACATATGTGAACTCAAAACTATGTGGATACGATACCCACTCATGCCTGGAGCACATCTGAGTACATAAATCATAAATACATCACACCTATATAAATGAGGTAGTCAGAATATAAGAAAACACCTCATTTTGCTGGCCGTAATATATGGGCGGACTGCGTTAAGGTAATGCGATGAGACTGCGTCATTCACCATAACGTTACGAGCATCGCTCCGCAGGTAATCTATTTAAAAACAAGGAAACTTGGAACTGTCGAGTAATCTTGTACCGATCCCTAATGCCTTGATGTATTCAGACAGCATTAAATACTCCGAATTAGAAGCTTACGAATCGGAATTCTTCTCAAAGTCACGTTAAAACTGGAATTACTGATGTAATGATTGTTAACAGCAGTGCATATATTCTAACCAATATTTCGAATATTAATGGATAATATTTTTGTCGGTTGTAATGCATGCTATGCGCATGCGCATGCAGACTATGTAAGGTGAAACTGAATACAGTCACTCCCCAAATACCTGACCGACTAAATAACAAAGCTTCTGTTGAATAAACAACATTGAGCTTTGTGTATCGATATTAAAGCATACATTGGAATGTCTTCGCGAATGACTCACGAAATTTTGTTGTCATTCGCTGAATTGTATGTGGAAGGAAAAATAATTAATTTCCAGTTATCATGCAGTAAAGTTTATAGATATATACATATATACCTGCACTAGGTATATACAGTTTAACAGTGGTAGAGCCCGCAACAACATATGTTTCACGAATGGGCCGGCTCGAACGGTGAAATACCACGACCTCACCGAAGACAGGCGTCAAGTAGAGTATTCTACGTTTCGTCTGATCTGATGAGAGTGTGCCGGAGGCACAATTCTGGTTCTCCCCCCCTTAAAGAATGGGAAGAGGAAGAAAACTTGACGGTGGAGGGGATGTATAGGAATTGGAAATAATCATTTTCTGTTTGTAAACCATGTCCATTTAAAGTGGGCAACGCATCTGCAACTCATTAGTTAGTTGCAGATGTCTATGGTTAGCGATTACTTGACTTCGAGTGAACCGCTTGCTCGTTTGCCACCTCGTACAATAAAAAAACCTGCACTAGATCTCTGTGATGGCTGAGATGTTTGTGTGGACTTGTTATAAGCAGCAATGGACACAAACGCATGCACGCACATAGCGACAACGTGTACTGAAGTTTCAATGGTCAACATGTTGCAATTTTCTATACTACTACCATAACCTACTATCCATATATATTCTATTCCTACCTACTACTACTCACTACCTGAAGAGAACTTCGCAGAGACTTCGCCCGGGTACCACTAATTAAAATACACAGGAATACTCGCTGTATCAATCTGAACAATCCCTGTAAATTTTACTGAAATCGGTCCAGCCGTTTCGGAGTTTATAGGTCTATAGGGAACATACATACTTCGTTTTTCATATTACTGCTATTTTTTTCATAAAAAGTATCCTATGTTACTTCTAGAACCTCCAAGGACGGAGGTGTACAAAGTTTCATGACGATCGTTTAAGTATTTTTCGCGTGCTTTCACGCGAAAAACAGTAACAAACAATCTTACATTCGCATTTATTATATTAGTAGGGATACGTATATGTGCTAATAGTAATTTATCGTAGTCATATTGAGGTGAGTGGAGTCACTGTCTTGCGTCATCACCGTACCGTACCGCAGTACTTCCCCTAAAGGATACGACGCTTTTGTCGCATACCATAAAAAAATACATACAGTTTTGTTCTATATAGAAGGGAGTTTATAAATCTTTACATAACGGATTGTAATGTGGTTTTCATCAATAGATAAAGTGATTCAAGAGCAAGCGGAGCACCTGATGTAAAAAGGAACCAGGAAAAAGGATATTTTCTTTTCCTCGTTAACCCCCTCCCCATCCAATCCTCTTCCCTTTCCCATACTATCCCCCTTATGAGGAACGGGTGGGAAGGGAAAGAGGACTGAAATTAGGCCTCCGGCACGTCACTCATCGGATGAAACGCAGAGTAGTTCCACTTCACGTCTGTTTTCTGTGAGGTTGTGGTATTTCACCAGGCGAGCCGGTCCATTCATGCAACAGATGTTGTTGCGGGCTCTACCATTGTTATATTTTTGTAATGCTTGTTAACACAACACAAAATAAATTATAAGGCGGAATGAATTTTGCCCGGACAGAATGCAATAACATGACCACTTTGTATGACCATACAACTACCCGACGGGGAAACAATACCATAGTCAAGCAATGCTTAAATACCTAAAACTTTCATACCCTATCTTTTAAGATATCATATCATCTCATTATTATAATCATCATGGAATATTTAGCTTTAATAACTAAAATGGCTATGAGCTTACCATCTGTTGATGGTCCAAGCAAGCTGGTTCAAGAAAGTGCGGTAAGTCAAAGCCTTTGTTAACCAAAAGAAAGGAATAATATTGATTATAAATATTTATTGAAATTGACTGCGGCAAACATTTAGTTTATTTTAAGGTAAACTAAATTTGTTTTTAGGCAGTTAATCACAATATAATGAAGCACTTGGATATTGAAACTGGTTACAATCATAGAGTAAGACCAAAGAACATATATATGGATTGTGTTAATGATATGCATAAGATGGGCATGAAGTCAGATATAACGGCTGACAGAGGATATGAAGGAGAAGTATGCCCTGAGCCAATTGCACATTGGTGGAAAAACACACTTTTCTTTCATATTTATTGTCCAGTCCAAGCTTGACCCTATATAATATATGGTATAATATCTAGTCATAGAGGTCTGAGATTTAACTTAAGATTATTTCTCCATATAACCTTAACCTTTACTCAAGTTATCCTTTTTTAAGTTGAGTAAAGCCCACACAATAACAGAAATCTCAATGCAAAATTTCAAGTGTTAGGCGCAGTAGATCGGACTGCGAGTAGATTTATCTATTTGTCGTCTGTCAGTTTACTTATACTGAAATTCCTTATAATTGCGTTTTCTTGATATATTTAAATATTTTACGGTTTTTGGATTTACTTTTGTTGTAATTAGATAAGAAAAATCTATAAGTAGTAATCAACATTTCAGTTAAGTAATCATATGATATTAGTAAAACTAAACTTTCTGCACATTCTTGGGCAGAAATTAATACCAGTTCAGATAATGTACAATGTAAATTATACATGCATGCAGTGATCAGTACATGTTTATTTATGTGCCCATAGAAAATGCAGGCAACATTTTTAGAAGTTGTAATGTGCGGAGTGTGGTTTCAAGTGTTGAAGAGCCTTACATACACATCATCAGAATGTAAAAATTTGGAGGTGTAATATTAGGTGCTTACAGTAGTCGCGTTGATTCATCTTAAGGACCATGGCCCGGTAGAAACTTGAAAACGGCGCCATCATGTTATGGTTATGGAAGATTCCACTCACATAATCTCTCAGAGCCATTTCAACACTTAATGATCTCCGGAAATATAAAATGTAACAGTTCACATCCGCAACACAACACGCTATTTAAACACTAATAAAATAAAAAATTTGACACCCATTATCACCACACATTTACTTAACGAGACGCAGACCGACGTCCTCGGAATCGGACCAAAAATGTTTAAACATTGTATAAAGAAAATATATTTGTTTTGCTTTATATAAATACTTATTGTATTAACGGGTAAAAATGCATATTGACATCACAAATAGCCGCTTCGCGATTCGCGAATCTCAATCTATCGATCTTCCTTGCTTCCTTCCATCGCCGCCCACAACAAACTTAAGTCTAGTGATGGACAATGAATTCTTGTAAATGTCAAACGTTTTCTTATTATAAGAAATGGATGAAATGTAGTAGGACCTAATTGTATAAAATAAAGATAAAAAAGCATGAGGAAACTACGCATTATAATTTTAAAAAAAATGAAAAAAGGAATTAAGGCGCAAAATTTGGAACAATAAGTATAGATATAATTTTACCAAACGGTTGACGACTGACACCTGTTATTCGTAAAAGCAGAATAATTTAAAACAGTTATATACGTTGTTAAACAATTTTAAACTAATTTCTAATAGATATACAGAAATTTCATCTAACCAGTTGTATCAATTATGGGCTTAAATCCTTTTTTTAAATTAAAATTGTCCACTGTTGCTGAAATTTCAATAATAATCAATTTTATTGTGTTTAATTAATGTTATATATGCATAAATATAATGTCAGTATCTTTGTTTAAAATACTGATGGTAATATATGACACCGGTCTTAACACTTTTATATCGATACATTGCTTCTTATGTCGTAGCCCTAGTGCTTCATGGCAAATGTCAAAACGATTATGACGTAGATATTGGACGATATCATTGCCATCTCGTTTTGTTTCTCTTTAAAAGGGATACAATCTAAAAATAAAAAGGTGTAAAACATATGATTTTTAAACGAATTCTAAAAGGAGGAGGTTCTCAACTCGTCTGTATGTTTTTTTATATAGAAGAAATGAACACATGAGTACGGAAGTAATATTGTCGTCACAAAAATCATGCGCAATTAAATTTGAGTATCGTTGATACATTGTCTAGAAAGTTGAAGTTATGTTACTAACATTTCCTCACCTGTATTTAGCGCACAACAGACATTGCAGATAAGTCGTCAGTCCCTAGAATGTAAAATTAGTATGTATTTTAATGATTGAACGCAAAATTTTAATTCCTTGTTGTTTGATCAATTTATGTTTTTTTACAAACAGATTTTTTATATTACAAATAGGAGTTATTTTTACGTTTTGTATATAAGATCAGACATCCGGGCCCGAAAATCGCCATAACAGGGTTAAATTGTGGACATGTAATTTTTTAATCTACGGTTCCTGCATCCTGCAATATACCAGTTTATTTATTTATAGAGAAGTTATTGTGATAGATAATTCAATCGATATCATCAATTTGAAGATTAGAACTTACCTTTAAAAAATAAATCAATTTCATGATGGTATACCGAAGTTATATTAGATCGGAAATACAGTAAAAAGGTATCAAAGTGTAACGGTTTTAAAAATGCTTATCGTATGTTACGTTCACTGTTAAAAAGTTTCAAATGTATAAAATAAACCGATCAAAATGATGAACAAATCGGTTTCGAAGCATTAACTTAACTGCTGGTAGCCAGCCAAAAGCTAATCGGACGGTCGTTCCAGAACACATCACTGCAGACTTCATTTAGGGACGTTAATTAGCGCTAAGCCGAAATTGCTATCGAAAATAACGAGGCTGGAACCTAACCCGGCACCACTAGCGCCAGCCGGGCGAAAATAGGTCTACTGCCTTGTTCATTTATAGCCTTATTTATAGCTATGCACGGCTCCTAGTGTTAGAGATCACGTCGTTACGAAATATTTATAATAGTATAAAATAAGCTGAGCTGAGATTAATCTGAACCCAAGAAAAAATATTTCCGATTTTTTTCGGTGGCATCTGACCTGACTTCATTTTTAATAATGCTAAATTTTACCGGCCTTTATCATAGTAATACGTCTAAGTTTTGAAAAGTAGCTGAATAGCCAGTAGTGTAGTGCCTACTCAGGAGACTATTTGAAAAAAAAAAATAACGAAACCTGTCTGGATTTTAAGTTAATTTGGATAAGTTCAAAATAGGGTTTCAGAAGAAAATGTAAGCACCTTATGTTTGGAGACCGTTTTAATAATTTTTAACCGATTTTTCCAACCAATCGGTAACATAGCAAAGCAATACGTCTGGACTTTTTTAGACATAACGAAATAAGTTATCAACATGTACATCAAAGATAATTAATTAAAAATTAAATAATAACTTATCTCGGGAAACAAAGATCTACGTCACTAATTGTGACGATGTACCAATAGACGACCTGTTGATAATTTCACGTGCTTAGACATAACGTTGTTTCTAAAATTGAACCAAAAATTATAAAAATAAATAGAATTTAATTTTCGGTTATAAAAAAATATTTAAATAAACATTTCATTCTTTTCAGCAAATAGGTTAATTAATAATTTTCAAAGAATGGCCTCGGTTTGTGGAAATACGGCAATAATGTTTCAGTTGGTGTTAATTCATTCACACTTACACGTGGCATGTTGTCGAAGCTGTGT